>JASKOT010000019.1:0-372716 GCA_032158125.1 Papiliotrema nemorosa
TAACCCCCTAACCCCCTAACCCCCTAACAGCTTGACCCAGATGAAACCTTCCTTCAGCCCTTGTAGTACCGTCTTGAAGTCTGGAGACGTCAAATGTCGAGGAGTCATATTGAAGGTGTGGTCGACGACAAACGTGGTGCTGTACTCGTCCTTCAAACTTCGCAACGTTGGGATCAGCCCAGCCCATATTGTGAGATCCAGTTGCGCCTCGATGGACCAATCGACCTTGATATCATGAATAGCCCGGGCAGTGTCGATAAAGACAGCTACCAGATCGTCCAGCTCCAAGTCCTTCTTGCCTAGCATTGAGCGGATTCTAGCTTCGTGTATCCGAACGCTGCGTACTCCCGCTTGGTAATAATACCGGCAAGTGGCTACATCCTTCAGCTGGTCGTCCGAGAGAACGGCTACGCCCCGAGCATCGCCTCGAATGGCTCTATGGGTTTGTATCGCGTCAAGCATACTACTGCAGTCCGTGCCCTCTGCCAGCGACATGACGATGACATGATTGTCGCACGGCGAGTTGGCGAGCAGCTCATCGACAGCATGTGCAGGCGGTGTGTATGGAGTGTCCCTTGCGAAGGGGTACTTGTCAGGGGAAAAGACATGGCAGTGAGAATCCCAATTACCCCTTGGAAGTTGAAACATGGTCAAGTTATGCAAACGGAACAGAGGGGATGATGCAGGTATCCTGCAATATAGGGCACGTCCGACGCACATGACCAAGACCTGATTCCTTCGTGGTTGTTCGTGGATAGATGGGGTGATCAAGTATGAACCGGAATCATTCTGCAACTGGACTATCCGGACAGTGTGTGCCGAGAGCGGAGGCGGGGGCAGGCGGAAATTGCGTAGCGATCGTTTCTTCGGAGTCTGGCAAAGTTCCGCGCAGTGTTTGACTTCGGTCCATCGCGCTTCTTGAGAAACATGTAAATTATAAATGAGCAAAGATCCCACCCCATCGGATTCTTGTACTTCGTTAATACTATTATGAACGGTCAAGAGAAAGCAGAAATCGAACAGTTCGAGGCGGGTCCCGACGCTATCGCACGAGATGAGGTTCACAGACGATACGGCAGCGACCAAGCGAGCCAAGTCGCTTTCCGAGAGATTCTGAGCTGGTCGGAAGAGGAATTCAATGCTGCAAACCGCAGACTGGTCCGACGACTGGACCTGATCATCGGGTTCCCCATCGTTGTACTGTACATTATGAATTACCTCGACCGAAATTCGATAGCTCAAGGCAAGTCGTTGATAAAACACGATGCGTGCTTACCATCAGCTCGACTGTCGGGTCTGGTCAGGGACACCAACATCACCCAGAACGATTATGCATTGGTCAACGGAATCTTCTGTATGTCTGCCAACGTACTTGGTAGATAGTAGCTCACCTTCAGACATCTCATGTATGTGGCCTACTCGGAAGCAACAAAGCCGATCACTGACGACCACTAGATATCTTGTGCCAGACTCCAGCAAACATGATCATTGCCAAGGTCCGACCATCTATCTTCATTGTATGTTTCCCCATTCTTGTATCGTGATCGTCGCTAACAGTCTAGCCCAGTGTCGTCATCCTCTGGGCCATCGTTTCCTCGTTGACAGCCGTCTGCACTTCTTTGGGCCACCTGATTGCAGTGCGATTCATCCTCGGTATCGTGGAAGGCCCCTTTTATCCCGGTGCAGTCTTCTACCTGTCGTGTTGGTGTGCGTACAAATCTTCTCCAAGCTGGCTACTGAGACTGCTTAGACACTCGAAAGGAGATTGGGAAGCGAATTTCCATCCTCGTCAGTGGTATCTGCCTGTCGAACGCCATTGCCGGTTTGATCAGTACTGGTATTCTCAAGGGTCTTTCAAACGCGGCGGGTATCGCAGGCTGGAAGTGGTAAGCCGACAATGGTTTGTCAACAATTGCACACTTATCATTCAGGATCTTCATTGTCGAAGGAGCCATCACTGTCTTCGTCGGGATCTGCGCATTGTAGGTCTTTATGCGCATATCAAGAGCGGTACTGATCATAGCTTCATCATGCCAGACTACCCCTCGACATCAAAGCAGCTCTCTGTTCAAAACCGAATACTGGCTCAATACCGACTCGACCTCGATTTTGGAGCAACCGGTCCGGTTGCCGACGTATCTTCTATGCAGGGCTTCAAGATGGCAGTTGGGGACTATCGAACGTGGCTTTTCGGTGCGTACGCCTAACTTACGAAAGGATGCTTTGGCTGATGCTAGAAGGCTCTCTTCAAGCCTCTATCACGAGTAGGCACCGGCTGTCCTTCAGCGTGGTGACCAAGCTGACTCGAAGTCATGATCGGTTTCAACTTCTTTTACCCTACCCTCGTTCAGGGTATGTGCCAAGCAGTTCAGATGTGCCCAGCTAAGCGCACAGGGATGGGATATCGCAATACTTACACCATTCTCCTTGTGACAGTACCGCCATATATGCTGGCTTTGGTCATGTCTTTGTGTAAGTTTACCGCGCGACATGACATTTTACGTTCTGACGCTGGTGCCAGTCATGTCATACCGCGCTGATAAGACACAAAGACGTGCTTTCCACTATCTGATCTGTGTGGGTATCGCCGCAGTCGGTCTGGTACTTCTCATCGCCCTGGCAAAGGTCAATACTCCCGGTGGAAAGTACTTTGCGACCTACGTGCTCGCAGCAGGTGCCTTGTTAGTTTGACTCGTCAACGTATAGATGATTCGAACCACTGAATATCAGTCCCGCATATGCCTGCTCCTACCCTTGGCTGGCCGGTATAATGCCTCGTCCAGCTTCCAAACGAGCTGTTGCCGTGGGCATCGCCAACAGTCTTTCCAATGTTGGGGCCTTCGTGAGCGGCTACATCTACTACGCGCCCTTTGGTCCGACTTATCTCGTCTCTTGGGGGATTACACTGGGCTTCAGTGTGTACGTGGCGGCTGCTGTCTCGTTCTTGTGGTACAATGTTGGTCAGAGAAACCAACACCTCTCGGTCATCGAGGAAAAGTATAAGAATGGAGATGTCCCCGAAGCAGAACTGCAGCAAATGGATCTCGATGAGCAGATGGCCGCTCAATCAGGCTTCCGTCTGGTACGATGATTGTGGCTCTCGCAGGGGACGGGCGGAATGGGAAGGGACGAGGTGCGGATGTTTTCGACAGCTTTGAAGACGGGCTTCTCAAATTTTAAGACAGAAATGGTCCAGCATATGAACAATGCACAAATGCGACTTGTCATGGTGTTCATATTCCTCGTTTCCTTTGGTCGCGTGGACATGTTGACCTGGAAGTGATTTGCCTACACGAGCACTCCCTTTGGCCTGGGCACTAAACCCCAGATGATGATACTCAGTCCGAGAAATGCGATAACGATAGGCTGCAGGAGCTTCACACCAAATTTGTTCGCCAAGGCACCAGTTAGACTGTGAAGTCAGCGAATGGCTTTGCCTGCAACATACAAAGGCATGATTGCGCTCCCTGCCTGACCGACAGAAGAGCACCAGCCGGTCGTCCCCGGCTGTAAATCCGCAGGCATGATGTCCAGTATCGCCATCATAACCACCGGGTACATTGGACCGAGAAACAACCCAATGAACGAATACAGTACCGCATTAACAACCCGGTTCGGGACCGTCCAAATGATGATTTGAAGCACGATGCAAAGCATTGTACTGCCCATCAGCTTCCAGCGATCAGAATTTCGGCCTTCACTCGCTAAACGTGAATGGAATTGCATTTGCCAATACGGGCCGTAAACTGGATCAGAACCAATCGCCCTATAGCGATTCCGCCAAAATAGCCTGTGGTAGCATAGCCCGAATCAAGTCCACCTCCCCGCGCCTCGACAAGAAACGTTGTCTCCAGTCAACTTTGCGCGTGACATAGGACTTACAATCCATCCTCCCAGCGTCACTTCGACTCCTACCTATGAAATCAGCTTCGCCCCGGTCTGCATTCTACTAACGTAGATAGCCATGTAGAAAGCCAAAAAATGTACAGCAGGATTCCGCATGATACGTGACATCTTCTTGCTACTGCTTTGAGGCGGCTCGTGATACCCAAGATTGTCAACCTGCGTGTCCTCGGCTGGGTTCCTGACGAAGATCTGATCTTCTGTGCGAAAGCGGAAGACCAGAATGAAGGCGACTAGTGTAAGGAGAGCTAGACCCAACGATACAGTATAGTAATATGTCACGCGAGAGACTTGCTTGACAAATTCTGTGGATACGAGGGGCGAAACAGTGGCGCCTACGCCATACATGGCGCTGAGGACGGACATCTTCGTATTGGGCCCGGGGTATCTAGAGATGAGAGAGATAACTTGGGCATTCTGCAGCGTAAGCTGGTACAAATCTTTACGTACTTGGAGTCCTAAGCCGAATCCGTTGAAAATAAATGCGACAAGAAAGAGGGGAAAGGGCGGTTGCCAGAATATGAGGATGTAACCGAGTGCCTGCATTGCTGCAAGTGGGGCTGCCTGCACTCAGCTAGTATTAGACAAGTAATACATACTATGCCGAAACCAACGCGGTCTGTAATCGCCACATTGGCAACCCCCGCGACCAGGAAACCAGCGAAATTGGTGATCCAAAGTATGCTGACTGTCGTAAGCAAGCGCCCAACGGCGGAGACTTTCTGACTAGATAATTGACGTTGTAGATTGCTTGCAAAGAGGGCAACAGGGGCCCCTGACTTGCGTCGTTCCATCCGCTGAGAAAGAAAGAGAGGTACGTGGTTAAATTGCAACGTCAGGGACCTGTGATGCGTTTTGAGAAACCTACGACATGATTAGAAGCGTCGTTTTGGAAGGAAAGGGTCTCTCGTGTCGCAGACGAGCAAGAATGAGATTTGATCTGCAAGAGGTTCGTGCATGGTGAGCGATATCATCTGGGCCAATGTCAGACATCCGTGTTGGTTCGCAGGGCATAAATTATGTGTCGTCTCTGCCCACACTGATATATGGGCAGTGTCCGGCACGTGTCTCGCGATAGGAACGGGGCTGACAAATCGCGTTGGAAAAGTTTTGCGGTTGTATTGATAAGCATTCATTCTAGCTTCCTATGCGATGCTATTGTGATGATCTTTCGGATTATTCGTTATTATTTGTTCGCGTCGAGACTAGACGATCGTGAGGTTGAATTGCGAGAGACTGTCGGTGGGGCAACGAGGGACGCCTCTTGCCTCTATTTTTGGCCTGGAAGCTTGGCTCGCAGTCAAGCTGATTCACCATTAGGCGTTGCGACTTCTGCTCCCGACAGCCATGGTGAGGTCGTTAGCGATACGCGATAGGCCTCTGCTCCTCCCCTGATCAGAGCGCAAAGTCTTGAGTGACTACGTCAAGTCGTCCAGAAGAAATGTCCCAATTGCGACCCGTTTTGTGATCTTTCAATAATTATCGAGATCGTTCATGCGATGCCTCGGCTCCAGCTGATTATAGGGTAGCTATTATCTCACTGTTTCAGGTTCGAAAGGCTCGCCGAGTAGCGACATCGGGTGTAAACTGATCAGGATCGATCGTGCAAACGTTCAAGAGCACAGCGCAACTCATTCATGTATTATAAATCATGGAAGATCTCGTCGCACAGTCTCTGATCCATCCGAGCTACGGTGCTCGATCCTCGCCTTCTCCTTGTCACCGGCATGGGGCGAGATGCCGAGGAGCGAGAACAAGCCCACGTCACTCTGAGCCTGCGTCATCTGCTCAGCCTCCCATCTCGATCGGCCCGAGTCGTCGCCAAAGATCTCGTCGAGCTCGTCCAAAGTCCTGCCCTTGGTCTCCGGAACAAGGAAGAAGACGTAGCCGGCGGCGATGACACACATCAAGCCGAGGAAGATGTAGGCGCCGTACGGCGCAACAGCGACGAAATCGGGAGTGGACATGGCGACGGCAAAGTTATTGAGCCAGTTGGAGGAAGCACCGATGGAAACACCCTTGGCTCGGAGACCAAGAGGGTAGACCTCTGCGACAATGACCCATGCTCTACATGTCAGCACCATCTCCATCGTGATGAGACATACGTAGGACCCCAAGAGTATCCGAAAGAGATGGCAAAGAGCCAGATGAACACGACCGCAGCCCATCCTGCGGATTTGGCCGCAGCGGGGACGGCTTGTCCAACATTTGCCAAGTCCCAATCAGCCTTGAATTGTCCGATGATACCGGCGACCACAAAGTGACAGATGCCCATGCAAATGGCACCAGAGACGAGGACCGGCTTCCTGCCCCAGCTGTCTAGGTACAGCACGGCGGGGATGGTAGCGAGGAACATGACTATGCCGACCACACCCGAAGCAAGGAGAGAAGTCGTGTTGCCTTGAAGACCGAGACCCTCGAAGATGAAGGGAGCGTAGTAGAGGATAAAGTTGACCTGATAGTGAGTTCCTGCAATTCAAGCATGCGACCCACTCCTGTCCATTGTTGAAACACCATGATGAGAACGGCCACAGCGGTTCGCTTCAAGTTCGTTCGACTGGTAATGAGAGATTTGTAACCGGCCACACCGAGCAAGAACCTGCTCTTGGCGCTGCTGTCTTGAAGATGAGGATAGTCGTGTTCCGAGATCCGCTGTTCAAACAGCTTTTGAGCCTTGATCTCGAGGTATTCGAGCTGCACGAGCTGAGAGTCTGGAGACTGTCTTCGGAGGTTGGCGATGACCGCAAGACACTCGTCATCCCTCCCTTGGTCCATGAGCCATCGAGGCGATTGTGGAAGGAACATGATGCCGATACCGAGGATGATCGCGGGTAGGATCTGAATGGTGATGGGAACGAGCCAGGCCGCTTTGCTTTGCGTCTCGCCTGTACCACCGATATAATTGGTACCTGAGACGTCAATCGTTTGATCCAGATAAAGACCCACCATAGGTGATCCAATATGAGATCATGATTCCGAAAGTGATTGCCAGCTGTTGGAGAGCTACCAAAGCGCCTCGGATCTCCGCAGGGGCTACTTCGGCATTGTAGAGGGGGACGATCATGGATAGCGCTCCAACGCCAAGACCTGTCACGAATCGACCGCCAAGAATGTAATCGTAGTTACCGCCGTGGACGACTGCTTGGATAATGACACCGATGATGAAGAACACACACGCGAGTACCACTGAAAGCTTTCGACCGAGCTTGTCGGCTGAATATCCGTTGAACAAGACGCCCACCCAAGCACCGAGCTCAAGGATTGAGGTGAGAAGACCCGCCAAAGTTGGATTGGCAATACCGTCCGTTCCAGACGCACGTCCAAAGGAATGCATCGACAAGACTTGTCCGAACATTCCTTGATTGTAACCGTAGATAAGACCTCCCATGGAGGCAAAGACGGCGATCGACGTCGTTCGTGCATTCTTGATCAATCCGATTGCGCCGGGCTTGGCGGCAAGCGCAGCTCGTCGTTGTGCTAGCTCGGACTCGACCGCACCGCCCATTCCTCCCATCATCATTCCGGGCATATTGGACTATTGCTGTAGGGGCGATCAAAGAATGAGTACAAAGGGAGGGCGATGGCGTCTCGGGGTCGTTCCTCTGAGTATATGTAGGTGAGGGATTCCAGTTGAATCGATGTTTGCCGGGCTCACCGGACGGCTTCGGTGAATTACCGGTTGATGACATGCTTGATCAGATGATTCAGCTGGGCACCACTGCCGAAGCGGCAAGAATTGTGGCTGCCTCCACTGACGCAGGAGACGGGGCGGTGTGGGACCCGTATGTGCCGAGGTGATCGAGGAGAGGGGTAGTGGAGTTGAGGCATGGATGAAGAGGAAGTTGTCAAGGTTACGGATGTTTTGTCTGAATATCCAGCGAAATTACACCGACACTTCAAAGGGGTCCCCCTTTGTCTTCCTTTCTGTCTATAGAAGCTCTGGGCTGAAACGGCCAAAGTCTTGGTTCCGAGCCGGTGCTTCGGTTCTGACGCCCAACCCCGATGTCATTGCATGAAATACCTCGGGGATCAGGCTTGGCCCTCGGTCGGAGCGAGGACCATGCGTGCATATCCTTTGTGCTGCACATGCGCCATCGGAAGCGCGATGGAACATCCGGCCGCTGCAGTGAGTACAGTCCCAAGAATAAATGTTGTGATACGGGTACAATGGCTGTGATGGATCTTCAACGACGGATAGCTGCGGCATTCACGCCAGGTGGAAGTCGGGTTGGACAACATGGCAAACTCGTCTAACCGAGGCTATAGTCCACATGCAGCGGTCCTCGAGTGATACGTGTCATCATTCCAGTGCAGAGAGGCCCTCATCTCTACCCAAATTGTAGGCGAGCTACTTGGATCCGGTATCGGGCTGTCGCACCAGCATTCATATGGCGACGCGACGTGCAGTTGCCCATGCAGAGGGGTCGTCAGACTCGAACTTCACATCATGTCGCAGCTGCAAATGGAACCTTGCTAGTAATACAATACAGCTGATCGGCTACTAAATACTGGAAACAGGTTTTGACGACTTCAATACCGCCAGACCATCCCTGTCATACCTGGCAAGCACCCCGTTTGGACCATAAGCCTTGTCGTATCCATTCCGCCGTTCGTGCTCTTTTATCGCTTCGATTCCACGTAGGTATACCGAGTCGACGTCATCCCGTGAACCTCCATTTGCCTCGGCGTGCTTGATCATCCGCTCCAATTCCTGCTGGACACGCTCACGCTTGAAAAACGCCGTCCTTGGATAATATGACAACCTATCGCGCGTGGGTTTGTACTCGGAAATCGATTCTCTTCCCATGGCATTGAGGATTACTTGTTCACACAGTGTCTGAGAGTCAGCGATATTCCTGCCCGGACTTGCATATTGGCCGTCTTCCCGGCTCAAGTTGAACGGTTCCACGAGGTTGACATGTGGATTGGTAATGACCCGGGCGTAGTGGTGATGATTTGGCGAGTGCGTATGAGGGAGCAAGGCATGAGTGACGATGAGGTCACCCTTGTTGGCGACAACATAGTCGATTTTCTTACAGTCCTTGACATGTTTGTACAGGTGCTCCAAGGGCGGGTCTATCCCTTCAGGTGCATCGTAGAATTGCTTGCACAGCTCTGCCATGAGTATACTGACTGGTCTTCCACGGATGCTACAGTCTCCGACTCACCACTGATACCGTCCTCGGCAATCGCCGTCCCACCCCCATCAGGCAAGATGTCCGTGAAACAGAAGATGAGCGTCAGAGCATTCCCGCTGGAATCGAGAAACTGCCGATACCTGAGGTCAGTGTATTGCGAAGATGAATTGTGCTCACCAGTCATTATCCGTGTGCCAGCCATATAGGTCACTCAACTCGTGACCCTGTGTTTTCCACGATTTCTTTCCAAAGTTGATGATGAATTGGTCGCCAAACCACCGCTCTCGAACCGGATCTATCTTGTCCTCTCCACCCACAATCTCGATTATCTTGGGCCAGGCGGTGGGGCAAAACTCTTCGCAGCGCACCTCTCTGTGTCGTGGCAGTTTCAGATATTCTTCGGTCCAGGTGGACTTGTCGTTTGGGTCCATGCCGGTTCGTACCCAGATATCATCCGCCCACGAGAGGTACTTCGGGTCGATGGCGTTTGGTATGCGCACCCACCCGTGCTCGACAAAGTGCTTCGCTTCGTCGTCTGTCAGATGTTCCAAAGCAGTAGGTGGCATGACGCCTTTTGCTTGTTGGCTAGGCGGATGGAGCAGGATTGAATGAGAGGTCGTCAGAAGGTACAAGACGGGCGACGTGAAGACTTAAAGTATCACGAGAGCACGGTACTTCGGTCCGATGGTATCAGTGGTCATCGCTGAAAAGGGAGAGCCGAGTGTCGGGCTCTCGGTCCGTATGCATTCTCGCATTGATGAACATCGCACCTGCCCCTTGTTCTCCTTTACAATGACCGGCTTTGACCCGTCGGATCTCTACAAGGGATATCGCATTTTGGTCTTGCGGAGAAATACAACATCGCATTTCGTGCCAAGAAGGCCAGATAATATCGTATTTCGCCCCAAATATCGCATCGCAGTGGACTATATCGCATCACGAGTATTTCGCATTACACGAATATATCGCATATTCATCCACATGACATATCGGTCAGACGACGCCGAGGTCTGACGTCGCAGGTGATCTCCGCTTGGGTTACGAGCGGAGATAAGGCAGAAGGTAGTTCGCGAGCTGTGATGAAGGCCAGGCCCCTGCAAGTTCAGCCGCTCGAGACCGGAGCATCCAAAAATGAAATGCTGTTCATCGTCGATCACGCCTACTAGGGTATCAACCTGCGCCTCGCTGGCTATGAGATGGTATGCCCCAGGGAGCTGGTAGCGTATCCATGTCATGGCTCCGCGGTTTTTGTGCGGGAGCCAGATCTCACTGGATAAACAGGACGATTGTCGCGGCAAATCGACCTTACATGATTGCGCCTGGTACCAGGATGAACGGGATAAATACAATCACCGTATCGTAACCTGCACATGAGATTGGGACCGAAATAGCTCTCGCTATCAGCTGACCTCGCTCGAAGGCATTGTACAAATATCGAGGTCACATCTCATGGCGACCCTCGCTTGGCCCTCCTTCAGATCACACCGATGATATCGACAGAAAAGACGATTCAGCCAGCAGCGGCGAGCTGGGTAGCAGAGGCTGGTGCGGAGGGGAATGCTAAGGGGGATATTGCTCAACTCCAGGAGCAGTTCGGGTGAGCAATGCGCTTGAGACAGTAGACTTATCCCAGGTATGCTCAGGAGCTTCCCCGAACCCGATCACTGTTCAACATGACCCTAATGATGATGACCATGGCAGCCATCCCATACGGCATGGGAAGTACATTTTGTAGGTCCACCGACTCTTTTGCCAGTAATTGATGATAGTTTACCCCCTTATCAATGGCGGAGCTCCTGTTGTATTCTGGGACTGGATCATCATGAGCCTCGTCACATATTGCGTAGCTGTCTCTCTGGGAGAGATCTCTTCTATTTACCCAGTCTCAGGCGGTGTCTACTATTGGTCCTATGTGCTTTCCCCGCCAAGATTTGCGTCGATCGTCGCTTGGATCACTGGCTGGTTGTCGCTTGTCGGCAATATCATGGTCGTTCTTAGCATCAATTTTGGGTGAGAGGCTGGCAGATGGCAACGCGAACGCCCAGCTGAATACCTAGTACCGCTCAACTGATCCTCGCTTCCGTCAACAGTAGGTGAAAACCAATGACGAGTCTGACGGCTAGTCTTCGACCCAACTTTTGTAGCCTCGCCATGGCAGTCCGTGCTTTGTACGTGGGCTCTGTAAGTTTCCTCTAGGAGCCCTACTAATGTGCAAGCATTCTGCTTCTTGGTCTTATCGGTATTCTCGGTCAAAAATGGATTCCACATATTGATGTGGGTTGCGATAAAGCTGTAGGCTGAAGAAACAGACCTTTAATGTTGGCTGGATCATCGCCGGTGTTTTGGCTACTGCAATCACCCTTCCGGTCCTTGCTGCCTCTGGCAGGATGTCTGCCGAGGATGTATTCATGTGAGTTCTAGCGGCAACGAGCACTACCGATGCTGACAGGTTAAAGCAAGTTGAACAATCAAGGCGCAGGTTGGCCGACAGGATGGGTGCGGTGCCTGATAGGGCTGGACGTTCTGGCTGACAGTGACAGAGTTTCACGCTTGGTCTCATTCAAGGCGCATACACATACTCGGCAACAGGGATGCTCGTCTCGATGGCAGAAGAGGCCAAGAGTCCCGAACTGAATATCCCTCGCGCGATGGTTTACGGGAATCTGCTCAAGTGAGCTTTCAGGTCTGGCCACGCTGACCTCGCAGCGCCGTGATTGGTCTCGTCATGATCCTACCGATTCTCTTTACTCTGGGCGATCTGCCGACTGTCTTGAGTGTTGCAACGGGGCAGCCATTGCCTGAGATGTACCTTTTGGCGACAGGCAAAAAGGCGGCAGCTTTTGGATTGTTCTTCGGAGGTGAGTTATGGCCTCAGCAAACAAGCTGACTTCAGTCCTCGTCAATGGACTTGCGTGTGGTATCGCCTGCTCGCAATCTTGCTCGCGTTGCATCTGGGCGTAAGTGTGATCGCTGTATTCTCGCTGAAGGCAGGTTCGCCAGAGACGAGGGAATCCCTTTTGCCAGGGTATTTGGACGAGTCCACTCGAAGCACAACCTGCCCTTAAACGCATGGCTGCTGTGCGCCGGCTTCCAAGTGGGACTCAGCTGCATCTACTTTGGATCGACCGCTGCGTTCAACGCCTTCGTCAGTGTAGCTGTTATTTGCTTAGGAGCGTCATACGCTGTCCCCGTTTTGGTCTCCTTCCTGCGAGGTCGAAAAGCTGTTCGAGAAGGACCATTCTACAAAGGCAAATTAGGATGGATATGTAATGTGTGAGTCCGCAAAGCGGACCTAGCGTCAAGCTGAGTCTCCAGTGTCACCATCGTGTGGTCTGCGTTTGCGCTTGTCTTGTACTCGTTCCCCACCACTATCCCTGTGACCACGCATACGATGAACTGTAAGCCGGCTCTTTCTGCTGCATCGTAGTCTGACCCCCTTAGACGCCTCGGTCGTCTTTGTGGGATTCGCCGTCATTTCCGTGGCTTGGTATGCTGCTTGGGGCAGAACTCACTTCCGAGGGCCTCCTGCCATCGCTGCTTGAGAGTGTCAGTAATCGTAGCAAATTGGAATGGAGAAGCTAGGGATATGGATGGATCAACCCAATTTAGAATATCGAATAGGTCAAGCGCAGGAACACACTCGTAATTTGTATTTCCGTATGAGCAGTGTCAGTGACGTCGTCCCATGGAGATTTGTCTCTCGTGCAGAACCCGACTGCATCAGTTGAGATGCGGCTTGAATGCTGGAGGGGAAAATTCCTACTCTGCCTATTTCGGATAGCCGACGACGTGTGGTCACGCCGGATGGAAGCTGTGAATTTGACATCGTTTGACCCACTATTGTAACTCGATTGACAATCGGTGATGGACTTGATATCTGAACCACCTCGAAAGGCCCCCAGACATCGTTTGACGCGAGCATGTGACGTGAGCATCAACGACGTAGGATACACTGACAATGCAGCGTTGCAGAGGGTACGCCTCGATACCGAATGTCACTCAATCCATAGTCGACGGGTCAGATGCACCCCTGTTACCGAGTCGGCTCAAGGATCTGCTGTATGTGAGCTTTGCGCAGAGTTTGGCTCCAAATGCCTCTTCACGGTACCAGCGCGGAAGAGGTGGTCAGGCCATGCATTCACGCTTATCTCTCAGAGGTCCTCTTCCACGTCGAGGTCTTGCAAGGCTTCGCAGCTCTTCTGAGATAGTTCTCTCTGATTTCATCTCCTCGCCTGGTCGGGATCGATCGGATGACACAAGCGACACCCCATCTCACCCCAGACTGACTGGCCTGCGCGGCATATCGCGTCGTCGTATCGACCAATTACTCACTGTATACTTTACACATGTCCATGTGAGCGCAAAGACTTGCCCTGTGCTGATGGCAGAATGTTTGGCCCTTGCTCTACAAACCAATGTTCGAGGTCGCAAAGGCTCCCGAACCACTGTTACTTGCCATGCTGTCCATTGCCGCCTGTGTGTACGGCTCGAATGACCACGATGAGATTCACGCAGAAAAGCTCTTTGACCTGGCGGACATTGCCATACAGCAGGTGCAATCTCGACCGACGATAGAGCTCGCTCAAGCTATGCTACTGATGAGCTTTCGACAAACAGGCAATGGTCATAAGGAGAGTGCTTATAGCTATGCCAGTCGCGCAACCGCCGTCATCTTGGCTCTCGGGTTGGGTTCGGCGCCGGCAGTAGAGACGGTATGTGCAGGCAGTAGAGCTTGTGGGTGGGACTGATTGCCAGCCGCACGAAGAACTGGAACGACGGTCACGGGTATTCTGGAACGCATACGTTCTGGACAAATGCATGGCAGAGGAGACGGGGCGGTCCATCTCACTTTCCTATCGTCATTGCTCGACTCCAATGCCAAGTATCGATGAGCCAGACGAACTAGAACCATGGCCTCCGTTATCCACCACGTCAACAGCACGACCTGTAGGTGTACGCCATGTCGCACCCCGTCGAGGACACATTATCAGCTGTTTTCTGTGGACGTGTAGAATGGCAATGATTGCGGAGGACATTCTCCAGTTAGGCTATCAAGGGCCACCCACCGGCACACCATGGGACGATCAGTTTGCGGCTGGCGCTCGGATAGGTCGCACTCCAGACAATATTGCGCACCAGCTAGACATGTGGAAGCAGCATATGCCTGTCATTTTCCAGGTCGACAAAGATAGCTCGACTCCGCCAATGCCTCATTTTGTAATCAACATAGTGGTGAGCAGCTTGTTCATCCCTAGCTCATCTGCAGTACTTCCACGCGACCAAGATTCTCTTGTATGCTCGCTCGCTGCAACGGCGTGCATCCTACCTTGTCGGCTCCACAGACCTCCGTTGTGACTCCGTGGCCGATCGCGATAGGCACGAATGCTCAGATGCAGCCCTGCACATCCTCCAGATGGTCGACTTGCTAGAACGTCATCAGATGCTAGAGCAAGCTTCGTCGGACATAATCCACCTGCTTTGTCTGGCAATCCTCGTGCAGGGTGAGTGCATACACCCAGATGTTTCTAAATGCAGTCTTCGACTCGACGAGTAACGACCTAGGCACCGCTCAGCTCGCCAAATCCCGCTTTGATAGATGCGTAGTCCACCTCAAAAAGGTCTCTTCTACATGGCCTGCTGCATCGGCTTCAAAGGTCTTCTTCGATGCAGGTGAGCTATCAGTCGAAGTCGGATGCTGAGTTTTAGTGATTCAAGGTGGAAAAGAGGTGATGCATGGATTGTATGATATCCCTGTCACCTCGCCCACCAATCCCACCTCGGATGAAGGGCTCCAGCGGATCCGACAGATTGTATACGACGAACGTCGAACGGCAGCCGATCCTGCCGCGGTTTTTCAACTGCCCGAGGTCTTTTGGAATCACCTGACTCGGGATTCTGTGGTCGTGGGTGGATGTGACACTGTCAGCGGGTCTGGACCTGGGCCTTCGTCATCGATGGTTGAGTATACCACCCTCTTCGATCAGGACCACGGCTGGAACCCGATCTTCTCCCCGCTCACCGCGGATGGCGTGGGAAATTTTGCTCCGACCGCTGATTCCTTGATCATGGGCGGACTAGGACAGTCAGACCAGTCAGATATCTCTGCCGCTCTCATTCGCTTCATCACAGATAGTGCAGGAAACGCCCAGTGATGTATCTGGAGTCCTCTGACAATGATCAGTGTTTCCAGGGAGCAGTCGAGAAGCGGTGAATCAGCGCATAACTGGGGCTGAGGCGATAAGAAGAGATGGCAACGTCAGGACATCGTAACGTTCATGCATCGACTTCTACAGACGATGTCGTGGCAAATCTGATCGCAGCTGGCATTCACTGTGCAGCGAGCCTTTGCTGAGCTGGCTACGAACGACAGGTGGACCTCTACCCGCAAAAAGCCCCCCTAATCTCCTTCGTAGCAAGGTGCTTGTTGAACCACTACCTAGTCAGCTACACCTTCGCTGGAACTCGCCTTTGTGATCTCCAGAGCCGATCGCTTGGGATACCTCTTGCCCGTAGCGAAGTCGACATACGTGACACCAAATCTAGGGATATACCCTTCTGACCATTCCCAATTATCGAGCTGCAAAATCAGCCATGTGACGCAATTATAACTCACCAGTGTCCAGCCAAAGTAGCTCCTCACATCCACACCATCTTCCGTGACGGCAGCGAGCAGGTTGTCAAGGTATCCCAGATGGACTGGAGTCAGCGTGGCTCTCGATCCCTCAGACTCACATGTCACACGCTCGGCATCATCACAAGCCTCTTCCATGCTCTGCAAATGCTCGTCTTTGGAAGCATACCCGCACTCAGTGACACTGTTGTAAGCCGGGGAACATGAAATGACTCACAAGATGGGCTTTCTGTACCGCTTGTAGAGGTAGTTGAGATGCTTTCGGAAGCCCCAAGGGCAATCGACCAACCACTCGCTTGCACAGGGCACTCCCAAGGACTCGCCCCGAGAATTCTCGAATAGCAACCTGGTGTTCCCTGTCGACTCGTCGGATCCCCCGTTCTTGATGTAGTTGGTGGTATCTGAGATCAGCTCTGCGACGTGGGGCTCTGTATCCCAGGACGCTTACATGTGTTACAGCCATAAAAGTCGCTCGAATCCCTTATGACTGCCCAATCTTCCTCTGTAAACCGTGGCAGTCGATCTCCCAACATCTCCCTCATCAAGGCCGATTCGTGACCAAGGAATATGGGATCAGCGAACCATCCAACCGCTGCCGCCATCTTTCTAGCGACCGCTTGCCGAGCTATGATCAGCGTAAACTTTGTGAAATGCTCACATTCTTCCGTGTCATCCCAAGGCTCAACCCAGTCCCCATTCAATGTGATCATGATAGTCCCACGCTGTACCGGCGAATACTCTCGGTGATATATCTGCGCTGCATGTGCATGAGCCAAGATCAAATGATGGCCGACCCTGGTATCAGTCTCCCTTCTCACAGGGTTCTTACAGCCAAGGTTCCGTGGAAGAATCCCCCTCCGCGCTGAAATTCCTATCACTACATCGTCCGGGTGCCGTGTCTCCGTTGTACCAGCCCGGGATCGCGATAACATATGGCTCATTGATAGTGATCCTGGTGTGAGTGGGGATATATAAGGGCTCTCACCAATTCTTGACTCTATCTCCGAAAGCTTCGAAACAAACTCGAGCATAACGTGCAAAGTCTACGAGAACCTCCCTATCTCGCCTGACGTGAGTCCCATTCCTAGCCATCACTCACCATCCTCCATATCGTTCTTGAAGAGACTGTGGGAAGTCCCAGTGGTAGACTGGTGTCAGTGGGATAATGTTGAAAACTCACGAGTCACAAAGGGGGTGATTCCTTCTTGGATCAATTCATCGATGAGATTACTGTAATCTGCAATGAGTACATCACGGCCCGGCCTCGAGTACGACTCACATTCGATTCCAGTTTGATTGACGGGGTCATCTCTTCCCCCAAGAGGTATTATGCGCGTCCAAGAGATGGAGAAACGGTACCCCTTCGCTTTGTACTGTTTGAGAAGAGCGACGTCGTCTCGCCAAAGGTGATACGAGTTGCAAGCCTGGTCGTCAACGACTCATCGAGAGAATTACCCACGATATCGCTGTTCGATCCATCCTGCACCTTTCTCTTTTGCTCTTGAGCAAATCGATCCCAGATGGATTCTCCCCGTCCGTCATCCCGAACTCCTCCCTCAATTTGTTGTGCGGCTACCCCAGTCAGCGAGACCAATCTCCTGTACTCACCAGTCGCGTAGCCCCATACAAAATCCTTGGGGAGCTGCTTCACCGACTCTCCATCATGGCCATTGCTCTCTGCTACTGGACGAGTCATGCTACGGTCTGACTTGAGATTCAATCTAGAATGGTGAAAATCATGGCTTGATGACCGACAGGGCTGCTATCACTGCCGTCTCCCGGCCAAACCCCCGAACTCGCTACGGACATCATGTCCGGCACGGCAATTGTTCCATACGGTCTTTCATGTACAGCTCCTCGGTAAAAGTCGCCGGATGGGGCAGCCTGGGGGGATAAGAGAGAAACCGGGGCAGATATTTGGCAGCGATGAGCTAGAAAACGAGGGTTGCAAGATCTCCCGGACCAATGTCCGGCCGGTATCGCCAGAAGTCACTCGACCTCTTCGGGCCATAAAAAGAGATCGCCAGACATGAGATCCAATCCAACACCCCCAACCGAGTCTCAAAGATGCTCTTCCTACTCCCCTTGCTCTTTAGCTTGGTCACTGCCTTGCCCAGCAGACGGTGGCCGGCTCCCTCGCCGGCTATCTCGCTTAACCAATATGACCAGGAAATGATGGACGTAGCGATGAAGCTCGGTGACTGGTCTTGGGAGCCTTCAACCGGGTGGATTGAAGCAAATGATGATGGAGGACACACCAGTTCTCGGTTCACTGCATGGTATGCTCCCGGTCTGTTGTACCGGAACCAAGGTGACGACGTGAAGAACGCTATCGCTGCTATCGAGAATGTGTGAGTGATCTCGACCCCATCTGAGAGATGTCTCCTGACCCAAAGTATCTCTCTGCAGTTCGTCGACCCAAGCGACAATGGCACGGCGTACTACTGGGACTACAAGGAGGCTAGCGACAAGCCTTACCCCAACCCAATGACCTACCCCGCGGCCATCTACAACTCGTACGACCCCAACTGGGCCTTCTTCATCGGTGTTCAATTCGTGCAGATCATCGAGGAGTTTGAGCACCTTCTCCCATCCGATCTCGTTGACAAGATGGTCGACTCGACCTACAAGGCCGCTCGGAACTTGATGACTCGAGTCGGTTATGACGGTGACAACTTGGTTACTGCATACACGAACCCCGCTTTGGGTCGGGCACTCGTGGTGGAGTGGGTCGGTAACCGAATCAACGACCAAAACTTAACTCAAGCCGGAGAGCAGTACGCTCAAAACATCTACGACCTCTTCACTGCTGAGGGCTACAACACTTTTGGTGAATACAATGTGCCCAGTGAGTCACCTCTGAATGTGCACACCCTAAACTCACCTCAGCCTACTACGGTGAGGACGTTCTCCTCCTCTGCCAATGGATCCGACATGCCCCTTCAAGCTCTTCTCTCCCTGAGAAGGGTAAATACCTCCTCAAGGCGCTCTGGGAGGACATTGCTGAACACTACAACTAGTAAGCTAGATTCCCCTCGACCCATACTGATTGCAGCAATTTGAAGAACATGGTCGGACCCTATGACCGAATCTACCACCGAAACATGCTTGTCGATGACAGTATCATCACTCTCTTCTTCTGGTTGATGCTTGGACGAGATGTCTCCCCCGTTGCACCCATCGGACAGGGCTCGACTCTGTACGATCTGCGACAAGGTGCCGCCTTTGCTCTCGTGGGTCAGACTCTCCGAGACAACGTCGACGCCGACCTGGCTACCAAACTCACCACCCCTGTCGGTAACGACGAGCGAGAGTTTACCAAGTACATTCGAGTCTCCCTCGACAACGACACAATCAGAACCAACACTGCTTGGATGAGCGACAACCTCATGGCTGGTGGACAACAAGTCGCCGAGGAGACCAACCGAGGATCCCAGTTCACCCCTATGATCACTCACTGGAAATCGGGAGACACTTGGATGCCCTCGAGACCATACGTCTCTTTCTTCCAGCTCTATGCTACCGCAAGCACTGTCAACGCCACGGTCACCCCTAACCACATCTCCATCACCTACCCGAATACCACTCAAGCTGGCACCGACATGTTCCGATACCTCATCGGTGATATTCCCGCCCCATACTGGTTGAACGGAGAAAACGTGAGTCGCAAAGGTGGTGGTACGAGGCTGATCCCAGATGGACGGTTTCAACAACCTTCCATGCTTGAACGTCAGCATCACCACTCAGGGTTTGAACGGTACTGTGGTTTTGGGTAAATACGGTGACTTTACCATTCAAAACAACAACATGTGGACCGTCGACTACTATGTCAACTCTACCTACGAAGGTGTACCATCGATGGACTTTGATCTCACCTACACTTGTTGAGGATCAAACAGAAGGGATGGGAGAAGACAAAATTAGCAACAGGAAAGGGAATAGCTCCGGGACTTTATAATACGGTCAAAAGGTACCTGGTACCGCTTCAAAATGCATAGTCTCAAGCATGTACATATCTCCCGTCGATCATGTCGAGGCCTGTCCGCGGGCGATCCCAAGGAGCAATCTGCAGACCGTTCACCAGGTGCTGTCTTGGGCGGACGATCATATGCCCAGGCTAGGATGAGCCCATGAATGCCCGTAGATGCGTCTACCCACAGTTTCAGCAATGCAAAGGGAATGCATCTGCACGTTCAGTACTAAGCTACGCAACTTCGCCCTGGAGGATAAAGAATGCCCAAGAATGCTTTCTGACCGTCCACTTTCTGCCCAACTTCTTCCATTCGGCGGCGGTGTACTTGTCAATAGTTGGTACGACCTTGTCAGGATGCTCAAAAGTATTCTGTTATCAGATCAGAAGCTGTGTTACCACTTACCGTCGCTCCCAGATCATCACTGTAGATCGAGTGAATCTCTACACCTGTCACATCTGCTGTGAGCTCACGCTGACCATCGCACTCACTGTAACGAGACAAGTCAAGCTCGGCGACGTAGTCCACCTCTGGGTGTCTATTCAGTACGCTAATTCGGATACTGTCATCCGCCAGCACGGCCACACAGTCGATATATGCCGGCTTGAGGCTGAGTTGCTGAATGAACACTGGGAACGTCGGTCCTTCGCTATCATCAGCTGGTCACGTTGTCCGAGCAACCCACTAGACATCGGGCATGGTTGGTAGCTGAAGAAGTCGACCATTCTTCATGTAGTTGGAGAACAGCTTCAGCGGGTGATACAAGGTCTGCTTCAACGTTCCCGTTGGAGAAGTCATGAGTGGAGATATCTAGGTTCAGCGTCAATGTCCTCCGCTACCGGACTCACGACGTTGACCGATTGGGCCAAGCAGGCCAGACCTATGTCCTTATGCTTCCTTACTAGCACATTGAGCCACGCACAGAAACCCAACATGTCGGTGTAGTCATAATGCTGTTCTAGGCCAGTACTTCCTGGGGCTTTCGATTCATCCCACACGTTCCACTAAGAGTCAGCAACAGCTTGACCCGCTTGGCCCACCTCATCATAAGCAATCTTGATCTGTCTGGCTGGTATTCCGGTCCAGGACCGACCGATATTGGCGAGGTCGATCAGCGATTTGCACACTTCGATGTCGCGTTCGGGTGCGGCAGGCCCAAAGACATTCTTCTCATAATCCAACCCAGGCACGCTAGACTGCTTCTGGTGACCGTTCATTGTACTATCCTTAGTCCTTACCATCATTGAGACCTACTAGAAATGGATAGAATGCAGATCGACGTGGTTCACTACGGCTTGTAGTACCTCTCTATCCCAATCACTGGATCCCTATCGTCAGCTACATCCTCCTACACTGGGACGCACCGATTCTCCACAAGATACCAACTTGATCGTCGGGTCCACCAACTTCAATCCATGTGCCCATTGCTTGGCCATCTTGCCATAATCTGTCGCTGTGAGGTTGCCGACCTGCCATGGTCCGTACACTGCAATCAGTCTCGTCCAATGTCGAACTGACTCTCATTGCCCAAACCCCAGTATTTGACGTTGTGGGGTTCATCTCGACCCGTATGCTCGCGACGCAAGTTGGCCCAACTACAGTCAGCGATCGCCGTATCGGTACCTCACTGTGTGTCCCCTGTCCCATTGCAGTACTCAAGCCAAGCTAAGGCTTCCTCGTATGAGCCTGTACCCACTAGTCATCAGCGATACCCACCCGTCCAGACTCACTGTTCAAGCAAATATACGGCTCGCATCCGGACGCTCGGCAGTAATCGATAAACTCGTTGGTTCCAAACCTGTCATCAGCAGCCTCCAAACGGCGCTGCTCTGTTACCCACTGATTCGTCTCATGTGATAACCAGGCCAATTCGATTCGCTTGGGACGTTTCTCGATTGGCCCAATGCCGTCCTGCCAGTGATAATTAGACACAAAGTTGCCCATATCAGTCCAGCTCAGCGCGTTCAACTTACCACCTGGCCATCGCAACATGGGTACTTGCAGATCCCCTTCTTTCCCAAGCAGTTGCATCACGTCTTTTCTCCATGCTGCTCGACCCTTTGTCTCGGGTGTACCCTTGTCCTGCTTGACGAGAAGTTCAGGTGGACTGGGGTGTTTGGGATCATCAACGATCCCACCATAGATGCACCGACCGAGATGTTCGATGAACCCAGCATAGAGCTTGTCTGAGATTGGAGGCTCGTTTGGATGGACAAGGTTGTATGGGTTTATGGTGAGGGGAATGTGGGTCAGCGAGCTTGGGTGGTTGGGTTTTGACGGGAAGTTTCCGGGGCCTCTCTGGACCAAAGTCTCAATCACCGACATGACTGACGCTTGAAGTGACGATACAACAGATACATGGATTATTATGCCCAATGATGCTTGCCCAGCCAAGATGCACCTCTCGATGCATGTAGCTCGTGGTCCAGCCGGTAAACTTCCGAGCGCGCACTCGGCGAAAGGCCCGAGAAATCCTCCGCCCTGCCTTGCTAATGCTACTGCTGCTGGTGGTGCTGCTGCTGCAACCCGTACATGTTATTCTCCGGCCGAAGATCCAGCCCCCCCATTATCCTCTGAAATGCCCTTGGCCACGGTGCACCCAGTGTCCCGTCGTCGTGCTCATTTGTGTTGAGCCAAAAATTCGCCATATCCTGCTCCTGGTCCATAGTGGCAGTCTGCGGGGGTGGAGGGTTGGTCTGGAACATGTCGCTGAAATCGCTAAACATTTGGCCGTTCTGTTCGTTGGACCATGTGTTACTTTGTGCCAAGAATGAATCGAGCTGCGGGGTGATAGTGTCGTTGCCATTGTACATGGACAGATCCGGAATGGGCTGTTCATATCCCACTGATGCAGAAGTGGAAGATTCGCACGAGACCATGGCGAGTCGACCTTCCAGTCGACCCGCCAATGAGAGCCGGAGATTCGGGGCAGGCTGATGTGTCGTACGCAGAGCATTGATATGACCTTGAACCAGGAGGCGGTCTACGGTGAGCTAGAGTGCCGGTGAGACCTACCATTACGATCCAGTTGACCCCCTTGTACCGAGTCGAGCAAGAGCAGCGCCGCAGACGTGATTATCTATCATCAGGACAGACTTGCGGTTCTGACCCACCACCAGATCCCAGTTTGACCACACTCCGAGTCCCTTTCGTTGAAGCTGTAAAGCGCCCCTGGCAGTAACAAGCAGCTCATCCATTTCCGGCGACAATGGTTGGGAGAGTTCCATGGGATGCACCGAGTAGTAGATGGAGAAGACGAATAGCTTGTGAAGTTGATATTGAAGGAGGATGACATTGGCGTCGCTCGGTCCCCGTTGCTCATGTTCTGGAGTCAGCACAGCACAGAGGGTCATCTCACTCGTCGGACGGTGATATCTCATCAGCCAAGCGTCCAACTGAGACGCCCATCCCTTGATCATCCGCCTGTCATCGACCGATAGTGATGTCGAGGGCGATACGACAACCTGTTCACCCAAAACTTTACGAATGAGACCCGGAAGGTTCCGACCGGAGAAATGAGAGATCCCAACGTGCATAATGGTAGTGAGGTGATTATAGGCCTGTTCGGCCATACGTACTCGTCGAGATGCTGATGGGGGAGGTTGCTGCAGGGTCGCAATGGGTACAGAGAGGGCAAGCAGGGGATACGCCATACGTAAGGATGCGTGCTCAATGTCAATCACCTAAGGTCAGCTCTGAACCTATGATCTACGCACTCTTAAACCCTCGTAGAGACTCCTCCATTCTGCGGCCCTGATCCCACGACTGTTTGGAGCTCGCGCCAGTATACGTTGATAGGCCATTGAAATCCATACACCGGTCGTATTCACCCATGCTTCGCACATCAAGCCCATGATGATGATCCCTAGGGTATCGTGCAGATCTTCATCCTCTGAATTCTCAAAGTATCCACCTTCTTGCGGGACAGCGAGATCGGCGATAGCTCGTGCGGCCAAATGACGATAAAAGGGCGAGAGACGAGCGTATTCGGCCAGAGTATGCTGCATGGAAGCAGCGTAGCAAACAGCAGCCAGGAGAATGGGAGTCGGCACATCGCCAAAGAGTCGTTGAGTGACAAAGTGCAAGGCTGGCATGTGTTCGGCAAATCTAGAGTGAGCAGTTTCCGTCAATCCACTTACGCTAGCCACAGAGCTTCCACGATCGAAGACCTCAGACCCTCGCTCTGTGTCCCTTGGTCATAAGTGCTCAACTTCAGCAGCGGCATGGATAGATCTGGCAAGCCAGATGTCCTATCTCCATCCACAGGGATATCGTCCATCGGAATGGAGGACTCGCGAGACAGATTGGTCGACAACACTGGGTGAGGTTGATCGGTCGATGAGATGCCCAACCTCGACTCGATATGCTGAAGACGAGCATTGACGGATGCTTTAAAGGCCTCAAACCCAGCGAGATTGGGAGAAGAGATTTCTTGTATATGCCAATCACCGGCTTCTAAACCCTACCGTTTCAGCTCGGTGTGTCAATCGATAACTCACGTTCGCTCGGACTTTGAACAAACACGAAGTCTTTGCATTGGCGCATCGTCTGCATGGAGGTCCGTTGTCTAGCTCGCACTTCATCTTTTGTTTGCGGCAGTTGACTGGAATATGAGTATGGGATCCGGAGTACAGGAGGTGGGGTACTTGCGACAGGCTTTGTTGGTCTTGATTGGTTTGACATCCCCTGTATCGTCCCCTGCAGAGATATCGCCAGGTTTGCGCTTTTTACTCGACTGGCTCGACTCGGCAGACATGCTCGACATGGTGAATAAGGGGGATGCAAGGGATTGGTGAGGAGATTGAAGAAAGAGTGATCTACAAGATCGAGGTTGTAAATACCGCATTGATCTCCGACGACGCTTTCGGCCCCCCAACGCAAACATCATTTGTCCTCGATATACATCGGTCATACGAGGGCCACGGTTGTAAAACCGTCTGACGACCAATGAGGTGTATAGGAGACTGACTCTGCTGGTGACTGTACCGGCGTGGCATTCGAGCCCGTCTCAGTCATACGGTCTGGGACGACGGAGGAGAGCTAGCTGCATATCTGAACAAAAGCAATGTATGGATCCACTATACTATAAACCCCTATTTCCGACTCTGCTTCGATCCCTACTTGTCGCTGAGCACCGCGGTGACTCTCTCACCGGTGGCTTGCTCCTTCGACTCGTACACGGGCGAGACGTCGTGAGCGACCGACTCGCCCTTGATGGCAATCGCATGGACAGCCTCTGCACCATCGAAGATTGCCGCCGTCTCCTCGAGTGACATGCCTCGTGTCTCCTTGAAGAAGAAATAGACAATGACAAGCTCGAATGCGATCCATACGTCGTACACAATGTAGACTGTGATCAGCAATGGCTCAGGTACCGGATGCAGAAAGTAGCTCACATTTCCAACCGAGGTTTTGGAGTCCGACAGGGTTGAGGTACTGGTTGACAAACCCTGCCAAGGAGACGGAGATGTTGTAAATGGCCAATCCTCGAGCTCGAATGGCAATGGGAAGAATCTCGATACAGTAGACGACCTGCAGAGGGGTCCAACCGACGTTGAAGAGGGTGTTGTAGATGAAGATAATAGCGAGGACCGTTCGACCGGCCGCGACGTTTTGCGTAGTGTCGTAAATCTTCTCGCAGATGGTCCACACTGAACGTCAGACAGAACGGCGAGTAAGGACTCACCAATGAAAGAGATTAGCAAACCAATGGTCGAAGTCAACCACAGGGTTCGTCGTGCAAATCGGTTGACGACCATGGCACCGATGATGGCAGTGACGAGGGAGACGGCTTGAATGATACCATTGATCATGAGCTGTTGCTTCGAGTCGGTGTACCCGATAGAGGTGAGGATGATCGAGAGGTAGTAACTGATCAAACCGTTTCCGGACCATTGGGAGAAGAACCCGATAGCGATAATGATCAATGTTCGCGATCGGTTTGCCTTGTCCTTGATCATGCTCCAATACGAAGAGGTCTCTCTCAATTCTCGATCAACCTCGATGGCCTGTTGGATCTCAATCATCTCGACTTCGACGAGTGGATCATTGACATCTCCGTTGGCGTGGTATTTGGTGAGGATCGCAATTGCTTGATCCGGTTTACCATTCTCCACCAGCCATCGAGGACTTTCGGGGCAGAAATAGATCAGACAGATTTGGAAGACACTGGCGACGGCTTGGAGAAGAGAGGGAATTCGCCATGACCAGTCTGCATTCAGCGATGAAGTCAAAGTGAGCCTCACTGTTTCCCATGGTGAAGGTTCCGTAGGTGATCCAAGCAGCAAAAAGAGATCCCACATTCCAGAGCGAGTTGTAGAGCGCCCTAAGCATTAATGGACTGCACAAGCTCTTTCGAAAGCTACACTCACGTCAATGGACCACGGTGAGTGGGGAAAGAAGTCTCGAGGATGTAGATGGGTGCGGCGGTGATGTTGATACCGAGACCAAAACCGATCAATCCACGAGCAGCGACAAACATGCCAATGTTCTGCGCGGCTCCTTGCAAAATGCATCCGACTGAAAAGTCAGCATGCAGCCTGGGTCATGATACTTACTCAGAATGATAATGGCACCAAACATGATTCCAAACCGTCGTCCGTACTTGTCTGCAAACCATGCTTCGACGGGGAAAGACAAGATTTGACCGACTGGCTGGATACAGTTGAATAGACCCAACACTGATCCTTTGGGGCTGTTGAAATACGTCTGCCAAGTTTCCAATGATCTTTCGTCAGCATATTACCATGCAGACAGATCCTCACTGGAGTCCATTCATCATCGATCCATCGTATCCTGTAGCATACGAGCTGACTTGTGCCAGCAGGAGGATGATATTGAGGGATATCAAACCCCGATTGGCAAAGTAACCGGTCGCACGACCTGCTAGTAATTGATCGACTTGAGACGACATGTTAGCGAGCATGGGGCTGTTGGGGTAGTTCGCTAAATTGATTGATGCGAGACCTGACTATTATAATTGAATCGGATTCGTGTGTTATCGACAGGCTCATGTGCACCGGTCAAACCACCGGTCATTCCCTCGCCTGTCCTCGACTTGTGCTGCACCACTCGTTAAACGGGACAGCGAGCCGGGAGCAGTGCTTCTGCAGCTCTACCGCTAGAGACGATAGAGCTCCTTGTTGCCTTATCGGCTGAAAGACCGGGCACCTGGGGCAAGGATGAGCTGGATGCTGAATTGGGAAGTCGCAGAATATCCGGGTCAATCGCCGTGTCGAAAGGCCGGGTGGCGGACGAGTCCGATGGGTGATATAATCCGCCTCTTCATACCCTTACCCTGCGATACGCGCGACCGGTGGTATGGCCGTCTATCGGGACCATGGTGAGGCATTGAGGGGTCCGTGTCGGCTCTCGAAGGATGCACCGGGTCGACCGGAAGGAGTGGGAACGTTATCTGCTGAAGGGGCGACACTGGACCAGTGATTGGACTAATCAGCCATTATGGCCATAACTATCAAGCACTATGATCGTAGGTTTCAAGATTACCTTGATAGCATTATTGCATTAACTGCTGAACAGTTCGAGACGCGGTCATACGTGGATTCTGACTGACTTGCCCTCACAAACGAAGCCATGAACGATCCTGCGCCTTGGCCGACTTTGCAGCGATCGATCATCCCATTGACGTTGTTTGCGAAACCGGTTTCTTCGCGTTCGACCTCGATGCTCTTCCTGAATACTAAAAGATCAGGATGAAAGCCATGTCTCTGTCGTGCATCGATACGTCGCTGCCGAGGCGCTTGGGCGAAGCTGATTGTCACGCCACCCTATCGTCCGGTGCGGTACGAGATTCATTGCGCTAGACGGATCCTTCAGTTGCTGCACACTGCTTCCTGCATCACAAAAAGATCGAATTGTGCATCATGAAGGCTGGACAAAGTTTCGACGAGGCGCAAAGGAGGACTTGAACGGTAGGGACGGGCTTCATATCGTGCCTTGTCTACGATTTCCAACTAGTTTTCACGGTATGCACTCAGCGCTTGTCGATGCTTCACTCTGGTCTCGTTGGGACGTTTCTCAGATCGAGGTACATAGTGTCGATTGGCGATTGCCTTCGGCAAATCAGCGGGTGGCATGTCGCGTCTCTCGCCGCAAACTCGAGAAATATACCAACGGCCTCCTGCGATCAGTTATCGCGCACTGCTCGGTCTCGCGTGTTGACGCAGGAACGTACTCGGCGTGAGCCTCTCTGGCACGTCGTGCGACTCCACGAGAGAGGCAGTACTCGTACTGTGACTTGCTCAGAGTGTGTGAGCGCACGGGTTCCTCGTGATATGACATGACACATTGCTCAGGTGGGTTCCGTAAAGTGGGAACCTTTCTTCGCGTTTGTTTGCGTCAAGCCACTGGACCTTGCCGATCAGTTGTACCGCCCAACTCCCACCAGTGCTATGAACCACGACCTCGTGAGGATGACTTCTGACACGTTTGCGTGGCGCTGTGCCTGTAACGCCCGGATGTCCCGTGTTGTTTGTTCGTCGTTCCTGACAATCGCATTGACTGACCTACTTCAACCTGGCGTCTATGGAGGTCAGACCCATATATAGCTTGCTTTCACACCACAGTATATTCCCAATGTACCCCCCACCAGCCATGCGAAACACAATCCTCGCCTTCATCGCCCTTTCGACGCTGGTCTCAGCTCAAACTGCTTGTGTTCCCACGACAGATTACGGTGATGGAACGGGTGAATCTCCCACCTGCTCGGCAATCGGCGAGGTCTGCGTGGATTACACCTGTCAACCCTACAAACAGAACGGGGAACAATGCAGTTCCTACATACAATGTCCTGGTAGCAGCTGCCTGAGAGGGGTGTGTGGTGCATACGACGAATCCTGCCAGAGCAACAGCGACTGTCTATACGGCTGTGTCGTTTCATTCTCCGGAGTCGGCAAGTGCGCTTTCGTCGGAGGGTCCTCGTACTGCGATTCATCTCAGACCGACTACTGTGGAGATGGGACTTCGTGTTCTCCCGACGACATGTGTGGTGGACCTGGAGCGTCGTGTTTCCCCGACTCGTACAGTTCCGACAACACTGGCGCGTCGAGCGGTTGCGGATCGGCCATCTCTTGTTATAGCGGCACCTGCCAAATTCCAGGTTCAGGCGCGGTCGGTTCGATTTGTCGTGCGGGTACGGATTGCGGTAAAGATCTTCACTGCACGTTTGGCCAATGTTCCTCGGATGCGACTGCTGTGACTGGAAACGACTGCGGTCCGGGTATCACGTGTGTCGACGATGGAACCAGCTGTATCAACGGTCAATGCGCTGTGGATCCTAATGGCGGCTCGATCAAACCGCGAAAGAGGGAGGAGAAACAGCAACTACCTTGGGTATACGCGGCGTGTCCTCGAGCTGGAGAGGTTGCCTGTCCAACATCTGACGCGAGACTCACAAAAGCATACGAGGTGAGTACTTGCGTGGTGGAGTCTGAGGCTAGTGAGACTGATTATAGTGCATCGACCCCTCCACCAACATCGAGTCTTGTGGAGGATGCCTCTATGGACGAGCAGAGAAGGGTGTGGATTGCACTGCGATCGCGAATGCGGATATGGTGTCGTGTCAAGAGGGCCTCTGTGTCATCGGTGAGTAGCTCTAATTTGGGTCGCACTGACATGGCAGATAGCTGCAATGAGGGATTCCAGTTCGTCGCAGCGAACCAGACCTGCGTTGCGGTTGAGCCTTGATATGGGCGTGAGTAGGGCTGGGTCGGGTATCAGATAGAATTGCTTCTGCCGTATACAGTAGATAGGATCTAGGACACTTCAGACAGGAATTTGGGATACAATGGACATCTCCGGGTACGATTGGCTCATGTATGATTTGCGCTGGTCAGCGGGCAACTCTGGAGTTATGAGTTCTGTGTCGAGGCATGACCCATATACTTCATGCTAGTACTCTGGGCGGAACAGGCCAATGCCGAACAACCACCTCGGCCGGAAAGTTTGCTCCGAAGACATCGAAGGATGCCTCGATTCACATTCATTTGCTTTCGTCAAAAATAGTCGTCTTTAACCTGGAATAGCTGTTTACCTCAGGATTCCCATCGCAAAGCATGCGTGCGATCGCTTATGACTCGCCCAAGTCTGACAACGTTCGTGCATCCAGCTGTGGGGAAGTTTCGGTTCTGACCGAGAAACACCCTTTCGTGGTCGCTCATCGAGCCATTGTTCACGCGTAGCCATCCTGATATAGACTTGACTGAACGACCATATGCAGAACGTGCTACTCTGATGAATATAGCTCACGGTCAAACGTGTGTCTGAGCGAGATGAAGGATTCTTGCTTCTACGTCGTGTGGATAGGTATAAATATGCGAGCAGCTGGACATTCCCGTCAAGCTATCGACAAGAATGCAGAATTCGTCGGAAACGCCCAGTATTGAACGCGAAGAGAAGGACCTCCGACTGGAAAGCCCAACGGGTAATGTCGACGCTCTAGAAGTTGGGGACACCCCCTCGGGAAAGACGACCAGTGAGTCGACGAAAACGGATCGATGGGGAGTGACTGATTCGCAGCCAAAGCGTCAGACTTCTTCACCCTTTTGGCGACGGGTTTCGCCCTAGTTTCCGATGGGTACCAAAACAACCTCGCTACCGTGTTCAATGCGGTCTTTGTGAGTTGCCCAAAGTCCTTGATGCAAGTCGTGCGATTTGGCTGACGGGTAGAAAATCCTGTACAAGAAGGAGTACACCTCGAAAGTCTCGACACGAGTGTCCAACTCGCTACTTATCGGAGAGATTTTGGGTCAGGTTGCCGTTGGGTTGACATGTGATTTGATTGGAAGAAAGACGGCTATGGTGGGGACGACTTTGTTGATTGTCCTCGGAGGAATCCTCTCCACCGCTGCGACGGGATCCAGTACGCCGTTATGCCTCCTTTTGATCCGATCACGCTAATCTCCTACAGCGCCTGAAAAGATGTTCTGGATGCTGTAAGTCCATATAGGCCTCTTGTGCGTGAAGCAAGCAGCTGATCTGAAACAGTACCGTCGCGCGAGGTATCGCGGGTGTGGGTGTGGGAGGGGAATACCCCGCATGCTCTACATCTGCATCGGAATCTGCCAATGAGAAGTTTGGACGAGACCGGGGGAAAGTCTTCATTCTCGTTACAAAGTACGCAATCTCCACTCAGATTTCAGGTTCTCGCTGATGGTAGTCTGATGTTATCCATCGGGGGACCCATTGTCATCTCCCTCTTCTTGCTTATTATCAATGGGTCTCACTATCACGGGACGCAAGACGCATCTGATCGGTACAAGCTGGAGTATACCTGGCGGATCTTGATGGGTATTGGGATAATCATCCCTCTCAGTGTCTTCTACTTCCGGTGAGCCATCTAGCCTCTAAGAGATCAGCAAATGCTCATTCCGCAGGCTGAAGATGATGAACTCAAAGCTTTACCGACGAAATGCGATCCGACGTAATCCACCATACGGTCTGATCATTAAACGATACTGGAAGACTCTCCTTGGGACAGCTGGGACATGGTTCCTCTACGATTTCGTCACCTTTCCCAACGGAATCTTCTCCTCGACCATCATCAGCGGTATCATCCCTGGAGCGGGGATAGTCAAGACGATGGAGTGGAATCTCCTCTTGTCGATCCTCTCCCTACCCGGCGTCTTCCTCGGCGCATGGGTCGTAAAATACACGGGTAGACGGAACCTGCTGATGATGGGCTTCTCGGGTTACATCGTCTTTGGTCTCATTGTTGGACTATCTTACGACAAGATCACAAAGGTCATCCCCGCTTTCATCGTCATGTACGCGTTCATGCAGTCTTCGGGCAACTTTGGACCGGGTAACATGGAAGGTACCATTTCCGCCGAGGTGAGTTGAGACACATTTCCATGATGGGATGAATGGTCACTGATCAAAGTCTTACCCCACTTCCATTCGAGGGACATGTTATGGTATTTCCGCTGCCTTGGGTAAAACAGGAGCAGCGATAGGTACCCAATGTTTCACGCCGATCCAACAACATCTCGGCAAACGATACACCTTTATCATCGCTGCATGCTGTGGTCTTCTAGGTGTCCTCCTCGCCTTCTTCTTCGTGGAGGACAAGGGAAAGGATAAGCTTGAAAAGGAGGATGAGATGTGGAGGCAGTACTTGGTCGAGCACGGATATGGGGACGTGGTGATGGGCGATGGAACTGCTGGAGAGCGCAAGGTAGACGTGAATGAGGACGTCGAGAAGTTGGAGTTTTAGGTGGTCTAGGTGATTAGACGGCTTATGAGTCGCATTTGCAAAACGATCGTTCAAGTGATAGATGCCTGCCTTGACTCTCGTGCCGCGAGGATGCGCGCGTTGGCGGTCCAGGTGAGGGCTCGCTGAATTCTGATGCAGGGAATGCGTTCAGGGCCCTGTCTACCTATATGAGCGCAGCTTGAGCATTGCTATCTCGAAGCTTGCAAAGGTCCCCCGATCGCAACGAGGCAACCGAGTGGAATGTCTGCACCTATCATCGGATCCCTGCGTTCTCCAGCGATGCTTCTGCCTTACACACCTCCTTGATCCATCTTTAACCTCGGGCTCCCAATCATGAACTCAAGCCGTATGATCGCACATGCTCAACGACACCGTACTTTTCGCGCTTGCCAAGATTAGGGGATCAAATGTCAATGGTTCTTGCCACTAGCCTCTTCGCCACGATTACGGTGGTCATGGCTACTGCATCAGTACATGCGACCATGAATGCCTCTCAAGCAGCTACAAGATAAGCTTCTCTTAGGGCGTGCATAGAACCGCAAGCAAAGCTTTGAGCGCGTTCAGAAGAAGCGATCAGACACAAGCTATTCACTTCTCCGCGAATAGGCTCAACATGTAATTGAAGGGTCTGCGGGTCGTCTGCCGTCTCTAATGTGGCCTCGTCTGTGGTCCCGAGGTCCAAGAGATGCATACACGTTTGGTAATCTGCGACCTATGAGTGAACGCATGGAGCATTGGACGGAGTGATCGACGAGAGAGAGCATGATGAAGCTCCTCTCACATTAGCATATGTATTGCCCCTTCATCCAGCGGCAATATCACACACGAAGTCCTCTAGTGAATCGGGCGTTTGCTGCATTCATTTACAACCGAGAACGGTAGCTCGACTCGTTATGGGTATATGCACTTGGACGTGACAGAGAACTTCTCATCCCGGTGATGTCTCGTGGCATTCCTCGGAATGGACCAATTGTAATAAAATTGGTCAGTACATGTAGAACCCACTGTGGTCGCCCTCGAGGGGGTGTCCCATCGCCTAGCCGTGTTGGAGCCAGAAGATGTATTATAATTGATGCATCATTCTATGCGAAAATATTGACACGCTACCCCTGGTCGAACGTGACACCGAAAGGGCTTCCGTCGAATTGTCCATTTAGAAAATCGAAAATCATAATTACTCGTCGCAAAGTCCATTATTGAAGCACCCATCTATCCCCCTGCTTCTACTTCGCACATTGCTCACACTGCTTTACGCCAAAATGGCACCGAGGACCGCGAGTCCCACCGCACCGCCCGACACTGCCTTGCCGAGGAGGGCACTTCCGCTCGAAGCTGCCGCTGCGGCTGTCGAGGCGGCGCTCCTGCTGGCGGTGGAAGTGGCGCTAGCCCCAGACGACATTCTCGACATGGACATTGCTGATGAGGTGATTGAGGCGGAAGATGAGCCGCTGGAGATGGACGAGGTGACATTGGCAGAGGCGGACATGGACGAGGTGATGTTTCCAGAAGTGGATGCTGATGCTGATGCAGACGCAGATCCCGAGGCGGCAATCGCAGCGACGACCGAACCACCACCGATAGTCGAGTAGGCGGTACATTGAGAGGTGGCTCCTGGAGGATGAGGAGCTGGGGTGGTAGGGTCGCCTTGGTGGAAGGTTGATCCGCCGTATACTCCAGGTGCCTCGTCGGTTGGGTCACCAAGACAGTCGTCGAATCCAGGGTCCTAAGTATAAGTCAAGTGCACAGGCGAAAGATGTTGATGAGTGTGGTAAATGAGCTCGAGTACTTACCTCACTACCCGGAATGGTAAATGAACAAGACACTATCCATCAATACAGTACGCTAAACCTCGATCGGGGAAACTAGATGAGCAGGGCATTCTCCACTCACAAGTATCGTAAATATGCTCGCAGTATCCGGGGGCGTTGGGTCCATCCCTACATGCCCTGAAACAAAAGTCGTTAGCAGACATGAACGAAGTCCACTCGTGTGTTTGTTCGAGTGAACCGGTAAAAGCATTGGTGAAGACGAGACCACCTTGAGGGTTCCCTAAACCTGTCCAGGCTGAGATTTCATCAGCATCGATCTTTGAATCTTGTGTGAGACGTCTGGCTAACAGTGAGGCTGAGAAAGAGTCAGCACACGTTGCTTGAGCACAGAGAACTAGACTCACATCGAGCTCGCCTCCTTCGTCTCCGGCGGGAATTAAGAGTTTTGTCATCTGCCATCAGGATCCGCCTTGACATGTGGGTTGCTTCATTGGCGTACATCACCCTGACCGTTGACTTGGACATATGAGACCTTGTCGTTGACAACTTTGACAAAGTGTGCACCTGCCAATGAGCCAAGGAAAGAGAGGGACTGAAATTCGTACTCACCCACGATCGTGCCTTCTGGGATGACTCGGGTTCCGTAGCCTTCTTTCAGGCAATAACTGGGAATCAGCTCATAGTCTCACCCGGAGAGTTCCCTCCCGATCCGCCCCTTGAGCCATCCGACATCGCTCAGATCACCAAATCCCCTCGTCCCCTTCGCCAATCCCTCACTGCCCTTCACCACACCACCCACACTTGCCAGCTTGCACGTCCAGTCGGACGGGATGTGACTTACCTGACCACGATCTGCTCCACGTTTCCAATCTTGGACGTCCCATCGCCCTCGTTGCTCGTGGTGCTAGGCGGACCCCAGAGACAGAAATCATTGACCGAGTTGATATAGGCATTTTGACAATTGGACGATTGACTCGACGTCGTTCCACAGGCGTTTGTACCGTATTGACCTTCTTCGGACGATTGGGGGAGGTTATTGGGGTCGTATGTGGCTGTGTATTGTGCTTGGACCGTGAGGAGGAGAGAGAGGAGCGGGACGAGGTATGACATGGTGGGATGTTTGTTTGGGGTGATGATTGGAGGGGGTTCTATCTGTCTGCCTCTTGGACTGGTTCGTGCGTGTATACCTGAGGGGAGAAGGGAGGGTGAGAAGAAGAGAGAGAAGAGTAAGAGATCAAGATGTTTGAACTGTTATATGTATATGTGATCCCCTGTGAGCCCGAGTATCCCGTCGATCGAGCAGACGGAGGGATGAACCACGCCGAGCAGACCGAAATAGCTATACTCAAACCATCCGCATTCCCACTGCCGCAGAGACACCGACGTATACATGATTCATGTCAGCGCATCCTCCCTGTGCGTGCTTGGGCGGTATGCATGCAGAGCGTGGGGGGTGAGTCGGTCTGAAGAGGGAGGCGGAGGATCCGGATCTGAATGGGAAGCGATGAAGGTTTCAGGGAAAGTCAGCGAGACGAGGCGATGTAAACAAAACCCTACACCTTGCATTCCCCCGGCTGACCACATCTATCGCTCATCCAACGACGATGGGGGGAAGGGATTGAGATCGAGAGCTGCTAACAATGCAGACCTTCAACCTGGTCCTGCTAGAGATGCAACGAGGCGACACTGAAGTGACCAAAGTACCAGCGAGTACACTGAGCGGGGATGTTTACATGCACCATCAGGTACCCCTCTGCTCGACCCTGTTCCGATCTGAAACTCCGCCTCTTTTCACTCGTAGACTCTGAGGCTATCCCATTCGAGGCTCTCTGTCGGTGTATATCACTCGCACGTGAAGAAGTTGTTTGCGTCAGACCATCCTCATCTGCCTTAAGCCAAAGAGTGGGGTCACACTGGAGACCTCGATGCGGGGTACAACAATGGGCAGCACGCCTTGCAACTCGTTTATCAAAGCGGTCGTTAAGGGGGCCAGGAATGTCCCAGTACACCGAGCTCCCGATCAACATCAACATCGTCCATCGTCTCGAGCAAGAAGCCAAAAGTAGAAGCATGCATGATGAAAGATGACCTGGGTGGTAGAGAAAATCGGACCCAGACCACAGTCTTCGAGATTCTACCCTAGGGATACAACCCAGCCCAACACGTTGCCCCATCTTCAATGCCTCCAATCCTGACTCATTCGCAAGATGTTCATCTACCCTTTGCGTCCGGTCGAAACTCCAGACTACAGCACACGCACATTGGTATCCATGCATGCCCATCACACCACCTATCGGCCCTCGAGCGAGGCCAAAAAGTCTGAAAACTGTCTGATCAGTGTTGTCCTAAACACACCAAACATCTCCGCTCACCTTGAGAGCACCCGCTCTCACTTGATCCGCCATGTTTTGCACCTCTGGACTGGCCAAAACCTTACCCGCCATATCCCTGATACCCCTCTCCAACCCTTGAATAGTCTCATTCTCCCCTAATTGACCCAGCAAACTCTCATCGTTGCCTCCACCTCCCCCACTCCGAGGTCCATACGCATCTCCTTCCTCTTCGTCTTCTTCTGGTCGACCGAAGTAGGCGTTGGAAGAGATGGCTGTCGCTCCGGAGAATTGTTGCAGACGTGTCTTGGCCTCGGAAGACGATTGAGCATCATAGTTGCCTCGGCCAAAGTACATGTCGGAAGAAATGGCTAATGGTTAGCACACAACCTTTCACCAATGTGTTGCGACTCACATTTCTGGTTGCCAAACTTTTCTCGAGCCTCATGGTGGTCATCCACAAATGTTCGCCTGAGAATCAGCATCGCCCGTTGCTACCTCGCCATTGCGTCACTCACGTCTTTGGCTGAGCCACCACTGGCGCACCGATCGTCTGTCCAAATCCGAGCCTGGCCACCTGAGGCTTGTCCACAACAACATCCCTCTTGGCGGCAGACGATCCAGTGGCCGACAACGGCGTAGCACTCCTACTCTCCTCTCCCCTCTTTTTCCTTTCTGCAGCTTCCCTCTCCCTGACCGCTTTGGCCTCTTCTTCTTCCCTCTGTTTATCATAACCCAACCTCTTGATCCTCTCCTCCTCCTCTACTGCCTTTTTCTGCGCCTCTTCAAAGTTTATACTGGTGGTGGCCTTCTTGGCTCCGAGTTTGGAGGATTTAGGTCCGGTCGAGGTGGAGGTGGTGGAAGAGGATAGACGGGATGTGGCTGCGGGTCGAGTGATAGGTGTTCCACGTAATGAAGAAGAAGTGACAGTTCGAGGAGCGTTTGCTTTGGCGCCGATGGAAGGAGGAGCAGCGGGACTTTTAGCAGCAGCAGGGGAAGGCTTAGTAGCGGCAGGTTTATCCCACGTGTCGAAGAAATCGTCTGTCGAGGCTGAAGGGGTGTTGGACGCAAGGGGGGTGAGCTCCAAGCCGTCTATGTGGATCCCGTGAGGGTTTCTGCCCATTAGAATACAACTCGGATGCAGAGGTCAGTGCTCACCTCTGGGCATCCTCCTGGACGCGTCGGGCCAATTCCTCCTTGTACAATCCTGCCTGTCGAGACGTATACCTTCCCCTCGCATCGGTGTTTTGAGGTGGGAGAAGGGTCTGTCCACCGTGTTTGGTGAAGAAGTCAGCGATGACTCCGTTCCCTCCGACTTTGAGGGTACGTAGTTGGGTCAATGACCAAGAGTCGAGGTTTGTCGATCTGGAATGTCAGCACGGGAGACATAAAAAGTGAGGTGTAGATGCTTAGTCGCGACAACTTACCGGACGAAGGAGATGTGCACACCTAGATTACGGTGGACCGACGAACAATCGAGACATAGGTATATACCAAAAGTCACACTAGTCCACGTCGGGTTCTTGGCTTGACAATCAAAGCATACCTGAGCGTCAGCCAGGTCCTCGCACATCACTCGGCCGTTTATTACCAAGACCCCTGCCTCAACCTCCCCATTGGGTCATGAGAGCGTGGGTCGGTTGGATATTCACCTTGTTGGCCTTTTCCTTTTTTAAATGAGCAAACGTCGCCGTCGTCTGAGCTTTGGTAGGGTCCATCGTGACTCGACTCCTGAGGTGGTGCAAGTCTGAGCAGGAGGATAGGTGACAGGGAGATGAAGTGGGTATGGGTATGGGTATGGGTATGGGTAGTATTGAACCTGGGGCTTGGAGCGACGCGTTGGAGGGGGGATTGGCGTTATTCGGGATTATTCTTGACCCATTTTATCCCAGAATCAGCTGATTACAAAAGGCAGTTGCAGCTTGTAATGATCCCGATCCCCCTTGATTACAAAACCGCTTGGACCAATACAAATCACTTTGTAATCACCCCTTCCCCTCCCCCCAGTCCAGTCACCTTTTCCTCGACGTCATCCCCCCCCCCCCCCCCCTTGGGTGACCGGCGGCGGGGGAGATCCAATGACTAAGCAAGGCCCGACAGCGACGACGGTATAAGAGGCAGCGACGGCCATGATTCGGATGGCAGAGACGCATCATGTCGCAACAGGCTCAAGGGGTACCTACCACGCTCCCCAACCCATTCCACACCTTCCCCCACACACCCACCGTACCCGTCTCACCGTATACCATCGACATCCCGCAAGAGACGATTGATGATCTGAAGAGAAGGCTGAACGATGCTCCGACTCCAAGGACGACATTCGAGAATAGTCACACGGATGAACAGCTGGGGATCACTCGGAAATGGTTGGTCGATGCCGTGGAAGAGTGGAAAAAGTTTGATTGGTGAGTCTACCCGACCGGAAGATGATGGGGAATGATGGAGACTGATGTGCAGGCGAAAGACCGAAGAAAGGTTGAATGCTCTACCCAACTACACTGCCAAGATCAATCACCTCGATGTTGACTTTGACGTCCATTTCATCGCTCTCTTTTCCAAGAAGCAGGACGCCGTACCGGTGGTGATGACCCACGGCTGGCCCGGTAGGCACTCCTATTGCGATGTAGTATGAAAGGTTGCTGAGTGGTAGGAAGTGTCATCGAGTTTGTACCCTTATTGGAACACCTGTCCAAGACTTACACTCCCAACACCCTACCCATCCACCTCGTCGTGCCCTCCCTCATTGGGTACGGTTTCTCTTCTCCTCCGCCCATCGACAGAGACTTTACTACAAGAGACGACGCTGCCATCTTTGACAAGTTGATGAAATCTCTCGGGTTTGAAAAGTACATTGCTCAAGGTGGAGATGTCGGAGCGCTCGTCTCGAGCTTCCTCGGTGCTGATTTTGACGGCTGTCAGGGTGAGTCACACAATTCCTCAATACTCCGCCTGAGATCTTCCGTCGCGCTGACACAATAGCCGTTCACCTCAACATGCTCGTAGCGGATCCATCATTGGCCGAAGAGATCAAGTCTCTCGAGTTGGACGATTTCGACCGTAAAGCCATGGAACGATTCGATCATTTCCAACAGTGGGAGTTTGCTTACAAGCACGAACACGCCACAAAGTCGGGTACGATTGGATTTGTACTGGAGAGCTCCCCCGTCGCTCTGCTATCTTGGTAAGGCTGCTCCCGATCGCGACCAACATTTGCTGATGTGAAGGATCGGGGAGAAATTCATCGTATGGTCCGACGAGACCCCTTCACTCGATACCATCCTGTCCAACACGTCCATCTACTGGTTCAACCAAACCATCTCTACCGGATTGTACCACTACCGCTCCACATCTGGTAAAAAGGCATCAAAAGAGTTCAAACTCCCTCAGCTGGGAGATAAACCCGTAGGATACAGTTTCTTTGCTAAAGAGATTCATCCTGTACCGAAAATCTGGGCCGAGAAGATTCTCAATTTGGTCTGGTTCCGACGACATGAGAGTGGAGGTCATTTTGCCGCTCTGGAAAAGACGGAAGCGTTTTGGGAGGATGTCAAGGAATTTGTGGAACAGGTGTGGAAGAATTAGGTAGAGGGAGGATGAAGCCTTGAGTCTGCAGGGGTGTTGACTTTTTGTATGGGGAGTAGCTCGTCTATGTATTGTATGGATCCATCTGAGTTGGTTCATTATTGTTGGCTTCAATAGCAGGCGTGTCTTTGATACCTCAGACGGTGAAGAGAAGAGGTAGGTGGGATTGGGCGATGTTACCATAAGCGGTCCGAGGTGGTATCGCCAAGCGATGCCGTCGGCGCGCAGAGATCTCCACGTTAATCAGCTCAGCAGGGTGAACACAGCGCAGGGCAAGTACCTGAGGCGAAGGGGGTCAACGGGGGCGTTGAGCAGACTGAACGGGGGGGTCATGTATAGGAGGTAGGGGTGCCTGTTGGCGTCGAGAGGGGGATAGTGATGGTGGAGGCGAATAGGATGGCGACGACCTGCCCCCCTCTTCTTCTCAGTTGACGTTCATCCCTCCTCTTGCATTGTCATCGACGTCCCTTGTATCTCTCACCTGTACTTGTGCATAGATAATCCACCCTTACTGCTGTGTGAGTCTCCTGGAAGGGGGTACAGCTCACCGATCCAGACCTTACGGCGGGGAGTGTACCTGACCTGCCCCGAACCTGGCCATCTTGAACGGGGCTGGTGCACCTCTCACCACCCTCAAACACCCTCGACCTCGACCTCGACCGCTTCCACCTTCCTCGAGATTGACGACCGCGACGATCTCCTCATCTTCCACACATCCATCACGCGTAAAGAGACCTCGACCCACTCTCCTATTCTCCGCTCTCCGCACTTCGGACCTTTGACTTGGATTGGTCATTCCACCCTTCTGAGTCTGGGTCATCCGATCACCACCCACCTACCTCACTACCACCACCACCACCACCTCCTCACGCATCAAGCGCCTCCTTCACCTCTAGCCCGCTCACACCCACCCTATCGCTCGCCACGCTCGCGCTTGCGTTCGCGCCATGGAAGGGTGGACGACCTCTCCCTCCGCACCTCCCACCTCCCCACCTTCCCGCTCAAACCCCTTTGGCATCTCCACCCTCTCGTCCCTCTCTATCAGACTATCCGACCATCTCCCCGCTCCTCTCCCTACACCCTCTTCAGCCTCTCCTCGACCTCCCACACCCAATGGCGCGGCCGACGCATCTGGACCTGGCGTGTTGAGTCCTCCTACCCCGGCACCCAGTCCTTCACCTAGGACCAAGGGGTGGCGTCATACCTCTGCAGACAGCGCGGACAGAGGCACAGATGAAGACCATGTAGAGGAGTCGATGCGGATGGACGAGGACGAAGGTGCGGAGCGTGAAGAATCTATGGGAGGGAACACTGCAAGTGGATCCAAACCTCCCGGATGTAAGTTGCACTCAACCGAAGACTCAAGTCAAGATTGATCCTGTCGAGTAAAGGACGTGAGCTGAGCTGCAGCCGCACATGACCTCCTTGACCAGTTCAAACTCTTAAACTCCAAAGCCCGGTTCGCCTTTTTATCCTCTCTCATTGGCGAAATCACCCTTCCCGAAGCTCTTGTCCTGTCCAGACGAATCGAGCCAAAGTTGCGCAGGGATTTCCTTCGAGAGCTGCCGACCGAACTTGCACTCCACTGCCTGTCCTACGTGCGTCCAGTCCTCTCTTCTTCCTTTTCCAACCGCCATGCGTGTCTCATTGCTAATTCTAGGTGGAAGACGCTCGAACGCTCGCTCGAGCTTCACAGGTTTCTCGATATTGGACTGGTCTTCTTCAAGACGAAAACACATGGAGAGAGATGTGCGATCGACATCGATTCACCGCTATTCGATCCCCTTTGAACAGACCTAGAACACCTACCATCCCCCAACCCATCTCCAAACTCGCCGCGAGGAAATACCGGTTCAATACGTCGGATATGACTCTACCGGGAAACATGTACAGCGTGGAAAGTCTCAACAAGCCTTTACCTTTCCCTGCAAATTCGTCTACCAGTACTGAAGGATCCTCTTTCCGTGCCCAGTTCAAAGCGGCGTATCAGACCGGTGAGCTCGGGTCGGTCTCTTCTGGGGTCTGGGACTGATCACAGAATCCAATTGGCTGCACGGAGGTAGAGTCTTGGCTACCCACAACAGCGCCACCTCAAGTGTAGTCACCTCTCTAGCGATGGACAAAAACTTTGTGGTGATCGGGATGGCCGATGGACCGATTCACGTCTTTGACTCGCATTCTGGTGCTTTCTTGCGTACTTTGGACGGTCACGAGAATGGCGTGTGGACCTTGGTTCTCGTCAACACGGTCCGTCCAAAGTCCAACGAACCCAAATCAGACGGATCGAAGCGGTTTAATGCAGGCGCGACAAAGACTAAAGCGAGTTATAGGGATAATGGTCAAACTCGACGATCGTCATTCAACAATCTCGACGCCTTCAACAACGCCACGGCACCTACTTCGAGCGACTCCAGTTTCATCCCCAGACCTAGCACTGTTATGGGCGTAGGAAACAATGAAGATGGGGATGGGGACTCGCATAGAAAGCCGACACAGAGTGATCCGTGTAATGGTGCGAATGGCTGGGGCAATACCCGACCATTAATCGTCTCAGGCGGGTGTGATCGTCAAGTCAAAGTATGGGACGCCATCACGGGGTGAGCAGACCATGATTATTCTCCATGTTGTCGCTAATACATAGTGACCTGATGTTCTCCATGCGGGGTCATACATCCACCGTCCGATGTATCAAGATTCTCGACGGTCGACCTGTTGGTGTCTCTGGATCAAGAGATCAGACTGTCCGAGTGTGGGACCTTGAGAATGGTCGAGCGTTACGCACTTTATCTGGCCACTCGCAGTCTGTCAGATGTCTAGAGGTTGCGGGGAATAAGGCCGTCTCGGGAAGTTATGATTACACTTGCAAGGTGGGTCCCACTTCATCCCATCAGCAACGAGTATACCGAGAGGCTTGAGGGTGGAGCTGATTACAGTTGTGGGATGTCGATACCGGAGAGTGTATACATACCCTTCGAGGACATTACCATCAGATTTATGCGGTTGCGTTTGATGGGGAGAAGATTGTTTCCGGTTCGCTGGATTCGACCATCAGGGTGTGGGATGCTAAGACAGGGTGAGTGGCTCTACTCGTGTATCTCTTCTCGATCATGGTCCCCATTGCCTAGTCTCTCGACGCTGACGGCAGCGAATGCACGTCCCTACTCCAGGGACACACCTCTCTCGTTGGGCAACTCCAACTGTCTGGTGACATACTGGTCACGGGCGGCTCAGACGGCCGAGTCATAGCCTTCAATCTAGCCACCAATACCTGTATTCACCGCTTATGCGCCCACGACAATTCCGTCACGTGTCTGCAATTCGACGAGCGGTTCATCATTTCTGGAGGAAACGATGGTCGGATCAAATTATGGGATGCTCGAACGGGAGTCTTCCTGCGAGAGCTGAGTCGAGCCGGGGATGCGGTATGGAGGGTGGCGTATAGGGATGATCAGTGCGTCATCTTGTTGCAGAGGGGAGGCAAGACAATCTTGGAAGTGATCAGCTTCAAGCCAGAGCTAGGGGTCGAGGCGAGGTATTAGGGTGAAGTGGGTGCAGTGGGTTGGTCAGTGTGCAGAGTGGTCATCTTGGGTTCAGAGTGCTTGGTTACTTTTCCCCGTTTGTTTCTTGTTGTGACATTTTAACGTATCTATCCCTTTAAAATACAGGGGCTCTCATTCTAACATATCATGCAACTTAGTTCCTGTCCTCCCTGGCGTCGTCGATATGGCTACACTAATGCTCGTGTCGAGGCCGAGTTGATCAACAAAGTGAAAAGCAAGGTGTTTCAACCGTCAAGTGTTGTTTCAGCTTTCGTCTTCATTCTCGACATCCCGACCATTCTTCAATCATCCCTCACACCGCTGTGGCTCTGACACACACCGCTGAGAGATAGCCTCTCACGATGTTACAGCGCCTCGAACAGGTATTCGAGCTGTGCGCACCGTACTTGGAGACTATCCACGACGTCCACGCTCTCCTCGGCGCCTCGAAATCTGTCAACTCTACAATCCACTCTTCCCTCACTCCTTCTTCCCTCCTCGGTATCCTTCTCCGATCACCATGGCCAGATCGACGTACCTCGCAATGGATCATCTTCTCTTACATCGCGTCTTGTTTTCCTACCTTGCTCCAAGACGAATCTCACCGTCGATCATACAAACGTTCAATCCCCAATTTCCCTCAAAGTCTCTTCTCTCTCGCTCAAGTGCACACAAGCTTCTTATCAGCCTGCACACCGTCATTCTCCCTTAAGAATGTAGGAAAGACATGGAGGAAACGCCACGAGATACTGGTATCTCTCACGGATCTCGTGGACAATTGCGTAGGGGAACAATGTTATGCCGTCCCTGATTTTTGGGACGGTGGACGGGAAGACGCAGCGACGCTATACGCTGAGCCTAGTATGTCCGTCTTGCAGATGGCGGTATATGGGGAGATGTGGGGTGGGCAGGTCGGACCGGCGTACGAGTCCTATCTCGAGTCACAGAGGGATCTAGGAGTCATGGGCGACAAGACGGCGTCGGAATTGGAGAATGAGGAGAGGACGAGATCATCAAGTACTTCGACATCATATTCGGGCGGAACACTCAAACTCACTAAGGACAAGTATCACCTCCCGCGGCAACTTTCCGGGTGTGAGGTATCTCTCCGTGTCGAATGGGTAAAATACGCCATGCCAGATTGGCATACCACTTTACCCCTTCGGAAGACGTATCACCCATCAGGGATCACTTCGAGTTATCCTTCTTCCCCTGTTCTCGAGGCGAGTGGACTCGTGTCTCCCATCTCGACTCCCTCTCCTGTTGATCAAGATGAGGTCGTTCAAGATGAGGTCGACCAAGACGAGGTGGAAGAAGGCGGTATGGTAGTACAAGACGATCGAAGCGATGCCGACTCACCTATTCCTCCTTTCAATCCCAATGGACCTGTACCTATCGAAGAGCACATGGCGGCACTCGAAAATGTAGATGATCCTCTACCAGAACCTCCTACATACACTCCCTCCGTCCATCCCCTTCGACAAATCAGAGAGGCGGGTGCGTATGTGGACCATATGTCAGGAATAGGTTGGAGAGAAGACCACGTAGAGGTCATGTTGCATCTCTTGCAAGTTTCGCCATTATGGGCTCGAATCACAAAACGCATTCGACAAAGGGCGATCCGTCTTGCTCTGTCGGCGCCATCTACACCCGTCGCCTCCTCCGAAAGTGCCGAGAACTCAAACGCAAACGCGCAAAAGGCGGCGGACAGCCAAGTGGAGGAGCAGATGAGTAATGGACATGAGAACCATGCAGATTTAGACAAGCGAGTCGTGGAGGAGTTTGGAACGACGATAACGGATTCTGAATGGGACGAACCTGTCTCGTGGAAGCAGATCTTATGTGAGGACGCACTATGGACAAGCGGTTGGGCAGGTCTGGAGATGATTGCCGATGCGTGGGAGTATGATGTTGAGAATGTCAGCGCGGCTCAGAGGAGGGCTCGTCGTGCGTCGACCCTGGACATGGATAGAGATGAGGACGAGGCAGAAGTGCCAGCGAGCGGTCTGGGATCCGAAGACGAGGGAAGAACAATGAGAGACTCTCGTGGATTCGAGGGGGGTGTGGTAGACATAAATGGGGGAGGCAGGATATCAAACGACCATCCGGCGATACAGAGGTTGATGGGGATATACCGCCAACTAGCTCAAATGGAGATCGAACCAGAACGAGTCACTCTCAAATCCCTCACTAGACCTCGGAGAAAAGGGGTCGTTGGATGGGTCGGGGTACCTTGTTTTTTGGGCGATTTGAGGTTGGTAGGTTGGGATGATGATCTTGGTCGAGAATGGGAGGTCAAGTAGGATGGCAGGGTGGATGAATATCGAGCGACCTCGGCACTTATATGAGTAGCGTGATATGGTCTGTGCTTTCTTCGTCCGTCGGACATGCAACTTCGACGATGTGGCTGAAGCCCCTTAGGCGGCATCTTGGGGTAGATCTTGTCAATGAGACTCGCAGGCACGACCCGGATTACTCAGACAGGTTCTGCATTTCCAGATGTTGTCAGACGCTAAATACCGCGGTCACCATGCGATGGATGAGATCCTCACAAAGAACTTCTGGAGAACGCTTCACTTATCCTTCGTCAATCAGTCTCATCCGCTCCTTTCCCCATGGAGAAAAGCCAGAAATCGCCCTTTGTCTTGCCGTCCTTGTCTTTCCGTGCAGGGTCGAATATCATTGAAGCACCCCCTTGCTCTTCCTTCTTGAACTCCTCGAAGCTCTGATGACTAGGGCATAATAATGGCTCCTCATCAGAGTCATACAGTGTCATCTTCTCTATCTTCGAAACGATTGATTCGTCGTCTTGGTCTGTAGTTCCTACCCGCTCGGTACCCTTGAAAGTATGCACGTCCATCCCCCACCCTCGCATGAGTTGGTACACTGGAATCTCGTCTTTGAAAATATCTCCATCGCGGATAATGGCCATTTTCCACAGGGTAGGATCCCTCGACCGGAGGAGACTGTCGGAAAGACGAGACGCAAGGCCTTTCGCAGCAGTCCCCAAAGCGTCCCGAGGATTCTTCTTGAATTGCTGATTGAACGCTTCGACTTCTTCCGGGGTAAATCGGCCAGTGGTCACCCATTCGTCGACGCCCTTCCAATTCGGCTGGTCGGAAGCTTGCCATCGGGTCCCGGCGTGGCAATCGACAGTGGACAGCGAAGGGGCGACACCCTTTCGGTAGTGCGGGTTGAGCACGATGGTCGGGAGCTTGGTGCAGCAGCTAGCCATTGGAGTGGGCTGTATGTTGGACTTTGATCGCGAACCCAACTTGAGTTTGCTGAATGGCCAGGCCGGTCTGCTGGGCTTGGAGCAAGGACATTTGAGACTTTGACAACTCTCATTGGGGCTCTTGGATAACCAAGAACAAGAGCAATGTGTATGAGTGGTGAGCAGGTTGGTAGTTGATTCTGACGGCGGCATGTGAGCGTATGATCAGCTTTGCCAGACAGACGTGATGTTGAACAATAAGTATGGATGAGGCAAAGTCATGACCATCGAGGAGAAGCGCTCTTATACGCACAAGAAGCAACAGCCACCCTTCTTGCACGAGACGAGGGAAAGCAGAGGCTACGGATATCAGTGCCTCGAAGGCTCACGACATGCGGGTACTCACTCTTCTGAGCATCCTTTCACGACACGAGGTGGGGTCATTCTATGTCGAGGTCCCGCGGACTCATCGTCCAAACGCATTACAGCTAGAATCATGCCTCTCTCTGCTTCCGACTCGTACCTCACTTGCTTGCCTGCTCGAGACTCCCTATCCAGATCTCTGGGCCCGGTACGCATATTCTTTCGCTTTGGAGCGGTCATTGGTGGGGTCATTGAACGTCTCTTGCCGCTGGTCTGCTCGCTGTCGACTTGTTATCAGGACAGAGTCGGAAGGAAGACGTTTCGGTAAATCTGATCGCCGGTTCAGTCGACTTTATCGAACCCATCGAACCTCAGCGACTTCCCTTGCAACGCGCCGCACTCGAGATAGGATCCGCCAGTGCACCAAGGACCATGTTCAGACGAATATGGACCCTGTCTATGAGCTCACCTATCCCTCGAGCAGTGCCATGCTCCTACGCGCGTCCAAATCGGCGCTTCGTCTCTACGAATCATCAACTCCCAGCTTCCGTTTCCGCCTGGATAGACACTATCACCAGCGCCGACCCCATTCTGGCGACCGAAGAAATCGACTATAGGCGAGCTGAGCAGCTTCAGAGGACTTTACCAACTCGAGTTGGTATCTCCGCTTTAGGTTTGAAAGAAGCTGGTCCAGAGCAGGAACTCCCTCCCGGTCACCATCTAGTCTTATTTCAACCTCGAACAGCGCTTGACCAACTTGGTGAGGATGGATCGTCTCCTGTTTGTCCAGTCTAACGCGAGACTGTCATAGGCTGATTCACAGGAATACAATGCACCGACGCCCTTTCTTCGTAGAATGTGGGCAGGCGGTTCTTTCACCTGGCACGAGGATCCCAGTCGTCGGTTGATCATCGGTGAGAGGGTCACCGAATCGACTCGGGTAGCACGGGTGGAGTACAAGAAGTACATGGTTTTCGTACATCAAGAGAAGAAGTTTTATCCCGGTTCAGGAGGTGTTGCGGATAATGGAGCAGATTCGAGCTGGGCAGTCAAGGAGATACGGACGCACGTCTTTAGGAAAGATTTGACCGTACAGGCCGGTGCCAAAGGTGCGTCAAAGCAACCGCATCTCTTCTGAGAACACTTTTTGACCTACCCTCTGGATGCTACGGTGTCTTGATGGGCTGACTGTGCAGGCAATGTCGTCAGTGCTCTCGGTGCTTCGACGACCTCTCCAACAGGAGTTCCCCCGTTGTTCACCTACACGCCCACCTCTCCTCTGCTCTTTCGCTACTCTGCATTGACTTACAACGGTCACAAGATCCACTATGATCGCGATTGGACTCGAGACATCGAAGGACATCCTGATCTCGTCGTTCATGGCCCGCTCACAGCTACAATCTTGATTGAGGTAGCCTCGAAGATCGCTCGGGATAACGGGAAAAGCCTCCGACACTTCGAGTACAGGGCGACGAGCCCAATGTACGTGGACAGGGAAGCCGCCGTGCGACGAGAACGTGAACAAGAGCGGGACCCTGTCCTGCCGGGGAAGAAGGTCGAGCTCATCGCTGAACAAGAAGGAAGGGTGGGCATGAAAGCTACCGCGACTATCGATTAAGCGGTTCAGCGATCGGCTAGATGTTCTACTACTTGTACTCGTCCACCTTGGCGGTGAAGCTCTGTCAAATGATCGGAAATCTCCCTGGTCCGTCATTGACTCAGCGCGACAGAGTCCTCCTCCGGCGACTGCTGTCTGTACGGCTCGACACAAGGCATCAACACCGCCACGGCGTAACATGTCCGAGGGAAATATCCATGACCAAGTAGTAGACACGAAGATGCATAGCGGATAACAAAGATTTTTGCCCTTCTCACCCGTGAGTCAAGTCTTGGTAATGCAGATCATACTGCACACTCCTCCATATTTCCACATCTTCTTCATCAACCAATCTACATAGTCAGCCTTTGAAAGTAGTTACATAGCCATCACGCAATACTTACCCTCTCAACATTCTATTGAAGCTTGTCTCTGTCTCTAGAATGTAGACGGGATTGATTGCTTGAAGATCTTTCCACCCAGTATAGTGATTCCAACCGTGATACCTGCACATCAGCATCAACTCATCATGCTAGATTTGGTACTTACACATATTGACCAGTCTCAAAAAAGTCATAATCTCTTGCACGGGCTTCATCAAAGATTGAAGTATCCTGAGGAGAAGGCCAAAAGAACCCATGACATTCTACAGCTTGGATCTCTCCTGGATGCTCCTTGGCAATATCAGTAGGACTCCAGCTACTTGTCGCAAGCCAATCATCAGGGTTGAAGTTCTTGTATGCCGCTTTGAAACGAGCCAAAAAGGGAGCGTGAGGTCTTGAAAGCATCACGCTGGCCATGAACAGTCCTGGCCAGCCTTGTCCCATGGTGTAGGGCTCATACATGAGGTCATCCAATTCTTTGACTCTGCAAGAGGTGAGTGTGTTGTCACTCAAGTAGTGCAGGGTGACTTACAGAAAGACATCAATGTCTAGGTAAACTCCTCCCATCTGTTCCAGGATCAAGATCCGTAAGATATCTGTGCGGTGCGCATATTCAATCATCTCATGTCCATAGACAGTGTTTGGAATCTCAATGTGGTTGACAGTAAAGTGATGTCTAATCTTCTGCCACCAAACACCTTTGGGCTCATAGTTGCAATGACTGGCCTATGAGCCTATGCACTTCCACAAGGTGGACTCACATGAATAATTTGAAGGGCTTTTGGCGCATGATGACTGATCTCATTGCCAGATATTGGGAATATGTGAGGTAGAGATTATCATGTTGATCAAGCCATATATAATGGAAGACATTGGGAACTACCATCCCTGGCAACCTTGGGGGAACCGTGTCATAGGCCACAAAAGGCATCTTGTCCAATGGATCTTCTTGTGCACCAGCATATTCTTCTTGCTTCATGACAAACTTGGGTAATGGTTTTGTGTGGATTGAGGGAGCATGTTGAGTTGTTGTGGCCAGTAAGGGGGAATACCTTGCTGGTGGGAGGACAGTGAGGGGCATTGAAGTGGATGAGGCATTAAGTGAATCAAAACATGTCCTTCCAAGGGGTGTGGTGATGAGAATGGTGAGAGATATGACGAACAAAGAGATGAGAGCAGCATGTACTGCTCCTATCATCTGTCTTCTCCTAGAGATGGGTAAATCTTGCAGATGATGAACATCCCCGGATGGACTGATGGTGATGCTTGTCTTCAACATTTTGAGAGATGTCAGAGAGTGTTCCACAATATTGTATTTGACCCCTGCTATCAAGACATATATGTGCGTCAAGAGGTCCCATCTCTCTCTCTCTCTCTCTCTCTCTCTCTCTCTCTCTCACACCAATCTCAATGTGAATCCTTTCAGGAAGCTCTCTCCTATGTGTTCGCCCCCGTTCACTTCACACCATCCTTTCTAAAGAGTCTGAAGATGGGAATCAACTGAAAGGATCCTGTCTGATCCATGTGAAGACTGACTTTCAGTGCATCATTGTTCACATATATGTCATGTTTGACGTGAATGTTGACAATTCAATTCTGTCATGTTGCTCCACTACTAGTTACCAGCCCAACGCGTGACTAGTTTATCTAGCCTAGAAAGAGAAGGTACTCAACGATATATGTGAGCTTAGTTACCAGTAACTAAGTCGCCTAAGTCGCTGAGGGTTGAGTGATAATCGGCGAGACTGAACGAGGTGGACGGGATTCGAGCGAAAGTGACTGGAGGACGAGAATAGCCGAAGCTAAAGATGACTTGATAGCAGAACTACGAGTAGATAACGAGTAGTGATGCAGAAAGCACTGTTATAGTGTTGTATTGACTCAATAACAAGAAGCTAAAGAAAAGGAATCCACCGTCTTCTTCCAAGTACTTATATATCTCTCTGGTCATGAACAAAGGATTCCTTGGGCGTTGAACGAGCGTTGAGTGATGACAAAGAGTTGAGCGATATTCCACCTATCACTCTGCCTTTCCTTGGGCTTCTTCGGCGGTAATCGGTTTTTCAGCGAGAATCCTCGAGTAGTCGTTAGAGTAGGCAATTTCAGCAAAATAGGCGAAGTCATTGAGGTCTCGGTCATATATCCTCGGTCGTTGGTGGCAAAAGTAAGTCGCGTCGAGGTAGCCTTCATGACAAATTGCTCATCAGCTTGGTGGCTCATCAAAGTTGGATCCACCTTTCTCTTACACATGGTTTGTTTGCCTTGCTACCAGCGTTACCTGGCAATGTGCTGTCCTCTTTTGAAAGGTGTATGCATCACCTGTATGTGCATGAGATGGGAGTTGTATGCAGCAGATGAGAATGCTGCAGCATGTTACTTGTCTGCTTATCTATTGCTTATTATCACTTTTATACACAGTCCTTCATATGTATATGACTCTTGCATGATTTACACCTGGTCAAGGCTTGCCTGCCTGCCTGTAAGCTCTTATCATGAGAGCTGATCAGCTGCAGATCGCACTCAGCTCCCCTTAGTTTCCGACCACCCTCCCATAAGTTGCGCCCTTCCTTTGAAAAATTGCACGGCACGAGCATAAAGGTGCCTGCTTGTTCACTCCTTTGTGTCTGTCATGCCTGGATGCATGACACTACATCATGTGTTATAAATACAGCCTTGAGACATAATTTACCAAACAACAATGTTTTGGCAACCTCCCTCAAGGTCAAGCCCGCAGAAGCGGATAACAATTATCACTCTCTTCATCATCATAATCTGCATCGGTTCATTGTGGGGCCATTCAGCAATATCAACAAAAGTCAAGCCTTTGCTTAGCAACCTTCCATCAAATCATATCAAAAATGGACATGGACAAGATTCCAGCAGACCACTCTTTGTCAAAGCGCCTGAAGAGTACTCCAAGGAGGAACACCCATTCCCTGAAATGCCCTTTACAGCTTATGACCCTATTTTCCCCAGAGGTGATATGAAGGTGCCCAATATCGTCCATTACATCTGGTTTGATAAAGATGGTGATTTACACATGACATTTTCTCAATATCTGGCCATACGCTCTGTCATTATGCGTCAAAAGCCGGACAAGATCTACATGTGAGTCAAACAACTTGAAAGCATATTGGGAACTAAGCTAGTCAGGCACTGCAACACCCAACCTAATGGGGTATGGTGGGAGGCAGTCAGAGAGTATATCATTGTCAATCATCTTGATGTCCCAGAGACAATTTATGGTCATCCAATTTATGAATATACACACCGGTCAGACATCTTCCGGATCCTTGTTCTACAGGAAATGGGAGGTATCTATCTAGACATTGACATCTTCCTGTGAGTACACAGTCATGTACCAAGAAGTGGTGTTGATGTCAGGGTGAAAGAGCTGGATGATCTCATGTATGCACCATACACCATGGGAGAAGGCTGGCCTGGATTGTTCTGGTCCAGTGTGATCCTCTCTGAGCCACATGCGCCATTCCTCAGGAAATTCCAGAATGCCTATAGGGAATTCAACCCTGGTCATTGGTGGGAAACAAGCAGTGAAAAACCGGCGCAGATTGCAAATTTATACCCGGAAGAAGTGCAAGTGGTTGATCACATGGGATTCTTTTGGCCTGATGCCAATCATATGGAGATTCATGAGACAGACAATGATTGGTATGACTTCTTTGAGACGGGACAGTACACGTGAGTGCACCAGTGGTTGTTGCTTGAACATTGGCTAAGGTTGAGGTATCACGGATGGAACCATCATACAGGATGGCAAGCATTGGAGAGGATTAACCCAAAAGATGTGCTGGAGCGGAATACAAGTTTCAATAGGATGGTGAAAGAGTATGTTTGGGAGAATCACACTACTCTGCTGAGCGCTGACCTTTGTAGACTTGTGGCAGAGAAAGATGTGGAGATTTGGGATTCTATCACCGACCCAGAGAAATATCACGACAAAACACATGCGTAGAAACGGCATCATCCATATAAACATGCAGTATCAGGCCCTCTCCCCCATTTGTCCGTTGGTAAAACACATTCAAGCAGGTCTGACAGTCTCTGCGCTGTGGAGATTTGCATTGTCTGACCCCACTTTTGCCTCACTCAAGTTTGTTGCTTGGGTGGTTTGTTCATGTGAGGTTGCATCCCATCCATGGTAGATGATCCAATGTCCATCTGACTGTGCGCTTCCCAATTGGTCACCTGGTAAATAGGAAGAGCTAGCTACCAAGTGGATTGGAACAACGGTGTCAGTTTCAGTTGCTGGGGTGTCATTTGTCGCTGTGAGTGCAGGCTGGTCAGAAAGCATGAGGTCGAAGAAAGCTTGTAACTCGGCATGTTGTTTCTGGTTGAGCAAATCGCCTTCTTTCCAGGTTGATAGATCTGTCCGAGTTCCCAAGGAGGGCGGTTGCGGACTCTGAGATTTGTTTGACATGGTGTATGACTGCGTAGTGGGACAAGAGCAGCGTGTCTATCGTTATATATACCTCGCAAATCCCTGGGAAATATTTCACGATCTCGCATTTCAGAGCCTCGAAACGATTCGCGAGCCCCATACAGCGTGAGAAATCTCAGATGATAGATGACGGGAAACTCGTGCTTGGATGGCAATCACATTGGGTATGCTACGCGTCTGATCTCAGGCGTCCTTTCATCAGGCGTCATTAGACGGCCAAGAGGTCAAATCTAGCTTTCCCAAGAAGCAACCCCTTGATAGGGCGAGCGGAGACCGCAAATGTGGTCAGAGGGTTTCAGCCTTCAGACATCGCAATTCTCCGACAGACGGTCTTGCTTGGTAGCAAGTCCATCACGCTGCGCGTCAGCATCCCTGCGTGTTGGTTGTACTGGAGCGCATCAGTAGATTCTGCCAGATCGATTGAGCCAAGTTGACGGGCTAAGACAGTCAATAAGCGGTATCAGCTGGGAAGTCCTCGGACCGTAACCTCCAGGTATAAGATCGCATACTCTGGTAGAAAAACTCCATGCACGCGTCCTGTTTCTCTTTGTTCGAAGTGCTTCTCTCGCTCCTTCTCGCATCCGGTCAAAGGTCCTCGTCTCGCGGGCCTCTCACTTGTCGACGCTACTACCTCGTTCGATGTCGCCCCTGGATGATACAGATGCTGCTGTATTCCCGCCAGAGCTCACTGTACTAGTTTCGATACTGCGAACTGACTCAGTGGGCGGGGGCCTCGTTGGAAGAACTCCATCAACTGTCGATGTTCGACTTCATCCAGAAGATCACCGTTGCGGCGCGTGAAGTCGGTCACTCGAGAATGTTGCTCTGTAGCTTGACTTTGCTTTGTGCTGTTATCATCGTCAATAAATGGCATGCTTGATGGTAGTGCTCCTGCGTATGAAATATCGGGAAAGAAAATGTCAGAGTGATGAGTAGGATATGTGCGAAAGACTCAACGGCCAAATGTCCTTGGAAACCTACACGAGTGGAATCAGGCGCACGAGCGGAGGCGGATTTGAGAAGCAAGTCGAGAGTTCAGATTCTCTCGGCGCAAGGCGGTTATCGAATCGAAACGGATCGCTGAACCCGCTGAATCTGTGTCGTCCTTTCTCCATTCTCCTTGCACGATCTATATTGCTTCGATTGTCGCTTGATGAGAGCTTGAGATCAAGGTCTCACTGGTCAGCACCGGAACATCTCCAGCGACTGGACGAGCATGTCAAGCGCAGATCATGGGCGGGATCCAGGGTAAAGACCATAAATTGCATGTCGAGACAATGGCACCTGAAGAATCAGCTTCAACGCTGTACCAATCGATTGCAAGGGAAAGAAATCGGTCGTCCCCTCAGTCTCGCCTTTACGGTCCTCTTCCCCACCCTCCTCTCGAATACCTCACTCGAGATCCGACAGACACGCGAATGCACATCGCAAGACACGAGCGAGGTGAAGGGGTGGGTGTTGTGGATTACCAGATGGGGTCATCACTGGAAACAAAGCAGCGCCCGCGGGAGGCGATGTAGCCAAGACGACGGGAACAGCAACTCACCATGATGCACCGTTCTCGCACTGCCGTTCTCTCACAACTCCAAGATGCTTGTAGTAGATCAGCCCATCGATTCTCAACGCGTTGTTCGAGCTAAGAAAATCGCAGAACGTGTTGTTAGAGATAGGCGTGCAGGAGAGTGCAGTGATGCCGATAGGCTTGGCCCGGGAGGTCGGCATATGTTCAGCGGTTATTTTTCGCATGCCTATTTCCGGCAAAACTTTCCCCTTGTGGAATTTTATCCGCTGACGTCATCAATTTCGACGGGATCTCTCCTTTTCATTTCCCGAATCCGGGGACGAGTGCTTCTCAATCTTCGACCATCCAGCAGTAGATCCCTTGAGTTCTGTACCGACAGCTTTCTGCTCCTCCAGCTCAACTGATAGAGCACAGGAGACCATGTTTCTGTACAACATCCACACGCCAAGCAAGACTTTTGCCCTTCAGAAGAAAGGTACAGCCAAGGTGGACTATCCAAAGCTGACCGACCAGATGGAGAGAGCTTTGCATCCTTGCTCGGTCGGATTCTAGGCAAAGCGGGTCTAGGTCAGTCCGACAGCTCGGCTCTCAAAAAGGGCAAAGAGGGTTCCGGACTTGTTTACGAGTTTGAAGGCGAGCGATGGTCCCTGGAAGATGGTTTGTACCTTGGATCCTTTGTCAATCGCGTCTGACGTATAGACGACGACCTGGCTATCCTCCATGAGCGTATACCATCTTCATCGGCTCACGGAGCCACTCTCCATCTCAGCGTCCCTCAACATCATGCTCATTTCTCTCCTTCTGTAGGACCCCCCGCGTACTCTACGGCCTCGTCTACCGTCAAGTCGAAATCCCAATCGAAAACAAAGTCGGCCAGTGAGTCTACCTCAAAGCCGAATGGAAAGGAGAGCAGCTCCATCCCGATTATCAAGACGACAGATTATGCCTCGCCTCATCAGGAGGGCAAGTCTGAGACAACTAAACAGGACAAATCGGCAGACAAGCCAGTCAATGGATTGGCAGGGAAAGCGAGAAGCGTCATGAGCACCAGGAGCCGGAAAAGCAAGTGGGGGAACGACGATGCAGAGCCTTTGGGAGAGGTCCACAAGCGCCAATGGCTCGAGGTGAGTTGCAATGGTCGACATGGCTTACGTGAAGTTTCACGGGAACAATGGAGTCAGAACAGTCACCGGTAAAGTCGGAAGTGTCGATAATGTCCGGATGCTTCTCAAATCGGGATATAAGCAAGTCTACATCTCGCGCCCGTTCGCCATCAAAGCGGGTCTCTTACCGGCCAAGGTGATTTGCTCATCTTGAAATCGCCTGGTGTCTCACCTATAGTTTGGCATGGGCTCATCAGGCTATACCGGTCTGAAGACCCTTGGAAATGTTCCAATTACCGTTGGATCCAAGACCGCACTTCACACCGCGTTGGTCAATGAGGAGGAGCACTTTGATGTCGTGCTCGGAAGGCAATGGCTGGAGAGAATGAATGTCAAGTGAGCGTGTTTATACGCCTCTGGGCGACTGGGCGAATAACTGATGTACAGGATCGATACTCTTGACCAGACCGCCTTGACATACATGGACAATGGAGAAGCGATTCCTTGTGATTTGGTTGTACTCAAAGATGCCGCCGGCAATGTCATTACTGTCACCTAAATTTGTAAGTGGACCCATCTCCGCGCTCCGTATAGGACTCACGATCCGGAAGAATCTAGATGCATCGCTTCTACCGGTGAGCGGGTCATCGAGACAGATTGCCTCCTTTCAGGGCATGGGTATCGGTTTGTCTCGGGACACCACCTGCGTAATGTATCATTAAACTCATTTGACTGATGCGTCGACGGCAATGCACGCAGCGAGACTTCCGGCACGATCCACTGCTATAGCATCCGGGTGCATCGCCAGTTGACAGAGCCAAGACTAATGACGAGGGCCAGACCTCTCGAAACAAATGGCCGGGCGGCGCGTTTCAAAGCTGACCAGCCAGGTTGCATGAACGTTCACAAGTGACGAGGCTCTCCATCTTCTGGTGTATTGTCAACATCTCGCTGGGGGCAGTATTCAGCCTGGTCTCTTGGGTAGATTCGAAATTCGATATAAGGTGCAAGTGGTGAATAAAACTGACTTCTTCTCACTCCCCCGTCGATTCCCTGCTTCGGTCGTGTCGTGTTGATCTGGCATCTTCGTCCTCCTCCGTTGTTCCCTTTTGCCGGTCATCACATCTTGTTCGTCGACTCTACGCTCCTTGTTCAACCCAAGCGGTTATCAATATCATCATCAGCTTGCTGAATTCATCGCCGTCTATACGCATCTCGCCATAACTCAAGATATCAACTACACTGGTTCTGACATCACGTATCCCTACCGAATTTAGTCTACCCATCTCCCTGCACATCGATACCAAGGATAATACATCAACACGATCCTAGTGATCTGCACCTGTATCTCCCCATAACTTGCGTGTATCACCAACTGCACCCCTGAATCTACACTCACCATGATTCCCACTACGGCTCTCCTGCCTCTCCTTGCCTTACCGGCCCTCGCTGCACCACTTCGTATGCCCATGCCTATGAACCACCGTCGAGATATCGCGCACGACGAGCGGGGTCTTCTCTCGGGACTCGGACTCGACGTCGGTCTAGACCTCGACCTCGGGCTGAACCTTGACCTTGCACCTGTACTCGACCTGGATCTAGGAATCGAGCTGGACCTCGAGTCTGACACTTGGCTAAAATGTCATAATATTCAAGGACCCTTTGGCGGTCGACAATACGACCTTGGATGTACTTGTGTAGGCTCAGCCGGTGGACTGTTGTTGGAAGTGGACGTGGAAGCGGTGGTCAATGTGGCTGGCCTGGATGCCTGGGTCCGAGCTCAAGTGGGTCGTGTGACGAGTAGTACGGAGAGTGTACTCATGAACAGGTCGATCTTGGTCTTGAATTTTACTACCCTGCTGGTGCACGACCAATCTGTGACGGAAGAGGAGGTTGGCATTGTCCCACTGGTGTAAGCTGTCTGTTTGTATGACCCCAGTGCTTAGGGCTGATGTCAGAACTGCGGAGGAGCTAGCTCTTCAGCACCGCCCTCGACAAGCTCTGCGGCGCCTCAAAGCTTCACTCCTTCATCTTCGTCGACCTCGACTCCCTGCTCGACCAGTAGTGGAGCTCCAATCTCGTCCGTCGCGCCCAGCTCCAGCGTGGTACCTATCAGTATACCCTCTTCATCGTCTTCCGTTTGGTCATCCTCGTCTATCGTTTCGATCAACGACATACCCTCTTCGTCAGCTTCGATCAGCTCCTCTTACTTCTCCTCCTCTTCGTCGGTCTGGGCCAGTCCCACCCCTTCGGCTTCGTCCACTATATCTCCTTTCACCCCTGTGTCGTCTTCGGCTCAAACCACTTCATCGTATACCCCTAGCTCCTCTGCTAGCGTCACCGACAATGGTTTCCCAGCTTCATCCCAGTCTTATGGCGGATACATACCTTCCTCCAGCGTATCTGCCAACTACGCCGCGGAAACTACAATTACCCTCTCTACGGTGTTTGTGGTGGAACATACCCAGACTGTCACTGTCACAGCCACTGCGACGACTACCAAGGACATCTATATCCCTAATGAGACTATCACTGTTACCCAGACCCAGACTCAGACTCAAACTCAAACTCAAACAGTTACCGAAGCTGGCGAATGTGTGACCGACCAGTCTGCCGCTCCTTCATCATCCTGGACACCTCCAGCGTCGTCTTGGGTTCCACCATCATCCGCCACTCCAACGTCGACCTGGACCTCGACGTCCACTGGGTCAGGCGTGCCATCCACCAGCTCCGCGGCTCAAATCTCTTTCTCTGCGTCATCGAACACTCCCTCGTCAACCTCATCATGGACCCCACCTCAACCCTCTTGGGTTCAACCGACATGTGGTGAGGGACAAGAGTACGACATCAATCTTCAACTCTGTGTTGATGTCTGCTTGGGAGTTCTCAACGCAGTAGGACTGTGCGTGGACGCGGATGTGGATGTGGGGGTGGACCTTCCTCCCGTGGTTGACACTGTCCTGGGCGGATTGCTGTAGACCTTCACCCCTCATACACCCACCTCGCCCGCTCAACATCTACGAGTTTCGTTTCGACCATCCTTTTGCTGGACATTTGTTACGTATAACCCCCTCTTAAAAACTCCTAATTCTTGTTGATCAAGGTCACTGTGTTTCTTTCACTGCTACCTCTCTGATTATAAACATATAGTAGCCTATTCCCTCGTTAGATGATGCTACTTGATATGCTTTCTTTGAAACGCAACACAACGAGCTCTTCTACTTTCCGATCCCACTTCACTGTAGACACTTGACACCTGGTAAAGACAGTGATCAACTCCCTATCGCTTTGAAATAGCTTGTTGGCGTGTAATCCGTCGTTTCTTCGCCTGTATAATCATATGTTGGTTGTCCGAATGCTCCACCGCCAAAAGTGAGGTATTCTTGAGTGAGACTCTCAGGGATCGGCGGAAGGTTCTCAGCCTGAGGCGTCAGCGAGATCCCTCTTTATGGTAGATGATCTGCGCGGCTAGAAGGGACTCACGCCATAAAGGAGCGGTACCATCATCCCCTATCTATCAGCCCTATCCCAGCGAGACATTCGTCTTGGCAGTTGGTGCTATGGTCTCCACTCGGGATACTCACCATTATCTGATGCATTGTGATATGACAATGCACGAGCCACAGTCCCGGATCTGTGACTTTAATCCGTAACAACCTCCATCCTCCCGGCGTACCAGCTGGTACTTTTTGACCGATATAGGACGCTCCAGGACCGGGGTAAGCGACCGATGTGTCACGTCGGAACGGCGTTCCCGTTCGGTTGGCCAGAGTCTGAGCCAAGGCTTCGTAGGAGAAGTTGCCCATTCCTACTCCCATATCCCAGTACTATAGTCAGTTCAGCTTCCACTTCATCGCTAGGATCTGAGCAACCGCGCTAGACTCCCAAGCGCAGGAGGTATCGTGAACTCACCTTTTTACCGTGACTATGCCAAGGGTGCGCTTCGACAAGATTCGTGGTTTCACCAGGAACCATCTGAATGATGATATCCAACACTTCACCCAGTTTGACAGGGTATGTCATGGTGCTTTCGTCGTATCCTCCGTTCATCTCTGCCGCAGTGTCTGATCATCAGCTACTAGCCACTGCACATCTTTCCCAAACACAATACATGCAGCCAGAAAATTGGAGGTTGTACTCACAATTGGGCGGGTTGAGTTTCCCCGTTTCGTACATGTTCAACAAAATAGGAGTGGTGGGTATACTCTCGTTATACAATCTCTGATTCACCGACCATCTCAGGGTCTGATTGTTTCCATCCCAGGTGATTTGCTTGTTGTCGAGCCATATCCTGCGTGTGACTTCGCTATCTTTGGGAGGGTATTCCGTCTGCTTGTATTCTTCGAATTGGCTACTCGTAAGCACGACAACCTTCACACTATCCGTCGAAAGCTGGTACTGGAAACGCAAGGAGAGTTGAGCAGAGCAATTCTGACTCACCCATCAATCCAGCCGAATGTCTCATTGGCGAGGTAGACGGTTGTGTTGAGATTAGCAGGTACAGTGGCATTGGACATGTCAGTCTGTAAAGGCGCGCAATTGGCGTCATCCCGATAAGTCCACATGGCTGCTCCGTTGGTTCGAGTAGGTCTCCACATGGACCTAAACCGCCAATAATAGCTGAAGGTCAATGCCCATCGCGCCATTCCCTCTGGGCGGTCTTGTATGCTCACTCCTGTTTCGGTGGATTAGTCATTGTCTCGATTAAAACCGAGTATCGCTGTCCGATCTGAATTTGTAGATCTTGTATGGGTATTGGCTCGATATACGTCCCCTCCATTATCAGTGGACTTTCTATATTTTTCGAGTAGGACAAACTCACGTCGACTTCGAAAACGGTCATGTTATGCCCCTCGAGAGCCATCTGGAGATAACTCAAAGCCCCAGTAGCGATGACCCGAACTCTGTATCTTGTATTCGGTTTGACAAACATTTGCGATACTCCACAAGATGTCGGACTGGCACATGATTGGCCGGGAGCGAGGGTCGATGCGTTGCACTTATAAGGCGCGTGTCCGTTGATCAAGAGCGATTGGGGATCTCCGACCCAGTGAAAGGCAGTCTTGTTCAGAAGATTCGCCACTAGCTGCTCCTGCGTTGCCTATCGGTGTCAGTGCTGGATCTTTCGGCAAGGGGCATGATGAAGGCCTGCAAGGCAGGACGACTCACATGGTAGTAGTCGCTGGTCATCATGACTAGATCGTCGTCGTATTCCACCGGACAACCGTCGCTTTGGCCGGATGGCGGGTCGACGATGATGGGTCCATATGCTGTCATGTCCTGCATACTGACATGCGAGTGATACCAGTAAGTACCCTTGAAACCGGGCTCCTGTACAGCATCAGTCGACCCTTCAACGATTTCCGCGATAAATGTCAGGACTGAAAAGGGGTACCACTTACAAGTTGAAATTCATAGTCGTAGAAATGCCCAGGTGGGATTGGCCATCCACTTCCTAATGGCGTACCATCGGAAAACGGGGATAGATATTGGGTGAATCCATGAAAGTGTATCGTGGTGTTTTGATCTGGAATATCGTTGTATACCCTTATCCAATAATGCTCGCCCTCTGTCAGTCGGATCAAGGGCCCCGGGGAAGTACCTACAATCAGCGGAAGGGGGGATGGAGAGTCTTACCGTTGATCACGATTGATTCTCGCGGGGTGCAGTCGCTGTACACGGTGGTATTCGTCAAGCGGAGGATGAAATCGGGCTGCCAGGCATGTGCCAAGCTGCACAAGCTCAAGATGATCAGCACGAGATGAGACATCGTTTTGCCTCTGAGACGATCAAGGGTGTTGAGGAGAGGTGCAGGTAATTTATGTACCCATGTATATGCCTCAGATCACTGGAGCCATTTCTGCCGGTGTCTCCTTGGCCTCGATAATTCGGGCTGACGGACCGAATGCACTGCATGTATCGTCTGTCAACCGTAAACTTTTTGGTGAGAAAATCTATTTTGTGCCCCTTCCAAGCTGCCGCCGCTATTGGGGGACACCAGATCTCATTCCGGTCAGTCAGCTGGCCCCACTCCGATCTCCCTGCTGGGGCATGGGGAAAGGCGATCAGCTGATCAAGATTAGACTTGCTGGGATTAGGAGCAGGAGGAGGCGAGAATAGAGATGTGCGTCCCGGTTACCCGAGATGGACGGGTGTAGGCGGCCATGATGGTGATCCCGGTCCGAACATGGGCTGGAGGTGCGACCACGACAAACCTCTCCAGACGGAATGGAATCTGCGAGCTGCTGAGTGCTGTATCCGTGACATGATAAGATCACATGCAGACCAGAGGCCCTCAGTCGAGTCTGTATCACTCGTACAGTAGGGCGAGCCGAGCACGAATTCGGTAGACTTGGCTTCACGAGATTCCGGCGCAAACAGGCTGTCCACGATGCCGAGTGCCCGAAGCGTCCCGCTCTAGATCCATTTGAGCAGGAAAAACAGCTATTGCATGACTTCTTCCTACATATAACCTTGCTGTGTGCATTCGACTACACATATACTGCACTGTCTCCATACCTATGCCAGAAAACACCGCCTACTCGTCATCGTCGACCGAGACCTGGGTCTGAGGCCATCGTCGAGCATCAACCTTTCTCCTGAACAAAATGTCAATCTCTCGGTACGACCTGTTCTTCATCTCTGGCAAACAGAAGTAAGCCACGACAAAGCAGAAGAAACCGGTCCCTGCCCAGACGTAGCCGCATTTTCCACCGAGGTTACCGCCAGTAGGGTTGAGCATATAAGAAGCGAGGAAGATACATGGGATCTCGATGATGTAGTAGGTGGCTCGACCGATACCGGTGGTCAAAGGTCGGAGTCGGATAGCAGAGGTTTCACCAATAATGACCCACGATGCGGGTGCTGCGGCGAGGGTGAATCCGACAGAGACGATCAAACCGAAAGAGGCGGTGGCATATTGAGATGCCTTGCCGTGCCCGATGGAAGCTGCGATACCGATACAGATGAGTAGGATAGTGTTGACTCCCAATCCCCACAGGAAGAGTGTTCGTCGACCGAGGTAGGTGGTCAAGATCCAAGAGAGCATGACAAAGATCATCTGAAGGGCAGAGGTGATCAAACCAAGAGCAAACGCCGTGTTGTCGCTGATTCCGGCTTGTTGGAAGAAGTAGACGGCCTGGTTGGCGATCAAGTTACCGCACAAGTTTTGCGAAGCGTAGACACCACAAACGATCAGAGTTCGTCGAAGATCGGTACCTTTGAAAAGTTCCAGGTAGTTGGGAGCAGAGGCGGTCGCTTCGGCCTCGATGACTCGTCGCATCATAGCAACCGTCTCCCCGGCGTTCAATAGCGATTTTCGACCAAGTCGTTCGACGGATCGCGCAGCTTGCTCAAATTTGCCCTTTCGGGCCAACCACCATGGAGATTCCGGGGCAAACCAGATGAGGATAGCGAGGGGAGTGGGGAACATCCATTGAAGCGCGATTGGAATTCTGCCTCGTCAGCTTGATTCATCCTGGGGCGCTTGTTGACTCACTTGTAAGCATCAGTGTCCAGTCGCGAATTGTATCGGTATGCCACAGCTCCGACAATGATACTTCCAATAGCCCAGAACATTTGCAACATCTGCGTGGCAGGAGCTCGAAGTCGGAGGGGAACAATCTCGGAACAGTACGCCGGCGCCTGGATGTCAGCTTCGACCCCTCCCACCGAGCAAAAAGTCACTCACGTTGGCGATGAAGATACCCCAGGGAATTCCCATGGTGAGCTGAGAAACGAAGAAGACGGGTAGGGAATTGGCAAAGAACATGATGAAGATAAAACCGTTAAGCGACATCAAACCGATCAAAGTCGACCATCGGTATCCCAATTTGGAGGTGAGAGGTCCAGCGAGGAAGACACCAATAAGCGCACCCAATTGACCTGACATTTGAAGGGCGGATTGCCATTTGGTAGCGATGACTTTGTTCCCAGCATTGTCCAGGATTCCAAACCGGTTCTTGAACTCGGGAAGAGCCACAAAGTTGTTCATCAAGAAGACATCGTAAGATTCCATAATCTGACGGTCAGCCTTGCCGAGTTTGCGTAGGGAAAGACTCACGATACAGAAGGACATGACGAACGCCCAGAAACAAGCCATAGGGTAAGCTCGAACAGCTTCCATGACTGTCATGGCGTGTTCCGCATTCTCAGCTTCAATGGCATCCGCCCTAAGATCCCTCTCCTTGACAATATCGCCGTGCTCTACATGGTCAAGACCTCCGACGTTCTTCTCAGCAGGGTAGTTGTTGACATTCTCGACCGCTTGAGCGGTATGAGGTTTAACCTCAATCTCTTGGTTCATCTTGAGAGGTGTAGAGGGTGGTGGTAGAGGTGGATGTGGGGGAGCAAGTCGGGGGCCTGCAGGGTCCCTTTATATACATCCACAGTCGACGCCTTCGACGTCCTCATACCATTCAAACGCGGCATATTTACAACCTTTCCTCATGATCATGTGCATGCGTAAAGAAGCGACACGGACGATTAATCATGCGCATGTATTCTGGCGAGAGAGGGGTACCAGGCTCATCATCATACCGAGAAACACAGTGTCCCTAAATTTAGCCAACTGACATGGAGAGAGAACACTGCGGGACGACTTTCAACCGATGCGGTTAGATCAATCGGATCATATCCCCACTGTTTAAGCATTTCAAGCACCGTCCGTACCGTATGCCACCCATTCCCCCGTGGTCAGGCGTTTCCCCACCGACCTCGAAGCCCTGACCCCGATGCTCAGAACTCTCGTTGCCATATCTTTTCTCGATCGCTCAAGCAAAGAGGGGAACCCCGTCGACATCAGGGGCGGCTAACCCCCCGATGTGTGGAGCTAACATAGCATTCATGCCGTTATCTTCGGACACGGATGATTTTCCTATGCCGCATCTCTCGCATCCTGTCATCCCGACCCACATGGGTTCATCCTCTCTCCCAGATCATGCTCAAGAATAGACTCTTACCCCAGGGCGCCAAGGGGAACCCAGCAAGGAGGGGGTTGGGCGGCAAATTCATCAGTCACCGTCATCATCAACCGCAAAGTCCGGGCCGTCGTCCCGGATGGTTTCCCTTCGTCGATGCACGCTCAACCAGTTCAGATGGTTGGCTGCGAAACGTCCGTTCATGTGAACCAGCGCAACCTTCTGCTGTGACTGTGTCAAATCATCGAAGGGTCCGTTTCGGCTGGTGTCGGCTTTGTGCAAGCTGTGACTGTCCGCTTCGATCGTCTAGTCCCAAGGATCTGGCAAGGCCAATAGTGAACCGGATCAGATCTGCAAGTTCTTTCGACCTCGAACAAGGGAGGGGCAAAACATCCGTTGAAGATACTTTTCGCACAGTTTCAAGAGCCGGGAATCAAACGAGAGACCAAGAAGCCTTCAGGGTGCTGCCACGGTAGGATGTTGCTGATCGCTATGCCGGATCCTGCGCGAAACCAAAAGCTATCATGCCTGGCATTTTGAGGTCCGGTCTAGTCGTCTTGCTGCTCGTCTTGCCGCGCATATTGGGAGCCATGTTCGCGATAATGCAGGTCAAGGCTCTTTGATGTTCTGTTGAGAGTCATCAAGGAAGATCAAGGCACAGACAAGTAGAGAGAACACTCGCACTCATTTGGATCGCATTCCGACACACGGTGACCAGACGCATCAACCCGAAAGCATATCTCATATACAAGAACATCAACCAAAGACCCATACTTGTTGATACAATACTTTGACCGAGAAGTGACAAATTCGAGATCCCTCATAACCGATGCACCAGCTCCTCCAAGTTCGCCTTTGCTGTTTCTTCCTTTTTCTCTTTCCTCTCCAACTTCTCTTGTTCCTGCTTCCGCCTCGCCTCCTCCTCTGCTCGCTGAGATCTCTCCTCTCGGTCGATCTTTATAGTCCTCGGCGATGTAGTCGGATCGCAGTCTGATATTCGACCGTCCTCGTCTATCCCCTCTGACTCGCTCTCTGACCATTTTGGCGAAGATTTCTCGATGATTGCTCTCGACGAGTCTAAACTCTCCCCCTCTGTCATACGAGAAGTCGTCGTTCCTCTTAACATGTCCAAGGCCGAGCGCCGTGTGATTGTCTCTCTGTATGGCGTGGAATTGAGAGCAGAAAGGAAGTCCAAGTCGCCCTCTTCATCGGGTTGCGTCAAGGGCGTAGGTCTAGACCGAGCGAGTCTCCATGCCATCCGTACACCACGTGGAAGACCAGGATCGATGAACATTCCGATCTACGGATCAGTCCCGTCGTCGTGTCATGGTCGATATCAAAAGATAAGGTAGATACTCACCCCAGCAAGCAGGACGTTTCGACCGCCGTATAACATGTAATAGACGATGTACAACCCGTACTCTGCTCGATTATTTACCGAGCCAGAGGCTGAGAGATACAGATCTCCAGCTACTTGTCAGCTTCCTCGGTCCACCCAAAGTCCCATTGTGAGAGAGTTCACTCACTGGTGAGAATCGCATTGGTGATCACCAAGACGACGGGATAAAGGGCCACTCTCAGAGCGATACTGAGGAATTGATCTTGCAGTTGGAAAGTGGATGCAGATCGTCGCTTGAAAAGGCTTTTGGGGCACCAGGGAGAGCACGAGTTGGTGGTGTCCACGGAGAGCTCGGTCGGGGTGATGTTGGATGCTTCGCGGTATAAGAGCGCTTTGGCTGTGGCTCGTCCGGATCGGAAGAGGCTCGTCAAGGTCTAGATATGTCAGAGCGAGTTGCGGGACGATGCCATGTGAACGACTTACAATGGCGACGCATGTGCAAGCTATAATACTTGCGGCACCCTGCCAAAGGTACTGACTGGTCAGTATAGCTCGAATGTGTTGATGATTGACATACCAGATCAAGGACAAAGTTCCGTAACCTATCCTTCAGGTTTGCTAATTATCAGTCTCGGTCGGAACTGCATTCGAATCGTCTTACGAGCCGTGAAGTAGCTGCATAGTGTCAGCTGAATGTCGCGAAAGGTATGAAGCGACTCACCATGCGTCGTAGACTGGGTCGGCACCGAAATGGCCCAGAGCAGCGGGTACGATGGGGACGACGAATGCGATGAATAGAGATACAAAAATGTACCATCTTTCCAGGCCTATGATCAGTTGAGTCCTCCTCCCCCGGGCATGTCGACACTTGACGGGAAGTGGGTCGAACAACGATGGAGACTCACGAAGCGTCAGAGGATTGAGAGCGAAATGAACGCTCAACATGAGGTTGATAGCGATACAGGTTATAAAGTAGTTTACCCTAACGTTCAGCGCTGCCCATGATATCAAGAGCTGTGAACTTACGCCCCCATGGTGACCACTTGCCAATACATGACCACCTTACATTGTGTCGAGCTCGGACTGAATATCGCCTGGGGATTAGCGACTCGATGCAAAGCCTGCCGCCTGCTTCTGCTCTCGCCTCTCTTGCGCCCAGCCTCTTTTCCCTCTCCGTTTCCTTCTTCCGCCTTTGTGTCACCCTCACGAGGGTCTCATCTACGACCGTTACGCTCTGAGGGACAACTCACGAATCTCGGTTCTGCCAGGAAATAACACATATCATACCCCATCCCAAAAAGCATACTCCATATCATCAACCGGAACGAAATCCGGTCTATCGTATGTCGCGTCTCGGGCGTGTAGTAGACCCATGCGGAAGCTATCAAGACGAGCAGGCAGAATCCAGTGGAGATTATAGAGAGGATCGTAGCTGTTATCCCGATTGCCTAGGGTCAGCGTCACATCGTCAACCACAGTGACTCCTTGACAGGAAGTTCAGACATCAAGAGGCGAGCCGGCTTGAGTCGAGATGGGTGGAAGTGGGGATTGCTGGGATCATAGTAGGGGGTGACAAGCACGTACAGAGAGAGCCGATTCTGACGGCTCATAATGGGCCAAACCCATTGCAGCTTCCTCGAGCCCTACAGACGGGCAATAGCGGTTTAAAGGCTACAAAGTGCGAGTAAAGCGCCCCACCAGGCTAACAAGCCAAAGAGGGCTTGGTAAAGTGGACAACGACAAGTGAAATGTGACGAGATGATCGACAGAAACAGTGAACAATCCTACTAGTGAGAGGATCGCTCGCGCTAGGCCATACAAGGTCAGGAGAGGTTCTTTTTCCCTAACACGAGACGACGGCTATGCATCCATGACGAAGGCCTAGATCTAGGTCTTGCACTGCAGACCGGTGTGAATGGCGCTCTCGGGATCTCACGTTGAGTTTGTTTGATATTGGGACTATAAATGACCAGCCACGCCGGAAGGGGAAATCCACCCCAGCATAGCCGGACGAGATCTCTGGCACACTACTCGTACTGATGGATAACTCTGGCGTTCTAGCTCTGAGAATACCTGGGAACAGGAGAAACGCAAGGCGCGCGTACGACCCGAGCTGACTCTCTGTATAGAAGCTTGCTGCATCTCTAGATATACCAAGGGAACAAGCGACTTTCGGAATGTTTTGGTTCCTGGAATGTGGGGGTCCAACGATAAAGTCGGTCGATGTTCTGATAACCTTTGACAACGACCTCACGTACCTGCACTCAGCACATCTACCAGTATAGCCGAAGATCAGAAACGATGCTACTCGGAGACTTCAGTCGTGCACACTGACAATAGTGACCGAGTCCGAGGCATAGAGCCGAATGGGCTGCTCGGGAGGTTTCTGACGGTCATTTTAACCTTTTAATCGATCATCCCACAATCTCCTCAGCACCAATGTGATCATCAACCAACCTTGACGTATATAACACCTACTCACAGTCCACATATCATCGTCAGGTCCTCGCAGCTACTCCTTAAGGTCAAGCAGTAACTCTACTCATGTCCACATATACGACAGGCAAGAGAACGGTCGACGTGTCGTTCGACCAGGGTGAACTGGATGCCTTCAAGGCGATATGTGAGTCGCAGTAGCCGCCTACTGAAGGTTGCCTACTCAAAACTGACTAACAGGCACTCAGACTACAGATCCCAAGCACTATCCACTAGCGACCTCCATCGAGAAGAACATCCCCATATTTGCGGCTTCGGCATTCGAGTCTCGAAGCTCGGACTCCCAAGGCAGGACAGAGATAATGGATCAGCTATATCATTGTCTTTCCGAAGGTCCTGGAGTATTCGTCGTCAAGGATCTCATGCAACAACCCATTGTGGACCGCGCCAACATGGCACTGGAGACGATTGTCCGGGAAGAAAATGAGGAAAAGAGGAAGAATGGATTAGCGGGAGGAGACCATTTCGCCCCCGGAGGGGCTAATGAGCGGATATGGAATTCGTTCCAGAAACACGCTATGGTGGATCCGGACAATTTTGTGGAGTACTACTCTAACGATCTACTGTGAGTATCCGGTGTGATTGCACGAGGTCGAGGTCAAGCTCGAGATTGGAGCCGCGGTGATGCGGAGTCGGGAGAGGAGTGGGCGTGGACTTTGGCATTGACGGACTATAATGTTGCCTTGTATGATGGGTGCTGATGGTAGGTCGCTGATTTGCGAATCTTGGCTTGGACCGGGATATCAAATCACTGCTCAGACCAACATTGTCAAACCGGGTGGAAAGGCTCAACAGCCTCACCGTGATTATCGTAAGTACAACACACACTCACCCGCTTGGCCCTTGCATCGCCGACTGCGTTAACGTCCCAGACCTGGGATTCCAATCCGCCTCGACGACCTCTAAATACCCTACGACATCCCAACAGACCTCTCAATATCTGACTCTCCAATTGGCCATAGCTCACTCCCCTATGCCCCTCAATTCAGGCCCGACATTGTTCCTCCCCTTTTCCCAACTTTACACCCACGGATACCTCTCGTACAGGTTGCCGCAATTTGCTCAATATTTCCAGGAGAATTACGTCCAGCTACCATTAGACTCTGGCGACGCGGTATTCTTCAACCCTGCACTTGTACATGCTGCAGGGGAGAATTATTCTGGTTCGCCCGGCTCCGGCTCCGGCTCCGACGAGGGAAAAGGCGTGAGGAGGATTGCAAATCTGATGCAGGTCTCTGCGGCTTGGGGTCGACCTATGGAGATTGTAGATCGGGACGCAATTCTCAAACACACTTGGTCATCTTTGACAAAGCTATATCGGGACTACTCCTCCCACGACTCATCCTCGGCGGATGCCAATGGAAAGGCGGATTCGAGCGTGGATCAGGTGGAGAATCCACCAAGGGCAAAGATCGAGGCGATCGTAAAAGCTATAGGAGATGGGTATTCCTTCCCCACCAATCTCGACCGGGACCCGCCTCCTCCTGATGGTGTGAGTGATCTCCCGCATCACACCTTATCGCTCTAGGGCGGCTGAGTAGAGTGGATACATTCAATACTGACATGCAGCACTGTCCGCCGAGTCATCAGGATCTCATCTGGAAAGGCCTGCAAGAAGACTGGTCAGACGAAGAGTTGAAGAGAGAGTTGGGGGTGTATCAGTGGAAGCATTCTGCTTGAGCAAATCAGCATATATCAAGCAGGATCAGTTGTAGCAAATGCAATGTATACATGCAATGCGGCCTGATACTGGTGCACTTCTCGACCTGACGGGCGGCCTAATACGGCAGTCCGCCATCACCTCCTCCCCCTGGCTCATCCAAGTCTTGATACGACACTCTGCCTCTTTTCGCCCTTGGATCCTCCGGTCCCGCTTGTGCCGGCGGTCCAGGTGGCGTATCCGACGATCCAAATCCTCCCAAGCGACTTCCAAGTTCTCCAACCACACCTGGAGGCAAACCTCCACCGCCATTCTGGGCCATCATCATCGCCTGTTGCATTTGCATCATCATCATCATTTGTTGTTGCATCATTCGATCCATTCCAGGTCCACCGTTGCCCGCCATGGCAGGGTTGAAGGCTGCTCCGTTGAACTGTGTCCCAACAGGGAAAGGCATGTTGGGTACGAGTGGTAGCGTGGTGGGGAGAGCGTCGTTCACAGCCGCCAAGACGGTGGGTGTGGGTTGCAATCGTTGTGGATCGAGAACATAGTTGTTGAACGTCGCCAACTGTCCATCAGCATAGAGTAGCAAGGATATCACCTCATGGACCCACCTCATCCAGCTTGGCCTTTATCTTTTCCCCGTGCTTGGTCGTAATGTGCTTGACGACAAACTCGGGCGCCTTGAACAATTTTTGACACTCTTTACATCGGTATTTGCTCGCTTCTTCTTGCTTGATGAGCGGAGCAGTGAGTTTGTGGGTTTCACTGTCGGTCAGCGGATTCGCACATCCGCTACCCTGCTACTCACTCTTCCAGGTTCCTTCCTCCAAACTCCTGGAGATTTGGCTCCGGATCCAGCACAGATCTCAGCCTCGAATCCAATGTCTCCGCCCATTTCTCATCTTCCGTCTTTTGCAATCCTCCTCGCTCTCTATCTCGACGACTGGTAGAACCGCGCTTTTCCTCGTCATCTCTCCTCGACTCATCTTCCTCCTCTCCGCGATGATTCATCTCCTCATCGGCTTCTTCCTTCTCGGCGAAAGATTCCGGCTCCGCGCTCGTCGTGGATGGATGTGGCCGCATGTGAGAGATACACTTGCGGTGCAGCTCTTCGGGAAACGCCATGGATGCCACACAGTAGTAGCATGTTGAGAGACCATGTCGTAGATAGCTAAGCCATTGATCGAGCGTGATCTTTGCCTAGATAGTCAGCCTTTGAGCATGTACCATTCCTCGACGTTAGAATTCACCTTGCGTACCTGCTGCTCGGCATCTAGATCTCCCATCAAGTCACCCGTCTCCAGTAGTTCCTCAATCTTTTCCTGCACATACACACTCCCCCGCTCCCGCAGACCTGGTGTAGGCAGCTCCTTCGACTGTTTGTCCTTGTTCTCTTGGACGGGCTTCGTCTCGCCATTCGCTTCCTCATTCTCAGTCTCCTCATCATCATCCCCTATCAACTCTTCCTCGAGTTTCAAGGCCAGCGCCTTTGCCTTCTCCCCGTCTTCTGTCAATCGAGAGAGCGTATTGGCGGCAGGCGCCGTGAGCCGTATTTTGCCGACCACCGCCGAGGCGTTTACACCCATATGGAACACAAAATTGTCGATCTGCAGTCAGCACATATCATCTCGAGGGGATGGGGACCTCACCTTCGAGTTATCAAGCTTCTGAACCACGTCGGTCACATCGACGCCCTCCTTGAATTGTGCCCAGCCTACTCGATGGAAGGTCTTCTTGAATGCCGGCTCTGTCAACGCAAGGTACTGGAATCCATCCACAGTCCCGAAGAGCTGGCTGTTAGCACTCTGGTCACGCGGGTTACTTAGAGACTCACTTCCTCCAGAGCCGCTCTGCCTGTACTCGGTGGCACGGTCTTGATGAACACTTGACGTTGCGCCGGAGGCACCTCGATCCGAAGAGCATCATCGATCGGTGCATCACCCAGCGCTCGGTTGAGGCCTTCCGGCTCATCGTGATCTCTCGAACTCGATCCCGGTTTGATGTCGGCTATGATCAGTGAACAGCCTGGAGGTCACAAGATACCTACAGAAATCAAACGAAGTCCGGTTGTAGTCGCCCGCTCTGAGTGCATCCAGGTACTTCTCTGTCGTTGGAACCCGTCCCTGGCGGTTTACCCTTCTCCTCTGGGCTATGAAAGATGGATCTATTGAATACCTCTCGAGGAACCAGGGTGATTCTCGATGTGCCAGGTATAACGCATACAGCTGAGTGTCAGCTACTGAACTGAGAGAGAGCAGCTGTTTACTCACCTGCCTGGAGGTGTACTCCTTTCTATACCGCTCATATCGCTTTGCCATACCGACTCTCTCCTTACCCTTTTCCACACCATTCTCGACATCCGCCTTGTGTCTCCTGACATCTTCTTCGTCCTGTCTGGCAGTCTGAGGATGACTAGCCCTGAACCAATCTGCAAATTGGCGGAACGTGAGGGAATGAGGAAGTTCAGCCGGGTCAGGGTATTGTGACCGGGATGAGTGGTGAGGTGGAGGAGAAGGTGAATGGACTCTTTGACGGTGGCTAGAACCAAAAGGCGAAGGTGATCGACGTCGCTTAGGTCGCTCTACCTGTCAGCTAATCCGCGCGGACAATCTCGAGAAGTCTCTAGCCAGACTTACCATATTCATCCTCCCACCTAGGTGGAGGTGGCCGTCTGTCCCAATCATCAGGACCGGCCCTTCCTCGCCTAAGATCCCACGCGTCCTCTCCATCATCCCTGTATATAGAAGCGGGATGCGGAGGGAGATCTCTCGAGCGATCCCAGTCTCGCTCACGGTCATCATGCGATGATGGTGGACCAGGCGGTGGAAGGTCGGAATGCCGATGAGGTATCGGCGCAAACCCACTACGAGAAAAGCCGGACCGTTCTTCGGGCAGGGGGAGATCTCGCTTTGCAGGGGACACGTTTCTCATGGGATTGAGAGGTAGCTGATGCGACATTGTCACTACAATGTCAGGTTCAGACGTGTCAAAGGTGAATCCAACCCACGGTGTTGGTAGATTGTCGAGGTCCTTTCCCCCAAGGCAGACCTAAGCTACCAGGACTATCCGTGGAGCCCTGTACCATGCGAACAGAAGGTAGGGAAGTGTAAAGAGCGACCATGTTGATGTGAGTCGGAAGTGCGATGTGGTTGTCGGGGTAGAATATGGTGATAAGCCCAAGAATAATATACCTAAGGGGAAGATGGAGGAGCAAGAGTGATTTACCGTAGATATATCTAGGTGTCTAAGGATGTCCTCCAACTTGATCCCCTTTTGTGTTTCCTATCTTCCTGAATGGTGTAGACCACCCTGTAGATCACTCTTGAACCTTTACAGACACGTCGAGCTCGGGGTGGAATATGATGGCGAGCGAACACACCCCGCGGCCGGAGAAGCGGAACCAAAATGAATAACGCCGAGCTCACCCAGCGGCGTTATGAACTCGAGTGGCACCCTTGCCACTTGACCGGTGATCACCGGGGTGAGATCTGAGAGCGGGGCCAGCTGGAGGAGGTGGTGTGGGGGATGGACAGACATGACGTTGAGGTGTACTTTAACTTCACAACCTATCAATATGGCAGCGACAACGAGAAACAGCGTGATGAGAGTGCTCAGACCGGCGAGAGGTGTCACCGTGCTGCTCACTCGAGCCATGCAATCTGGTCGACCGGCGTTGGCAGCGAAATCCTCCGGCGAGACGGACCCAGCGGAAGATCCAAAGACGGGTGGTGAGGGCTTCCTAGGGGTAAGTGATGCAGTCCTATCAATTCCTTTGGGGCCAGGGTCGCATTCAATCTTGTAGGACCTCGAAGGGATCGTTGAGACCTCGCGAGCGATAGACTGACTTCAGGCATTGTTCTACGGCTCAAAGGCGGCCAAAGCGGAAGGTATGGTCGGAACAGAGGGCTCTCATTCCAAACTCGTCGGAAGAGGGAAATACGTCCACGAAAAGATCACCCATGCCATTATACCTTCCAAGCGAGACGAGTATGTGGAGGCTGCCGGGAAGTATTACAAGGCATTAGCACAACGAGGGGTGAATGGAGAGTTGGGAGGAGTCAAGTTGACCGGAAGCTGGGAAACCGTTGTGGGGTCTGTGGGTGATTTCACGCATATTTTGGAGTACGAGGGGCACAAGGGCTACGATGCGACCAGTAGAGCATTGAAAAATGATAAGGTAAGCTCTGGCTTTTGGTGTCGAGGACTTGAAAGGGGTAGTGCTGATTCGATCAGGAAATGCAGGATTTGCTTAAAGCCGTCTTACCACACATCAACTCTCGCCAACACCAAATCATGTCTGAATTCTCATTCTGGCCGTCTTCACCACCTAGAGACTCTGGATTCGCAGACGGAGGAATCTTCGAGATGAGGACGTACCAGCTTCAACCTGGAAAGCTGTTGGAGTGGGAGGGTGCTTGGAGAAGGGGTATCGAGGCTCGACGACGTTTTGTCGTGAGTATCTTTCAGGGCTTTGAAACAGGGTCTGGTGCCTTTAGATCCCATGTTGACGATCTAGCAACCAGTTGGAGCCTTCTTTGGACAAGTAGGACAATTGCACGAGGTTCACCATATTTGGCAGTACCCGTGAGTGCCGCACCTGCACTTCATAATGACGCGGCTGAGCATACAGCGATATGGAGACTAGAAAGACTACGAGAGACCAAGCATGGTCGGTTGGATCCTGGTCTGATACTGTTCAAGAGGTGCGTGATCTAGCTCAGCCGAGCACTCCTTCCCTGCCTCTCTTTCAACGCGTCAATCCTGTGCTGATGATTCAGACGGTAAAGCTTGCTCAATCGATGAAGACCGCTATTCTAGTCCCTTGCTCCTGGAGCCCTCTCCGGTAGCTGCTTCATCTACTCTAGACAGATCACCTCCGGATTGCAGCGCGTTCTTGCCCCGCGCAAGACAATAGAAGGCAGGATGTCGCTGGGCATCTTGGAATGAGAAGACTCTCGACTAGGATAGGGCTAAGCTAGAGAGAAGAAGGAACGATAACATTATGCAGAAAGATATCAGATGGTGGAGAGGAATGTGGAGGAAGGGCTAGCTGCCTGACCTTCGCCTCAACTCCCATGGATATATGACGCTTGACGTACTGATGCATGATAAGCAGGCTGATACAGTTTAGGAGGGATGAAGGCGGAGAAGATCAATTGGGTGGTGGATGGGAGATGTGGGTGATGTGGGTGAAGGCGGGGGAGAAGGGTGGTCTGTGCGCACCGAGAGCTGAGTCAACCCACCTCACCCTCACCCTCGACCTCACCTCTCTTCTTCTTCTTCTTCTTCCTTTTCTTCTTCTTTCTCAATCACCTCTTCTTTCTGTCGCTCTTCTTCCACTGCTTACCCTGCAATCGCAGCTCCCAATCCTCCCATAATCCTATTCTGTCCCATCCAGCAAGCCCTCGGTCTTGATCTTCCTTCACTCATCCGGGGAAGGTGGTCTCAAAGGTGAGCTCTCTTCGTGCTGCCATATTCCCATCACAAACACTCCTTTACCGTGCTTCTTGCCTTCAATATCCTATCTTGTCAAACAAAGAGATAGTCCACTTCGACTAAGCTGTTCGTCCTGAATGTCAGCTGATTCTCAGTATTGCGGGGAATAGTGCCCCTCATAAGCCAGCAAGATGGTGAACCAGCTGGCGGCAAAGGCACTTCCGAAGCGTCACTTTGGAGGATTCGGTCAGAAGCGACCGGCTCACGGTCAGCCGGATCAACATGACATCGATGAGCCGATGTCTTCGGCCAAGACCAATCGAGGAAGACCCAGCGAGCCTACATCCCTTACTTCTCAGCCATCCATTCACCCTATGGCTGATGGCACCGTGCCTCCATCTTCGGTACATCGTCAGATGCCCATCCCTTCACCTTCAATCGCCATAAGAGCCCGTTCGAATTCACACCATAACCCTCCCTACCCTCGACTCGACGGGGGAGTCCAGCAGCGATTCGCTTCGGCTGGTCCTCAGCCTTTTATCAACGATTCGATCCGACACCATCGATCAATTTCACAGCCTCCTCAACATCAAGCTAGTGTTGCGACCGACACCATGCAGGCTCGGTCGGAACAGTGGGACCGAGAATACTCGCCACCCGAAAAACAAGAAATACAGCCGTCTCGACCGGTCCGAGTTAAAACACCATTCCCTACCCAGTATCACCCGGAAGACGAGGAAGGTACAGAAGACGGGTCTCAAGGTGCACCAATCGAGACCTTTCGTCCTCATCAAATCGTCTCCTGCACAATGTCATACCCCTTACTCCTCCCAGCACTCAACAACGTGGAACACAGGGTAGACCACCCTTACGACGGTCTCAAACATTCTCCAATCAAGCGAATCGAGATAACGAAGGAGACGATACGGGGTTGTATGCTTTGAGTCAAGCGTCTGCTGCCATTGCTGGCAGAGTCAGCGACTTGGTGCGTACAAATGGACGGCAATACCGGCACAAGCTGACCAGTCAGCAAAGCCAACTTGCCGTAGCTGTCCAGCAAGCAGCAGATCTTAGGATCGAGCTGGACCGAGAAAGATCGTCAAATCAGGCTGCCATTGACGCACACCTCAGGACGATCGAAGACACGAAGACTGACCTCCACACTGCCCAGCAGACTATCACCATCAAAGTCGCCAGCGCACAACGCATCCTTCGGGCGAACAACAGTGTTGCTGACAGGAGGATGGCATACCTCGATGCAGCCCGAGCGAGCGCCGAGGATCAGGTCAAGAGAGAGGTAGAAACCATCAAAACCCTGCGAGCCGAGGTTGAGGCAATGAGGAAGACGTATCGAGAGCTAGTCCATGGTTAGCATTTTCATCGTTCGAACCAAACATCGAAGTCTGACAAGCAGGTCAAGTCGAGGCGGAAACCCCGTCGGCCGGTCTCGTCCAGCAAAGCCGTAGTCTCGCGGACATTGATCGCAAGCAGAAGCAGCTGCTCGAAGAGCTCAAGGCGGAGAATGGGGACCTGCTGGATCGAGTGAAGACTGGTGAGCTCCTTAAGAGTTCCGAAGCGACTTCCGATTTGGCTGAAGCTGTGACCAGCGACAAAGGATGCAGAAGAGGCGCAAGCGGGACGTGATGCTTCGCAAAGGGCCTTGAAGGAGATTGAGAATAGATCGTGAGCTTGTCTAAACATACAGAAGGTTTATGTTTTTACTGAGATTGAAGTGAACGTTACGCAGCCGCTGTCAAAGACCTTACTACAAAGCTCGAAGAGCAAGCGAAGATTGTGTCTACCCTCCGAGACGAGTATGTCTGGTGCATCCCATCGAGCTCACCCCCTTCAGGCTCAAGACGAAAGAGCGCGTTCATGAGCAACTTACACTCAAAGAGATTGAGCTTTCTGACCGGGATGAGAAGATTGAGAATTATTGCAAAAAGCTCGAGAAGCTTGGGGTCAATATTGCGGACATCGAGGCGTCCCTCGATGAAGACGAATTGCTCGTCGACGCCAACGATGAGCTGAAGCAAGAGATTGCCAACTGGCAACTCAGATTTAAGGCCTCGATCAAAGACCAACAAGCGTGAGCTGGTCATAGCCTCGTCTTCCCTTATATGTAAGCTCACGTAAGTCTTGGAGATGCGCTCGAGACCGCCAAGAGTAATCTTGATATTGTTGGACAAGAACGTCAGAAATTGGAGGCACTCGTTTCGAAGCTGGAAATGCGTCTTGAAAATGCCGAAGGCAACCTCAAAGCTGTTGAGGCGGAGGTCGAGAAACTCAGCGACAAGAACAAAGCGAGTCCCTCTCTGCACTGAATGGTGCTGATCTTCAGTCTCTGGAGCAGATAATCGACATACTCAAGTTGGGCGAGATATCCATTGCCGAGGCTGGCAAAGCAAAGGATGTAAGCAGGGCCTTGCCATGGGAGTCGACTCGCCGACTGACTCTTCCAGTCGACAATCCGAGAGCTACAAATGGCGCAGAAGGATCTGAACGGACAGATCTCGCAGTTGAACAAAGCATTGCAGTCGGCAACGGATGGTCAGGAGACCGCAAAGGTCAGATTTATCGCTAGAGACATCGAGCTATGCTGATACCGCAGCAAGTCAACGTCGATTTGCGCCGACAACTACAAGAGATGGTGACATCGTCCGGAAAGGCTGCGCCCACCGATGATGCTGATGTGAGTGTACACTTCAGCTCGTGCCCTTTGTAGAGCGACATCAGCTAATGGCAGGTCTTGATGGAGATTTCGACTCTCAGAGCGGAGAAAGCATCCTTGTTGAAGGAGGTATGTCAACTCGCTTCGGAATGAGTGAGCAATACTGATGCATAGATCCAGAGATTGCAGTTACAACAAGCGCAGAGCGTATCACAATTATCGACTTTGGCGAAAGCACAGGTAGGAAAGAGCGTCGTATCTGAAAGAGGCAGCTGCTGAGTAACAGGAAAAGGAGAAAGAAATCCATGAGAATGCCATGAGGTCGCTGGAGGAGGCGGTAAAGATCGCACAGAACAAGTCCGCGGGCTTCCTTGACAGGGTGAAAAACGACTCTTTAGTGCGTTGCAGGAAATCGACTTACCTTACTGACACGTAGACTCAGGAGGATAAGGGCAAGCAGCAATGTCAATACTGGATCGTTTGACTGACAGCGCAGATATGTATGATTCGCTCAGTCGAGAAATCAGAAGTGAGGGGTGATATACCGAGATGGCTGACGGATAGGTGAATGGGAAGTGGAGAGGGTCAGATTGCGTAAATTCCAACCCCCCACAGGGCGACCTTGAGCTCATTCTTAGTAAATGAGGCGAAGAAAAGTAAAAGAGACCTTGAGACAGTCGAAGCGGACAAAGCGAGACTCGTGAAGACTTGCGAGGATTTGAAGGCCATAGATGCTTCTCGTGGCAGAGTCCCCGTCTCGAATGCGGAACTTAAATCTCTTCGAGAGAAAGTGAACGATCTACAGGGGAAGGTCCAAGATGCGGACAAGGAGGTCAAAGGTGCTAAGCAGCAGAGTGATAGCCACAAGAAGGAATTGCAACGAGGAATTGCGGAGAACGTCGAAAAGGAGAAGGCGTGGAAAGCGGAGGTGGAGGCTCTTAGGAAACGAGTGGTGAGTAGTATCATTGGCGATCCAACCGGTACGCTGACTGTGACAGGATCAGTACAAAAGGTTGCAATCTATGCCACCACCACCATCACCGCCCGCACCGTCTGAATCTCACATGCCCGGAAAAGCTTCGTCCGCAACCCCAAAGACCGTAAGTGGTATATGGTGTCTGTCGCTATCGTACTGATAGACAGAAGACCACCTGGGCCACCAGCTCTGCCAATCCAAACCCCCCCTTTAAGCCGCAAACGCCCTTCAGATCTGAAAACGATCACTCAAGAATACAGATCGGGCACGCTGTGAAGAAGGATGTCAATCGAGCTCCCACGAGACCCCTCACGTCCCAATTGTCAGCGGTATCGGAAGAGGAGGACAACATTCAAGCGACGCCGCCGCAGCCCCTTTCCACCCAGAATCCTGAACGGCTCAAACGAGCTCGCGAGGTCAGGGACGAGATTCAGAATCCAGATTCTGACAAGGAGCTGGCACAGGATGATAACGACACCGGTCCATCTACCAAAAAGCCCCGAAGCGAGGTGACCGCTCCCAAGGATTCAAGATCCTCACCTGGTTCAAAGAAGGTGAGCCCACTGCGTGCCTAGCTGAGGACAAAGATGAAGTTCACCGACACTGTTCATTCTTCTAGCCCGCTGTCAGACAGAGTCTCTCTCGAATGGACCTCCTCATATGAGCGGCTTGCTTCTCAAGCCTGGGAGCCTACCGCTGCCCACTCGCAGCTTAAGCCATCGCTGCCGGCGAAGAAACGCTTTTCAGATTCGACGTCCCCGAACAAGCCTTCTTCAAAGCGGGATATGACAGAATCTCAAGAGAACCAGCTGGACGATGAGGAAGATGATGTACCCCTGAAGTCGGCATCGAAAGCGAAGAGTCACACACCGCTAGGTCGGCGAAATACGAGGTCTAACACTGTAATTCCCGATTCTCAAGGTAGCGTGGATAACTCATCTCAAGCAACCAAGAGAAGGAAAGACACAGTCAAGGGAAAGGGGAAAGGCCCAGGTGACAACGAGGACTATGAGCCAGGATCGCGGGCGAAGGCCAAGAGCATGAACACGAGGAACAACACTACTGGGGCCAGCAAGTTGAAGACTCGAACTTCGAAGCAGTAGGCGTGTTCGTATGATTGGGCTGAAGCGATGAAGGTAGGTCGAAGCTGATGGCGGTCTGATCTCTCTACTGACATCGAAGCCTCTGACAATGTTTTTAAGCGGACAGAGGTGTGTATAGGCAGAAGGCGCACGGATTTTATGGCTGTGTTTACTGATTCCTTACTTATGTACCTTAGACCATGCCATGCATAGACATGGCCACACTTCGCCCACGGTTGTGGGCGTTTGGGTTCTCCTCTGACAGGAACATGAATTGCGCATGCATACAACATCAAGCGGTCCAGCTGCGGTCTCTATGGCCTTCCCCTCTCATACTGAGTTACATTCATCGAGACTCGCTCGATTGCTACGATGACAGAGTACTCTATACTTGCATTGCCCCCTCAACCTTCCAGCTTGTCAGGCTCAGTCACTCAAGACTCCATCGGCTCATTCTTCACCCCTTCCGCTTCTCCTCGACTCTCATGAGACTCCACTCCACTCGCTGGTTGGGATATGATGGCTGTGGAATCACCAGTAGTCGCAGCCGTATTCTTTTTCCGGTGTCTACGACACAACATGTGATAAGCCTCAGGATCACCAAGGAACCTGGTCATGTCGATGAATCCAGCTTTGGGCTGCACGGTCGATAAGATGGACAGTCGGGCCATGGTGCTCCGAACATCTTTCGAGAGATGTGATTCGGCCTTGACTCTCAGTCTATCTATAATCATCGTCAGCGAGCCATATCTCGAAGCATTGAGTATCAGGACCTGAGAGCGGGAGGAGTATCATAGCGGCACTTACCCCTGACCACAGACATGATCTTCTCGGTATCCTTTTCCCTCTGATCTTTCCCGCCGACGCCGTTCTCCGGCCAAGCCTCAGGTGAAAGACCCATAAGTCCCGTTGAGCGTGACATCAAATCTCTTTCTTCTTCCGGCCAGCTTGTAGACTCTTTCACGCATCGCTGACCCCAGTGTAAAGCTTTCATATCGAGGTCGACAACTGCCGCTCCAGATCTAGTCGATGCTAAGGTGGGAGACCCGGCAGGGTCCAGTGCGTCACTTTGGGACCGTCGAGTAGTATGAGCTTGTCGAAGAAGGGAGAGATACTGATGTATCTTGACTAGAGGAAGTTTGTCTTCCGGAAGAATAGTCTCCAACATGGCGTAAGGGAAACGTTTCGTGTCAGAATCAAGTAATCGCTTTTCGAGCCATATACAACATTCTTCTCTGGTTGTAAAGTCGTCTGGGGATACTTTGTCATTGTCCGACTCGGGGTCTGGAAGTCTAGGCGTAGGGTTTTTAGGCACATTGAGCCATTTCCGTTCGGCCATGGTGTTTCGCAAGATCGCATGTGTGGAAACATGTCCTTCTTGTCGAAGATAATCTAACACCCATGCTGCTGAGGTCTTTTCCGCTGAATCGTGTAGTCTCGATTGAGGAGGAAGGTCCACCTCGGGGTCTAGGTGTAGAGACAATGGTGAAATCGTTTTCTCCTGCGCCGTGTTTTTGGACTGGGATGTGCCCTTAGCGGTAGAGGAGGCTTCTCCGGAATGTCCCAAGGGGGATGAAGGCTTGAGGGCTTCTCTCCATGCGATGTCGCGTAGGTTTCGAACGTAATTGTCGATATCAAACTTGAATGGACCATTAAAGTCGACGGCAAGGGATTCACCCATGGTTCGTAATCCTACAGCGGGACACAATCCCGTCCAGAGATTGCCGAATACGTGGCCTTGAGTGAGTCATGGCCAGACAAGGTGAAAAATGCCACACACCGACCATCTCTCCATTCTTAGTAAAGAACGCTCGCCTCGTTGTAAAGTCCAGTCCACAGCCTATCACGTCTCCCTCTAATCTGTTAATTCTGCTCAACATACTAACGTCGTAAAATCAACTCACTTGTCCAGCTTGGACCGAACGGGTCGCCCTTCCCATGCCCACCAAACGCCATTCCATCATCCCCATGCCAGCCCCAACTCCCTTGATCCCATCCTACCAGTCTGTTCATCTTCAACCCTTTCCTCATCCACCCAACACTCATATAACCCGATTCCCCCGCATCCAACACCTCGACTTCGTAATAGTACACCCCACACTGCACAGGTACCGTCCGATCAGTCCGCACTGATTGAGCATAACTGTCTGGATCAATTTCGGGTACCTTAAAGTTGAACGTGACGCAATGTCGATGAGGGTGCGTAGGAGTGGAGTAGGGTTTGACGGTGACTCGGAATGCTTTCGAATCGATGAAACGTGTTGGAAAAGAAAGTGAAGCGTTGTGAGGGTTGTATGACCGGTATGTAGGCGGTGGTAAGGTGGGTGTTGATGCTTGATTGGAAGTGCTGGGTGGATCGAGTTTCCTCCTCTTGGACCTCGGCTCGCCGCGATGGCCATGATCAGGTTTTGCGCCGTCTTCCGACAACGCTACCGTCCGGACAAGAGTCGGTTGTACGCTTTCACCGTCATTGGTAGGTCGCAGACCGCTCGATCTTAACGCTGCTTCGGGTAGCACGACATCCTCAACATTCCTCCTCATCGTGCTCAGCCTCCTCCTATTGTTCTGCCCTCTCCTCAACATCCCTCCACTGCCACCCACGATAGTATCACCCGCCATGCCACCGAGGTCCTGGGCATTGCTGCTTTGCGCACTCCTACGCAACGATCTGATCAACTCCTCTCCAGCAGCCACCGCATTGGCACGGTTCTCCATTGCTCTCCGACCAAATCGGGGACCACGTTCAGCTGCTAGCCTTCTCCTCCGTCTCACTGCCTGTAATAAAGCTTGAGCATCCTGCTCCATCATGGACGTCTCTGCGTCACTGTCTTCCTCCGAGCCAACATCCATTGCAATATCGTCATTGTCCGATCCACTCTCATCGTCAAGCTCCTCCTCATCCGTCACATCATCACCACCTCTGCGTCTGTATGGGTTGGGACGTGATGATTGATCTGGGTCATACCGCCGCCATATACGTTCGTCTTGAGAAGCGCGAGTCATTGGCCTCGTCAGACTGGCAAAGGACCGAGCGAGAGGAGCCAGCGCACTCGCCTCTTCAGTCAGAGAGTCGACAAAAGATGGAGCTCGAGGGATGAGGTTCCTGAAAGATCGAGTCGGAGCTATGGTCCTAGTTGCCAATGATGTAGGACTTCTTGGCGCAGGGGCAGGGATGGAAGAAGTATCGAGAGCGATAGGTGCCGGTAGACCCTCTGCAGTCTCACCTAAGACTTCGTCTAAGGACACATATGGTGCGAGGGTGTTTCTTGGGGCGGGACGAGGTAAGAGGGGAGTTTGCTCGTACCCCAAGTCGAGCTCGGGGTCGATGGGCGATAAGTCTTCAAGTAGACCACCGCTGCCAACCCGTCTCCAAGGGTGGGGGATATTTCGAGGGGCTGTGGCAGTGTTTGGTGCTATATCATCTAAAGCATCGCTGCGTTCTACGTCCTCGAAGGTCGTGGGCGGTTCGCCAAGTTGGGTATGGTCTGCTTGACTAGGCGGGTCAATCGATGATGATGAGGCCCCTGGAGCCGAGTTTGACCTGACCACTGACGCGTATGTTGGGGTGATGGTGTGCGGCCTCACGGGTGAGGTCGGCTGGAGACGAGGTGGTGGCGGCATAATATGTCGTCTCGACGATGAGCCTGGACGAGAGGATGAAGGGATGTAGAGAGCCGTCTCCTACAATTTGACGCCGCGTTTGCTTGCTCTGATACGCTCAAATAATCTGGTTCATCTCTTCAACCACGACTGGCTTTGCCAATTGGGAAGTAATTGATCTTGCTGAAGTGCTTGAAGTTGAGATGTTGGACGATAGAAAGGGGGGAGGGGGGATAGGTCAACGAGTGGCGGCGGTCACCGTTTGAAGGGCGGCAATCGTCCACCTTCTGTCGCCCTCTGCCCTATACAGGGATGAGAACGCATGCATTCATGCAAGCAGTTGCTGTAACAGCTGTCCACAGGCTGATGCATACATACTCGGCGAATGATCAGGGATGCAGTAGATATGGAGTGGAGGTGTGATACTGACGTGGCGACGGGGGTGGGGTCGACGCGTTGTCCCGTGTCAGTCCATCTTGTTCATCCCTCCCCTACCTACCTACCTCACATCCTCGACCGTCGACATCAGATGCCCTAGCAAAGAAGAGGGGGAATGTAATGTCCTATCAACCACCTCCAAACTACAATCAGTTCATTTCATACGATCCCCAAAGACAGCAGCAATTCCAGCAACAAGCACAACAACACAATCAGCACTACTACCCCGGTCAACAACCACACCATCCACACCAGTACCCCTTGACCAATTCTGCGACTGGTGCACCACCTCCCCCTCAACATCCATACTCGAGGCAATACTACCACAGTGTACCTCTTGCTCAGACTCCGACGGGTTATCCTACACCGTACGACGCTTATTATCAAGAATACCCAACAAAAGTTGCTCACCCAGACCCTCGAAGTTTCAACCCGCAATACGTTCAATACGCCCCGGTAGCAGTAGCATCTCAGCTATCACCTCAAGTGGCCCAGCCGCTGTTGAGACACGCATCGCCCAGCCTTGGCTCTCGGTATAGCGCACCAGTATCAACCTCACCTCATCCACCTGTCAACCACCGGCTCCCCGATCACCCATCTCCCATTACAAACCTCATTGATCCTGCGAGTATCCAGACTCACTCTCAACCTCTCCCCCCTTCCACGCCATCACTTCCCCTCCCTCCTCCCGACAATACGTCCACGCCGGTGGCATCGTCCTCTACTGGAGCCATCAGGATCAAATTTAAACGACCCGTTGAAAATCCACCTCCAGAAGCAAAGATGAGCCGTCCTACCCGCTCCTCCGCCTCGATCAAGATCGAACAAGAATACAACCCTTATCCTGAACGACCTCGTCGGTCAACTCAGGCCGTACGACCTTCGAGATATGTCGATGGGGCAGACGACGATGAAGAGGAAGAAGACGCCTATCAAGAATCCGAGCCAGAAGTCATCTCTGTACCGACCACCTCAAGGAGTGGTCGCGTGAGGAAACCCGTAGAGAGATTTGCGGGAAATGCTGCAAATGGGAGTGCACCTCATGACGATGGTGAAGATGACGCATTGGGAGAAGACGATTTTGAGGATTCAATGCAGACCACCACGACATCTGTGCCGAATGCGAAATCGACCAGGGCGAAACTACAAGCATTGGCCAGAGCGAGGAAAGACGAGGCGTCCCAGGCAGAATGGGAGGCTCATGCGGGAAGGAGAAGGACTTCAGGTCGATTAGCCTTTCCCCCTCAGCCTGCCGACGAACACGATTACGCCGATGCGCCAGATTCCCAAGAAATGCCGGTAGAGCGATCTGGCAGGTCGACTCGAGCTGCGAAGCGAGCGAAGTCCAGACATTCGAGTGCCGATGCGGAATCGTTTGCACCGTCAAATTCGGCTTCAGCGACGGAAGACGATGATGTTCCCAGCGAGGATCTTCCCGGTGATGACTACGACGATGATGAGGAAGACTCCGAAGACTCTGAGGCCGAGCGTCGTCGACCATCAAGGTCGCGTCCGAGTAGGCGGCCCGCACGACGTGCTGCGCCTGCCGCACGTCGATCGACTCGGACTTCTGCTCGCGCCAGGGATTCGGATGAAGACTACGGACCAAAGAAGCGGACGCTACGAGAAAGGGCAAAAGTGGACTATGCTTTACCTCCATTGGACATCTCTGCCGAGCTGCAGAGTGCCGTAGACACCATCTCCGGTCCAAGAAAGGGCGGCTTGGCATCTACCGGCAAAAGACTGGGTGCAGGAGCATGGAAGAGCGCACCCTGGAACAGTCGACTAAACCAGGTCACTATGGCCAATAATCGAGATGCCGACTCCAGTGACTCGGACCTGGACTTCTTACCTCCTACACGAGGTGGTGCAGGAGCAGCTGGGCCTGGAGCAGGAACAGGAGGGGGACAAGCCACCTACGGTTCCGGTGGAGGAGCTATGAAGACAGACGTCCAGAACTTTGGCCGGGTCAATCCGAAATCCAGTGAGTCTCCTTCGTGACCTGGTCTTTGGACCTGGTCTTTGAATTTCCAGCTGACCGCATAGACACGGCCGACGCTGACCCGCTCGGCGTCGATGTGAATGTGACCTTCGACAACGTTGGGGGTCTCGATGGACGTAAGTGCTCCCGGCTGGACTGAGACTCATCTTCAGATATCAATCAGCTAAAAGAAATGGTAGCACTCCCGCTGCTGTACCCTGAGGTCTTCCAACAATTCGGTATAACCCCTCCCCGAGGTGTCCTCTTCCATGGTCCACCCGGTACCGGTAAGACGCTCCTCGCTCGTGCTCTCGCCGCATCATGCAGCAACGGCAACACCAAGATTGCATTCTTCATGCGGAAAGGTGCCGATGTCTTGTCTAAATGGGTCGGAGAGGCAGAAAGGCAACTTCGGATGTTGTTTGAGGAGGCTAGAGCGGCTCAGCCTAGTATCATCTTCTTCGACGAGATTGATGGACTTGCGCCGGTGAGGAGTAGTAAGCAGGATCAAATTCACGCGAGTTTGGTCTCTACCTTGCTCGCGCTGATGGATGGTATGGACGGAAGAGGTAGGTCTGTTTATGTGACCGATACGAGCGGAACTCACGAGTTCAGGTCAAGTGATTGTCATCGGAGCGACAAATAGACCAGATTCAGTCGATCCAGCACTGCGTCGACCTGGTCGTTTTGATCGAGAATTTTACTTCCCACTGCCAAACAAGGACGCTCGAAAAAAGATTATCAGCATCAATACGCGCAAATGGACGCCTCAACTATCAGATACGATACTGGACCAATTGGCGGGTCTAACCAAAGGGTACGGAGGTGCAGATCTCCGTGCATTGTGTACCGAGGCTGCACTAAACGCGGTTCAACGACGTTATCCACAAATCTATTCGTCTGAAGATCGACTGTTGTTGGATCCTAGCAGTATTGTCGTCGGTGCAAAAGACTTTATGATGTCTGTAAAGAGTGAGTGGCCATTGAGAGGAACTATGTAGTGAGCATCGTGGCTGACAAGTCAGAGATCGTACCATCGTCCGCTCGATCGTCCTCGTCTGCTGCATTGCAGCTGCCAATGCACCTTATACCCATCCTGCAATCGCCGCTGGAAAGGCTGAAAGTCGCCGTAGACCAGATCTTGCCTCGGAATAAAGCAAAGAGCGCTTTGGAAGAGGCTCAATATGAGGATGAAGTAGGGGACGATCTTGAAAAGCACGCCATGATACATTGTAAGATCACTGGGCTCAAACAGACGTTTCGAGCTGACGAAGTAGCGCTCGACAAGATGCGCACATATAGACCGCGCATTTTGCTGCAAGGTCCGGCAGGTATGGGTCAAGGATACCTCGGTCCTGCGATTTTGCACCATCTCGAGGGGTTCCACGTACAAAGCTTGGATCTTGGTAATTTGCTCGGAGACAGCACAAGGGTAAACTTTTACGAGACGTTGGGATAGTAAAAGGGCTAATTGGTCAGACGAGTGAAGCCGCTATTGTTCAGCTGTTTGTTGAGGCGAAACGACATCAACCCTCTGTCCTGTTCATACCATCATTATTAGCTTGGAGTCTTGCTTTGACCGAGACGGCTCGAACCACCTTCCGTGCTCTCCTCGACTCTGTCCCTTCGTCCGATCCGGTTCTGCTCTTGGCCATCCTCGATGGACCAGTCAGCGATTTACCCAAGGATGTCAGGAGATGGTTCGGCGTGGGCAAGGAAGGTCGAGTGGAGTTGAGCGCTCCTTCTGCCGTAAGTCGTCGTTCTGTTTGATCCCATTCTTTTCAAGGATGGCAATCAGTACTGACGACCAGGATGAACGGACAGCATACTTTGCCTCGCTTGTCGAGACGTATGCTAAACCTCCAACCGCCTTCCCGGACGCCTTGCCACGGCGTAAGAGAGTCTTGGAGATCCTGCCGCTGGCTCCACCTCTTCCGCCACGACCACCCACCCAGGCTGAGATTGAGAGAGACCTAGAGGAAGACGAGAAGGCAAGACATATGATGTTATTGTCTTTCTCTCCTCTCTGGCCAGACGTCGAGAAGAAGTATGGTCGGTTCGCCATTTCTGCCAAGGTGAGCTCCTCTCGATTGGATCCATATCTAGGCTGACGACATAGACGGGCGCTCAAGCTTTGTATCAAGAATGGATGGAGGGCATCGAGGTTGCTAAGGAAGCCGCGGCCAATGCAGCGGCGCCGGGGAACGACGTGCTGCCGATCGACGGTACGGCCTTGCCCAACGGTGACCCACTTGCGAATGGCCATGCTCAACCAACGTTCACGGCTGCAACTGTTCCTGCACTTGTTCCTGCTGCGACGATACCCGCCGTGATGCCCGCCTCCTCGGCTAGTTTACCGGCCGACTCTGCGCCGGCCCCGCTTGCGCTTGACAACCTCTTCGATGCCGAGTCGCCGATCGCGCCTCCGGCTGCGTTACCCGAAATCATTATTCAGGAGGTCACCGCCACAGTGTCCGGTGCAGCTCCCGAGATCCCCTCGGAACCGACATGGAAACCGCACGATATCGATCTGTCCCGAATAGGTCAACGAGTGCTCAAGTACAAGTATTTTGCCCCGCAGGATTTCATTGATGATATCATCAAAATTGTCGAGAATGCCAAAAACACGAATGACTCTTCGTTGATCCTCAAGACGGAAGAGCTGTTGGCGCAGATTAAACAGCATATCGATGCTTTTGATCCTCAGTGGTTACCCCGCTTCGACAGGTATCGAAAGAGGATGTTGGATCGAAAAGCGGAAGCTATCAAGAAGCGCGAAGAGGCCGCGGTGAAGGGTAAAGAGACGGAGGGGGATTCGGCGGCTCAGGAAACGGCAGAAGCAGCAGGCACCGTGAACGCATCGGGTAGTGTGGGAGAGATTGCGAATGGACTGAAGCGATCCCGGGAGGACGAAGGCGGTGATGGGGAGAAAGACCCGAAAAGAGCTCGGGACGAGACGATGGATGTGGACATCCCAGATGCGCACGTCCATGCGCCACCTTCGGCTTCATTGGCAGCGCCTACACCTGGTCCTAGTCAAGTCTCGCTGGCTGGAACCGAGGCGTCTTTCGTCACTACAGACACTACCCTCCCGACTGTTCCACCTCCTCGAGTCCCATCTCCCGTGCCGGTATACCCACCTTTCGTCTGTCCCGCAGGCGATATCGCCAAACTCGGGGCAGAATTGAGAGTGATGACTGGTGATCTTAACGTGGACCAGCTTGAACAGCTCCGTGCGGGGTTGTACGATCTCATCTGGAGGTCTAGATCCGAGTGGGATAGGAGAGAAGTGTTGGTGCAGGCTGTACAAAGAGTGAGGGAGTTTGTGGAGGAGGTGAGGGAGTTGGAAGATGATTAGGTGCGAGTAACACTGCTTGTAGATGGGTTACATGAGAAGTAAACAGCACATGTACGATGAATACGTCGTCAGAATGTTCCCCCACGTGAAAGGCTACCTGAATTCTGCCTGCGATTTATAGTACTGCGGCCCATCTGATCCAATATTGACATTGGTGTGAGCCCTCGTTGGTATGAGCTAGACAATATGCCAGACTCCATACCTGAAGACGGGACGAACGGTGGAAGAGCGGCCGGGATCGCATTGAGAACGGCTGGATCTATGGTAGCATCTTCGGCGTCTCTGTGATTCGACAATCGCCACAGGTCATTGCGACCTGACAAAGCTGCCAAAGTGGACTCGAGTGTCGCAGGTGAGAGATCACCGAACGCCCTGGGGAGGGTCTGGGTGGATCGAGGGAAAAAGTATCGATAGAGTCGAGATCCTAACCAGGGCTGGGCAGAGAGGAATGTTTCTTGAGTATCAACTGGGGCTGATTGTGCGTGCGACATCCAGGAGTTCGCGTTCTGGGTCGTCTGGGCGGTACGTGACTCGGTGAAGGGTCGGCTTGCGGCTTGGTCGGATGGATTTGTGGCTCTCCAGTAATTTGGCAGTGCCTCCCAGGCCAATTTAAGGGGTCTAGTGAGCGTTTCTGCCCAAGTGGACGGAATATATCTGTCGGTGGATTCGTCATTAGGGGTCCTGATCAACTGAGCGTCTGTGAAGAGAGACCCGTCCATGGATTGAGTTCTGGATTCTATCCCATACCTGAAATTGATGGGATCGTCCGTCCGTCTATTGATCAGTACGATGTACGCTACCCACACAGACCCCGAGGGTCCCGAAAAAAGACTGAAAAGGCTGACCTTTTAAGATCAGCTTCGAGATGAATCGAACCTCCCGCTCGAACTATAGCGTGTACCGAACCATAAGTCCCCTCTCTCCAATCCTCATCGTTCAGAGTGACCCGCATCGATCCTTTAGGAAGCTGAATAACCGCACCTTGAGATGGGGTCGGGTATCCCATCGAGGCGAGTTCTTCGTTGTATTCATGTACGTAGGGATCTCCAATCCTGTAGTGGTGAGACGCAAAGATAGGTATGTTTTCTGTACCTGGTCCCACGATATCGGGAGGTAATGGGAAGTGAAGACCTTTTTCAGAGGTGTACGGTCCACCGACGGCGGTGTTATCTGAATCTGCGACGGACAAGGCATCATCCTCATCGGGGGAATCAGACGTGTGGGATGGATGATCGGATCGCGAAGCATCCAGGGCCTCCCAATCCCAGGTCGGTCGTTGCAGCTCGGCCCAGGGAGACGCTTCGGCGGCTCGCCAAGGGCTGACCGACCGAGCCATATCCAAGCCGTCCCTCTTTGGGCCGGCGGTCTGTTGTTCCTCCAAGGCAGAAAGGGACGCGGCGGTGAGAGGAGCCATCGCAGGCGGCTCAATCTCTGAGGCGGCTCCCGCAGAAAAAGACTCGACGCTGGTCAAAGTGTCATGTTTGGGCTTGGTCTCGTTGGTCGCGCTGGTCAACCAGGTCTGTACCGCCAACGACGATCCATGGGCCGAATGGCGCGGTGATTCATCAGTGATTGGGGGATTTGACATACTATCAAGAGATGCGTGGAGATATTGTGAAGGGTTCGAGTAGGAGGGATGGTGCGAGTGGACTTGAATCGGTCCATATAGCATGTCGTGTATGGCTCGAGTACTGTAGAACAGTGGCGAATACTGGGTGCTGTAACGTTTCCTGACAAAGGATGGCCGCCTTTGATGAGGCAGCCTCGGATGAAAGGATTATTGTATAACGCTCATACATGATGATCAAGTAAAGTAGTACTGTACATCGGCGGGTGACGGGTCTCAAGGTGGGCAAAGCTGAACAAACTCGTCAATACGTTGCCGCCCCGTTCTTCTTCGCCTAAGCAGCGGCCCCACACAAATGCGACCCACAATAGAGGCTGCAACGGAAGCACGCACTTGGGTAAAAATTGCTGCTCATGGTCGCACTCATCGCGAAATGCCCGGATAGCTTCACATAGAGAAAGATCCTATCTACCATGCATGCGTGCACGATCAATCAAAGGCATCTAGAGACCGTCAAAGATCGCAGCACAAAAACTCCCGAATCCACTCAGACAGCTCGCTCCCGCATCGACAGCACCACTATCCACTGATATACCCGAGATACTGCCAGCTGGAGATCGTGACACTGGTGCGACACTATTCATGTTGGACGCGTTCACGTTCATATTCATGTTCATGAGGGCGAGATTCGTCCCTGTATCGGGAGCTGGAGTGTGTCGATATCTCGGCTTGTCGTTCGACTTGCTAGAGAACATGGAGCGGAGTCGGTTTGCTCGGCCGTTCAGTTTCTGAGAAATGTTCGAGTACATAGACGACAGTTTTGAAGACAACCGTGGATTCTGCTTACGGAAGTCATGCTCCCATGTCTTGGCAGTTTCGAGAAGAGACCGACCTGTGTGGTGTAGTGTCTTTGGCACGTATGGCTTCACTTCTTGAGCCGTAGTGTCGAGATACCTTGAGAGAGTTGTTGACGGTGTTGTGGTTGTACCGACTTGAGGGAAGGGCTGCTGATAGTCTATGGCACGTTGTCGAGTGGAATCGTCGTCGTCGTCATCGGATGCAAAGACTGGCGAATCCCTCGAGCTCCCTACAGAAGTGAAGTGTGGTGTACTGAGAGGTCTATCCCAGTATGTATCGTGATGTCCTCGATCTCTCCTACTGAAGGGATCTGTGCTTCGTTGCCGGTCATCGGTCACATCGATGACCGATCCAGATGCAGAGGACAAAGGTGAGTATCTGGATGGCTGTCCATACCCGGTCCATGTTCTAGAGCTGGAGCTGTGGTCATCATACCCAAGGTGGGATGTTTGAGCTGTAGGACGATGGTCAGAGGTGTCTTGTCGCGAGGAAGGGGAGAATGTGGAGGGATATTGGCGTGACATGCTGCGTATGGGGATGAAGAGGGAAAGGCATTACAGTGGGTCGGTAGAAATCGTGATATACATAGCTCAGATGACATTGAGCCAGAATGACTTGAAGCTCCTTTCTACAAAACCCTTCTTAGGGAGGTCTGGGCCAAAGGTAGTGGCTGATTGAGATTCATGAAGCCATCGATAACAAGGTCTTGCGCGTCTCAGCTGTTGTCGGCTCCTTCAGGGACACGATGATAAACTCCACCTTTCACCTATGCAGTGTGAGCGGTTTCAAGATCAAAGGCAATCAACAGCTCGAGCAAACATCCAAATCGATTGACCGCCACTACCACAATCGCCAGACTGGCATTTGCGGAACTCTTGTCCAAGCTTCCATTCCAGCCGCTTCTGCATGCATCGGGAGCTTTCTGGACGCCCGATGCTCGTGATCGGCGTCTAAACCTGTCAAGCTGCATAGCATGAAGTATTTGTGATGGTATCGCTTCAATCTACCGATTGAACATGTGGACATGTGGGGTTGACGTCACGAGCACCCCCTTTTAGATCCCACCTAATGCATCGAGCATCGACCAGCAATCTCCTTTCACCTCCAACCCCCCATCTCTCATGTCCTTTAGAGCATCGAGAACACTCACTAGCTCTATCAGATCCTTCTCCCGGAACTCGCTCTCCTGCAGGAACATTGTATCCACCTCGATCCGCCCAGCGTCATCCAAAATGTCCCCTCCCGAGAAGAAGATGAAACACCTTGAAGCGATCAACGCCATCCCATCGCTTTATCCAGACTTCCGAACGGTTCTCTGGACTGGGGAGAGCTCCCAGTTGGTCGTCATGACCGTGCCGGTGGGAGGTGACATTGGGGAAGAGGTGCGTATCGGCGTGATACTAAGATGTGGATCTGATCATTCAGGTACACACGGTTGACCAACACCTGATCTTCACCTCGGGGCAATGCAAAGCCATCGTAGCCGGGGAGGAAAGGGATGTCAAGGCTGGAGACTTGGTCATCGTCCCTCAGGGCACCAAGCACAACTGTGGGTGTACCTCATCCACCACCGCCAGGAAGGTATAGCTGACTTCCCAGTCATCAACACTGGTCCTACACCCCTCTGCCTGTTCACAGTTTACGCTCCCGCCGAGCACGCCGAAACCTCTGTTCACAAGACCAAGGAGGAGGGAGATGAGGCGGAAGAAGCAGGCAAGGACGAGGCTCCCGAGTGGGCCAAGAAATAATACAGATGGAGTCTTGCGTGTTCAGCTTCGAATATGTATCCCGTAGAGTCAATGAATGCTGCCATGTAAGTATAGAGAAAGAGAGAGAGAGTGGTCGACAGCATCGTTCAAGCCGTCGATGCCATCAGTCGAGGTGTCGCAGTGATCGACTCTGCACCGTGGGAAAGTGCCCTTGACGCGCCCCCATGCGTCACTCTCTCTCTCGCATCTCTGTCCCATCGTCGAGCTCAGTGTTGCATCTTCTCGCTCGTGTGAGGCAATCCTTACAGGTTCTGGCTGCATCGGTCGAAGAGGAACGATCGGAGATCTCTACACGAAAGACAGATATTGAAGAGCCGCATTACTTCACACCACCCATTCATCACAATGTCTCGGTTCGTTCGAGCGGTGAGTCTCACTGGACAACAAGAGTTGCTGACTAGCTACAGTCCAAATACCGTCATGTGTACGGCGAGAGGTCCAAAACGACCTATGAGAACGCCAAGATCAGTGGATCGGCATGGGATACCAATCTTGTGACTGCCGGCGGGAAGTATCTCGCTATCAACTGGCAGGTATCAGGTGGAGGGGTGAGTACCGGATGCCTACCGATACGAGCTCTATGCTGATGTTAGGCGTTCGCGATTCTGCCTACGTACTCTCCGTTCACTCCTCCATCCCCGGCAGGATTCCCTCAAAAGCTGCCGGACATCCTCCCCTTGGCTCGAGGCCATTCTGCCCCTGTGCTCGATACAGCCTGGTCTCCATTTGACGATGATCTCGTAGCTTCCTCGGGCGAGGACGGCAAGAGTGAGTCAGAATTGATGTAGATGTCACTGACTCCCAGTCTTCCTTTGGAAGCTCGAGGAGTCTATCTTTCAAGGCTGGGGAGAAGAAGGATGGGCGCCACAAGATCTGACTCCCACTGGCAAGCTCAACGCTGGAGGAAGGTGAGTTGCCTTACCTTCCGCCTGGTTTCGTGTCGTAGCTCAACCCGACAGGAAAGTTGGCCAAATCGAATTCCACCCGACTGCTTCCAATATCCTCACCTCGGCCTCGGGTGACCACCTCGTCCGACTATGGGATATCGAGCATGGCCAGGACGCAGCCAAAATCACCTTGAAGGGGCATACCGATTCCATCCAGAGTCTCGCGTGGAACTCTGTCGGAACGACCCTAGCTACTGTGAGCTCATAGTTGCCTTTGCGAAATCGCGTTGACAGGTAGACCTGTAGAGACAAGAAGTTGAGGCTGTTCGACCCTCGAGCGGGAACCGAGGCGGTTCGAGTAGCGGACGGCCACTCAGGCGTGAAGGGATCTCGAGTAGTATGGCTCGGCGACCGAGACAGAATCGCAACTACCGGGGTACGTCAAGCTCTTAAATAAAGGCTGGGCTGATCGTTTCCAGTTCAGCAAGATGTCGGATAGACAGGTCGGACTGTGGGACACTGCTGGTCTGACCAATCTCGACATGAACTCGGTCGACTCTAGCGCGTGAGTAGAAACCTCGTCTCGTCCCTGCAAAGCTTACTTGTAGGGGTGTCTTGATGCCCTTCTTTGCCGAGGGTAATGATATCCTCTTCTTGGCTGGTAAAGGGTAAGCCATTCTACATACGAGAGTCCAGGCCTGATCCATCAGCGACGGTAACATCCGGTACTACGAGTACGAGGGTGACTCGTTGCATTTCTTGACCGAATACAAGTCTTCTGATCCCCGTCAGCTGCCCATTCCCGTCAAAAAATGGAGAAAAGCTGATTTCTAGAACGGGGTTTCACTCTACTTCCCCGCCGAGCACTTGATGTCGCACAGAACGAGATTGCCAGAGGGTTCAAGCTTGCAGGAGGCTCGATCGAACCTCTCAGCTTCATCGTCCCCCGAAAGTCCGAATCCTTCCAGTCCGAGTGAGTCAGAAGACCACGTTTGACCGATCGTCGGTACTTACGTGTAGCATCTTCCCTCCAGCTGCCTCTATTGAGCCTGCACTTACTGCCTCCGAGTGGTTCGACGGAAAGAATGCTCGACCCAAGGTTATCGATCTTGAGACTCGATCAGTTTCCTCTTCTTCAGCGCCTATCCCGGCTGCTCCCAGCAAGTCATCCTCTGTCCCGGCTCCGGACTCTGCTCCAGCCCCTTCGGCCCCTGCTCGATCGGAAACGGCTCCAACGCCCAAATCTGAAGCTGCTCCTGCCAGTCTCAACACTGCTCCAGCTACCACGTCGCAGCCGAAACAACTCTCTCCGAAAGAATCACCGAAAGAGGAGGAACCGAAGCAGTCGGCCAAGGAGCTGGAGATTCAACAACCGGAAAGCGATGATGAGCCTGAACCGGCTCCCGCATCTAGTGCCAAGGCGACTACCGTATCAGCAGTCAGCACCCCCGCTCCGAACGGGTCAAACGTTGTCGCTGTGAGCCTGTCATTGAGTCACGATTGACGCTAATGCGGCAGCCCAAGGATCATCTGCTGATCAAGCGATTGTCGGATAAGGCTACTTTGCCAACTCGCGGATCGCCTCTTTCCGCTGGGTATGATCTGTACGCTGCCGAGGAGTCTGTGGTGCCTAAGCGAGGAAAGGCTCTGATCGACTTGCAAATCTCGATCGCATGTCCCGAGGGAACATACGGCCGAATCGCACCGCGAAGCGGTCTCGGTGAGCACGACACCCTTTAGTACCGGCATCGTTGCTGATGAACAGCCTCGAAACATTCCATCGATACTGGAGCGGGAGTCATTGACGCAGACTACCGTGGACCTGTCAAGGTTTTGCTGTTCAACTACTCTGACGAGGACTTTACTGGTGAGTGGAAGTCTCCTGCTCTGCAATGCCAAAATTGACTGTCCAGTGCAACATGGCGATCGGGTGGCGCAACTCATCTTGGAACGAATCGCCATGGCTCCATTGCTAGAAGTAGATGTAAGTAGACAAAATGTTGTCGGTTTGATGAGCAAGCTGACGAGATAGGATCTAGAAGCAACAACCAGGGGTGCTGGAGGTTTTGGCTCGACTGGCGGTTTCAGCAAAATCTAGGCTGCCATGGAAAGGCTATAAGAATTCATCTATACCTGCCAGAGCAAGAAGATCACCAATGCATACCCAAATGTTGCGCACCTGGCCATTGAGGGCCATATTTCAATGATATTCATACTCGGAACAAACTGGCTCCCCCATTAGAATTACGCTGTGACCCTGTGGTTTACGATGACTCAACATCCGTTATTCAAGTGCACCTTCTGTCTTTTCCAAGAGATGAGTTTCCGCCGCCATCGAAGTCTGAAGGCATGCTATGACGGGCGTTCGAGTCACAGTGACAGTCACGGTAGACTGCTCTACCCCTTGAGCTGTCTCCGCATGAGAGGCCGTAAGAGACGCTACCAATCCTAAGAGCCCGACGATCCCAGCAAACGCCGAGTACTTGGTATGCACCGAACGTCTGGTCCGAACATCATCACGATACTCCTCAACTCGTCTTTTCAATCTTTTCACCTTTTCAGCGGAGATCTGACTCGATGTCTCGAGGGTTTCGGACAAGTTTCCCAGCTGGACCTTGAGGTCTCTGATCATATCTGCGGATTCTCGAAGGCTCGTCTCCGCCTCGCCGCGGTCCCTCTGTGTCAGCTTGGAAATGATTGAAGCAACTTCTAGGAGGTTCTCCTCCTCCCTGTCGAGTATCAATTCGCGCCTCGCTAAGAGATTCCCGAGCCATGAGTATGCGAACTCTACTTACTCGGTCAGTCGATCTCGATCTTCTCGCCATTTCCACCAAGCCAACGATACCCGATTCGCCGCTTCCCAAGTCGTTACTTCCTCCTGGGTAAGAGAACCCTCTTCGGTATTGTAGCTTGCATCTTCGGTCTGAGCGGAGAGATTATCAAGTTGACCGATCAGTCGAGCTTTCAACCGCTCTCTTCGGGCTAGATCTCGATCAGACGAGCCTGAGTCTAGCTCAGCACGAGAGTCACCGTCCGTCATGCTGTTGTCTGTCCCATGAGAGCCCACTTTGTCTTCATCATCGATCCGCTTGTGACATTTACCCATCTTGAGGAGGGTATCGTTTATTGACATGATTGTACGATAAGCTTGAGAAGTCGACCGGTACGGTTCTTGCCCCTCTCTATCTTCACCGGATACGGTTCTTAGCTTGGCTTTATCGCGATCCGTTCTGTATCGAGTCAGAGTGCCATGTGTAGCCACGAGTAGCTTGATGTATTCTAGGAGGTCGCGGTCATTGATAGTATCAGTAGCCATCGTGATGACTGCACAGGCCAGCTTATGTACATTACTCGTAGTGTGGAGGATGGCCAGAATGCGAAGGAGGACGAGGGAATCACCAACCCGATAGACGATTCGTCACAACTCCGACGGTTTCCAGCCATGATACAGTCTAAAGCAGTATCAAAGGACGTCGTCTCACATCTTGCGTGTTTGAGGTAGTGTGAATAGGAGATCAAACGAATGTGTATACACGTCTCACATTCACTCATATACAGAACAAAAGGGTATGCCTCTACAGTATGATACACCACCCATCGCAGGGCCTTACAGCTCACTCTTGGCATACTCAGAGTCCTTGCCATCCTCATCTAACTTCTCAGTCTGCTGTTTATTCCCCGAACAGTCCACGACTTGTCCCCGCTCATCAAACCCATCACATTCCACCGGTTCTCCTGCTAACGCCACCGTATGCTCACCGTGCGGTCCACCTTTGTACATCTCTCTCACAATTGAGGCTCCACTCCATTCAGTTCCTTCATGTTGAGTAGGACAACTTCCAGTCGATGGATGGCCCCCGCCCATTTGGCCGGAGGGAACAGTGGGCTGCATTTGCGACAAGAAAATGTACCCTTGCAAAAGAGATGCGGTCAGGAGAGCGCTGATGATTGCTGTACCGAAGTTTGATCTTTGTCTCAATCTACCTTCTCGCATCCGGGTACTCTTGAGATTCGCTTTCAGTCCATCTCTCTCACTTTCCAGTTCTGTGATGGTCGATGCCTGCTCGTTCAATGCTCTACCTGCTGAGACTGCAGCCCTGTATACCGCCTCAAGTTCGCTGCTATCAGTCAGATACATCATAACTCGTACTGTATATCGCTTGTGGATGCGAGAAAGCAACTTACGATACTACCGCGCCATCTTGAAGGAGGGTATCGCAGGCGCTCAGTATATCTCGAGCCATGGTCAGGTTGTCTGGCGATATAAAGGTTGCACATGTCGATTCCTCGAGCTGTAATACCGACAACACCTCATTGACATTCACCCAGAATTGAGACAGAATCTCTTGTGTTTGGTCACTGAGACTTGCTCCATCGTCTTCCCTTTTAGACTCGTGAGCTTCTGCCAGACTCTTGAACCAGGCGTCAGTCGCCTTCCTGGAGGCCTCTAGAGCGGTCTGTCCCTTGTCGCAGTCGGTTCTCCCTGTATAGTACTTTGAAAAGTTGCTTTTATGTTGGGTCTCAGGCCGGGCAAGCCACGAAGCAAAGATCACAGCATTGTATAGCTGTGTCGCATCAATGGAATGTTGAGGATCACGTTTGCTATACAGCTGCACAGCCTTGAGTCTGTCAGTCAGCAAAAGTTTGGATGTCATCGTGGTCGTACTGTGTGCTGATGAGGATAGAGTATCAGCGGCGAGGATGGTGGGTGTCTACCATTTATGTATGTGTTTCTGAGCTGAATTCTGCACGAACCGAGTGCAAGAATCTATAAACCTTTTCAAAGGATATCGAATTCCTGATCCGTGCTAGGCCGTCGTCAACCTCGACCTCCTAAACACTTTTTGTGATATCCTTTAAGGTGTCCTGGCCACTAGTGTCATAATTTCGCGGCTGAATGGTCATCCCAAAGGGTTAGAGTCATATCATACATTCGCTTCAAGAAGGGTAGTAAATGTTGCGGGGTATCGGTTGGAGGTGCGCATTATCGTCAGGACACTTCGCCACTTGCGGAGACCGGCGACTTCTACCGAGCCGGTATAGGACGAATGATGAGTTTCTGGCTCTATGATCTGAGTGCGACAGGCGGTGGAATGGACGGGATGTTTGCTAGCGAGAATGTAGGCGCCTGGAACAGCTTGATCAACTCGTCATCCAGCTTGTCGTCTCCTGTCCCGTTAGGTGTAGGGAGCAGGTACGACCACGGATCATCATATGACCACTCTGCAGATGCGCTGGGCGCAACACCCTGGATGTTGGTGGGTATCGGTGGGAAAGAGGCAGGTTTCGCACCCGAAGACGCGAATGGGTTCGCAGGTGTGGTCGGCTGACCAAAGGCTGACGGAGCGTTTCCTGGTTTCTGTGCGAAGGAATTATTGGCCTGAGAGGCGGGCGTAGAAGCAGCCTGACTGAAGGGGTTCGAGGAAGGGGATGTAGCAGCGCTACTGAAGGGATTTGGGGCTGTAGTGGGTGTGACCGTTGAGTCTTTGGCAGGAGAGGATGCAAAGGGATTAGCCGGTGTCGATGTTTGGCCAAACGCAGATTGACCAAATGCAGGTGTGGCGGAGGCTCCGGAAGCTGTGGAAGAAGCGGCAGGTGTCGACGTTGACCCGAAGGCTGGCGTCTGCGTCTGCGTCGTGGTTGCCGAGCCGAAAGCTGCCGGTTTGCTTGTTTGACCAAACGCTGATTGACCAAATCCTCCACCAGACATAGTTGTGGCTGGCGATCCGAAGGTGGACGATCCAAAAGTAGGTGCTGGAGCAGCTGACTGGCCGAACGCCGGTGTGGAAGGTGTTGCGCCGAAAGCTGGTTTGGCAGCACCGAAAGCTGTAGGAGCTGAAGGCGTGGAGGATCCAAAAGCTGTAGACGTGTTGGTTGATCCAAACCCGCCAGCAGGCTTGGCGCCAAAAGACGATTGGCCAAATGCAGAGCCTCCCGTTCCTGAGGATGCTCCGAAAGCAGAGGTTCCGAAGGCAGGTTTGGAAGCTGCTCCAAATGCTGGAGCTGCAGGTCCGGACCCAGATGAAGCTCCAAACGAAGAGGTCGCTGCGGGCGCCCCGAAAGTTGGGGTACTGGTTGGTTTCTGACCAAAGGCGGATGAACCGAAAGCACTAGTACTGCCTCCTCCTCCGAATGCCGATCCTCCTGATCCAAATGCTGCCGGTTTGTTCGATTGACCAAAGGCGGAGGACCCGAAGGCAGGTGTGGATGCTTGACCAAAGGCAGATTGACCGAAAGCAGAGGTGGATGAGGGTTGGGAGGGAGTAGAGGTGGAAGCTAGGATTTTGGCCTCGTCGAAATCGGCTGGTCGATTGCCTCCGGGATGAAGCCCGTTGGCAAATCTGGCATCGTGTAGCTTTCTACCAATGGCGACAGTTTGAGCGGGGTTGGACAGGGCGAGGGAGATGTTCTGTTTGGCTTTGTTGAGGAGATCATTCTCCTCAGTGACCTGATATCAGCTGTGCTCCCCATGACAGGTCTCCAACGTTGAAATCCTCGCAAATGGAGATTGTATGAACAGGGTCGTACGCACGTATTGCTGTGGATTTCCCGCTTTGATGGCCTGGACACACTTCCACCTCATCTCCTCTTGACTGAAATCTGGTTCTGTGAACAGATTCGGATTACTCGCGGCTAGCCCGAATGACGAGATGATCCAATTTGGTGTTTGATCTTGCAATTCAGTGGTGATTGTCGTGGTGCTGAATTGTCAGCATGTACAGTCGATTTGCTTGGAAAGGCGGGTATTCACTTGAAGAGATATTTTGCGTCGTCGCCGGTGACAGGTTGACTGACATTGCGGGGACCTTTCAATCAGCATGCTGGGAAATTAAACAAGCTGAATTATGGATTCTCACCTGCTGGAGCGTTGCTAGGACCTCCGAAGCCCCTCCCACCCGTCCCTTGACCTGACTTGTTAGCACTGGACCTTGGAAGAGAACATGAACTAACGGAAGGACATGTCGTTCTTGGGAGGATGATAGTTCCTGCAATTATCTCCAAACCTACAGAAGCTATTCCAGTATCAGTTATGTTGCTAGCAATCGCAGCAGATAAGCATGACCAGTACTCACCCTTCAGCATAGAAGCGACAAACAGGCACCGAGGACATGATGGAGTAGAATCCTTGGGGGAGTCGCCTTTCCACTATCTATGCTTCACCTCCTGGATATGTCTTCGGAGCGCACTCCATATGATCCGTGTGATTGCAGATTGCGCGAACTGAGAGGTCGACGAGGCGAAGGTTCGAGGATGAATGGATCAATGGATGCGTGGATGTAGAGTTGCTGATGTCGAGAATGGTGATCGAGTGTGGCAATCCTTGTCAGGGTGCTCATTCGCTCCTGCTGTATTCGGCCGATGGGTTGTTCTTCAATCCAGATTATCACCTATGTAGATAGGAGAGAGGATTCTCCGGAAAGATGCAAGGAGAATCAAGCTGAATATGTCACAGATTCGCTTCTGGCGTCAGACGAGAGGAGGAGTTCTGCATGCAAGCCTTCGGTGTTTCCCTTATGCTCAACAGATCCTTTGACTCGACGCTGTCGCTAATTTTGTTCATTCGAGAAAGACGTTTACCCTGTTCCATCAAGAAACACATATATGTACGCAGCTCATACGAGGAGCGAGACGTGTGTTGAACCATATTGCGCAAACCTTCCACATTCATACAATATTGATCACCATGCCTAAGATACAAGAATCGCAGCCTCCATCTCTGCACATCAAAGTTGAGCCTGAGACTGGGAATGATCCGACTGATAATGCGGACGATCGGCAAGATCGAGCACCAACACCTTCTGGTCTCAGCCCCTCCACCTCCCACTTCGACTCAGATGGAGCCGCTTGGGTTCAAAGATTCACCCACGTGTTGAAGACGCCCGGCGATTCGTACTTGGCCGTCGATATCGAGCAAGAAGAGGAGGATATGGAGATCAAGCAGAAGGATCTCAAGTCAGAGTTTACGGACGTACAAGGCGGTATCAAGAAGGAAGAGGAAGGTGATGTTGATATGACCAATATCTCAGAGGCCCAGGGGTCACAGGATGCTTCCCCCAATCTACAGACGGTCAATACTCACTTGAACGGCATCAAACTTGCCCTGTCTTCCTATCGATTCTCCGCTGATCGACCTGATGACACCTTGCTGTCCCGGATCTCGCCGACCCGAGCCCAGCTTCAAAGCGCTTACAATGACTCTATCAACGGAGTCGCCCGGGCGGGTAGCCAGGGAATCGCCGTCAGCACGAACAGGGCACGTTCGCAATCTTTGCGTGTATTCAAGGGCGATACTGTGAGCTGGGCCGACTCTGGGCGATCCCCAAGCTCTAGAGTTGGTGGTCGTGGATCACGCTCTCCATCACCGTACAGACCGACCACTCCGATGATACGAGCCAGAGATCAGAGGATCTGGACTGCATTTCTGCAATCTCTACGATCCTTCGTGCCTAAAGCTAGCGAGATCATCTTGGAAGACCAGGTGAGCGCATTCGCCGAGAGCATAGTGGACACGCTTGGAACCCTCCGCCCAGACTTGGTGTCGGCTCAAGGTCCCACGCTGCTTCCTCATCCTGGGCAGCAGGAGTGAGTCATTCTATTCTGAGTGGGCCAGACCGGATTTGTGGCTGTGATTTGATGAGCCTGAAAGAAGGGGGGGTTAGACCATATTTCTAAGTATGGACCGAGACGCGGATCCATGGGCGATGAGAATGACGGTGCGCGGAGTCAGGCCTGACACACTGTCCCTGTGTACTTGGATACTGCCTGGGACTGACCTTCGGAACTTGTGAGAAAGATTATGGTCTACACATGAATGCGGCATGGCGTGGGACTCTCTTCGATACCTTGCATCAGACATCGAGATGTACAGCCCTCACCGCGATGTCACACGCCAGCCCATAATCCATTCTGTGAGATATGTACACTGTACATGTACATACGCTGATGTGCCCCGAACGTCGACCACTGCCTGACTACACAATACTGAGCTCTTCCATCTGCTCAATCAGTCCGCTGACAACGGTCGGACCTTCCTCCTCGGCGATCTTCTCGGAAGCAGTCGAGTCCGCCTCGGGTGTGGGCTCGACGACCACATCGATTCTGGACAGAACGTCGGTTTCTCCAAGCAAGACTGATTTGACTGGCGCGATACTGCCGATAGTCTTCGGGTCAGTCAATGCCACAGCTGCCAAGGTGGAACTTTCCCATTCCCAAACACTTGTACACCAGCTGGATGTGTCTTCGTGCATCGACTTGATGGCTTTCCAAAGTTGTTTGTGAGTAACGCACGAAAGGGTCTTGGCCAAACTGTCAGCTACCAAGTGAAGTGCTAAAGGTATTGAGCCTCCCTACGAAGGGGGGCGGGGGATCTTCACCCTCCTTCAGCGTGATATGCGGGTCCCACAGACACAAGGTAGGATCCAAAGTCACTCTCGCTCCCATCTTGCTTTTCGAAGATTCCGCTTGTTGGCGGAGTGCGACTGGATCCGCGGTGTAAGCGCTCTCATCAGTTGGGAGGTTGCCTTCTTCATCGAGAAGCGCGTAAGCCCATTTCGCCCTCGACAGAGAGATGTCAGGAATACGAGCGTCGATGCTGCATGGGAACCCGTGCTTCTTGCTCATTTGATATAGAGCTTCGGGGGAGACCGTCCCATCTTCCATGTATCTGCTGGCTGGATGTCCATAGAAGTTCCTTGTCGGATCAACACTGTCACCAGGAGGCTGATCATCCCGGACCAGAGTGTCCCATATGATCTGACTGAGACTGCCTTTGATGATTTGTTCCGCGACCGCTTTCTCCAGCTCTGTCGGAGCGTAAGGTCTTGAAAGCGTATTGACGAGTACAAGCTGACTCAAGTTTGAATCGCTCACACGTAGGTTTACGTGTGTACCTTCTTCGTTCATCTTGAAGTTCTCTGGGACAGACTCCAAAGGGGCCTCAATACCTGACACACTGCGATAGGCCTCGCCGATGATACGCGCAAGGGCTTCTTCGTCCGTGTCCGCGATATTGTCCAAAACACCTGATTCCGCCTCTTCAACCCGATGAGAAATTTCATAATGCAAGGCTCGCATCACGTCGTCCGAAAAGAGCCGGGGCTGAACATCTCCTCCAGGCTTTTGAACATCTGCCACCCGGTCGAGGAAAACTGTGAGCCCAATCTGGCCATTCTCACCCGTCTCGGGATCGGCAGCTCTGTGCGTTCTCTGACTCCGCCAAGGCCAATTTCTCACCACGAGTCCCTGAGTCTTCACCCCTTCGGTGAGATCTTCGATGGACAAGGGTGGCTGCTGGGAAGCCAAAGTGTATCGCGCCGGATAATAACGGTACTCATGACCGTCGTTGTACCAGGAAAAGTAGTCGGGTGTCTCCCGTGCGGGTGCCGCTGAAGCACCGCCATCGTCTGCCGTTGGCTCAGAGTTCATCACTGATAACGCTCAAAGAATGAGATGCCTGTTTGGTTCTTGTGGAATCGATAAAGGTATTTGCAAGATCGTGGAACACCACATATGTGTCGAGTCGCCAGTTAAGTATGTGATACCATGTCGTACATAGAGTCGTCACCTCCTTTCACTGAGAAGCATGGAAGCAAGCTGATCTGAAATAGAAGCATGATGTCCCGCGTTTGACAGTGGGCAGCTTCGCCATCCCCAGTATCACCTACAGTACTGTACTATACATAGATATATATATTATCCGGGTGAAACGCTTCTGTCACACTTCTGAATCCTTTGCCAGCTTGCAAAAATTCCGTCTGATGCCGGACAAAAAGCAGACCACCCATTGTCAATCTTCAGGCATTTCTCAAAATTGGGGAAGGATGAGGTTGCTTCTGGGATGTATTACAGTATCAATTAATGACGCATCTAATCTGTTTGACATTGAAGAAGCTCCCTGCTTACATTGATTGCACATGTCAAGCTTCGGAAACACCCAGCGACTCCAGAGCAGAGATACATCTGGCAATTCCCTTCGGACTGTCCAGCGGAGAAGAAACAACTCCTCCAAACAGTGACTTGATCCCCTTCGGCTTGACCGATCGTTCAACGCTTCTTCCTATGCGATACAATCCATACTCATACAGCACTCTACGCTGACAGATAGACAAATGCTGGGTTGCAGACAATGATAACAACTTGGATACAACACACCCGCGTCGCTCGCCTTCTATCCGTACACTCTAACCTTCTCATCTTCCTCTCCTTCCCACTCCTCCTCATGCTCCAACCGACGAACCGGTCCATCTTCCTCCTCCAGCCTCTGTTCAAACAGATATTTCTGTCCTCTTGAAAAATACTGCGCTTCTGAATTTTTCCCGACGGTTGATTCGGTAATCAGGCAATACCTCACGCTCTGTCCATCAGCCATCGTCATTTGACGATCATCAGTTACGTACACTTCCAGGTACTTCGAACATTGCATCACTCAAGATCTCCTCCAATACCCCTCGTAGACCCCTGGCACCACCTCCGCGCTTGAGTCCCTCGCTTGCGATGGCCTCTAGGGCTCTCTGGGTGAATGCCAGTTCTGAACCATATGATTCAAACGTCGCTTGATATTGCTTGATCAATGCGTTCTTGGGTTCCGTCAATATCCGGACGAGGTCGTCGACGAAGAGGGAATGCAAGGTGGAGATGATAGGTAGACGACCCAGGAATTCCGGTATGAGACCGTATTGTGTCAAATCTGGAGTCGACAGTCCGTTCAGCGCATCGGCTTTCGGTGCGGGCACTTCTCCCGTAGTTCTATCTGGTGGAGGTGTAGGCAGACGGGCGCCAAAGCCCATAGACTTGGAAGTCAGCTCAAAGTAAACACCGGGTTCCGTATCACTCACCCCCTTGCCAAGGCGAGAGCTGACGAGGTTCTCGAGACCCACAAAGGCACCCGAGCAGATGAAGAGGATATGCGACGTGTCGACGACGAACGTTTCTGCCTTGCCGTCTACAATCAGCCAAATACCGCAGCACAATGTGGAAGCTCACTTGGTCCACCAGATCCAAATCCAGGAAGACCGTCTCTCACGCCTCTTTTCGGCGGTCCCCCAGACAAGCCATTCTTCAAGCTGGCGTCGCTAGCCCAGCCTTCTCCCAGGTCATCTTTGCTGGCTGTCTTGGAGTTGGAAGAGATAGGCGGTGGTTTGGCTTGTAGGGTGACAGTCGTCCCTTCCAACAGCCGTAAAAAGGCTTGTTGTACACCTTCTCCGCCAACATCACGGCCGCCTCCCCATGTCGCAAACCCATCTCCTGCGCCTCTCCGTGCGAGTTTATCTATCTCATCTATATGTATAATGCCCCGTCTGCATGTCAGCTTGGCCTTCGAGAGAGTGCGATGGAGTGAGCTCACTCTGCCCGCGAGACGTCATAGTCGGCTGCCTGGAGCAGTCGCAAGATACACGTCTCGACATCATCACCGACGTCTTCATATCAGCTTGTATCCGGATTCGGATGGGAATGCGCAACTTACACCCAGCCGAAGTGTACGTTGTAGCATCGCAGGATCTGCAAGTGAGCTCTCATAGAGCCATCGCCGGTAAACAAGAAAGCTCACGCGAATGGAACGTCCAGTATCCTGGCTAGAGTCTTTGTCATGAGGGTCTTGCCCGTTCCCGTGGGTCCACTACCATCAGCACGTTCCTACCTACATATCCAACTCACATCATAAGCACGTTGCTCTTTTCAATCTCCACTTTTCTCCCTCGACGTGTATCATGATCGCTTCTCTCTTTATCCGCAGTATCTGCCTCTGCCAGCGCAGGTCTCGGTAAGACTTCTTCCATGTTCGGGGCTCTTATCCTTATTCGACTCGAGGGGTCTTCTTCTATTCCGGGCATGTCGAGCATGGCGCTGATCCTCTCTTCGCCGGAGTTCGGTATTGGATCTCCAGATGATGATGCGACAGGTGATGGATCATCTGTCGGCGATGACTTCCGCCGACGGAGAGCTTTGCTGAAAGGGGTGATAGGGGAGGAAGAAGGTGAGGATGAAGGTAAAGTCGGTCGAGAGTTGAAGTAGTCCTGAGCTGCCGGTAAGTATCGTACCTAGTGTGTGTGGAATACTGACCAAACTGCTTCTCTCGAGATTGAGCGGTGAGCTGATGTAGCTTTGTTATTGTTGAATCGGAATCTGAAGCTAGGACATCGGGATCGGTATGCAGCGAAAGTTGAGAAACGGTAGAAACAATAGGTCTGGCGGGAGGTTTGCTCTCGGCGTGAAGAGAAGTCGACGAGGAAGATTGAGCCTTGGAAGACTCGCTATAACAACCACTGGTCCGTGGTCTGGACGGTTCCTCGGTCGGAGGTGCTATACGGAGATAATGGTTGAACACGCTTATATGAGCTCATGCATGTACATACACAGCAGAAGACTCACGCTACGGATAAGATCCGCTTGGCTTTATCTTGACCCACAATGTAGTTTGATAAATGATCATATAGCTACTTGTCAGTGAAACGTGCAACCTGTACATACCTCTCGAGGTGTACGCGTCGGCTTGGTGGACATGAATCGGATCGGGACCGCCGCCCATCTTCTAAACCGCGCCAACCTGTTCATCTGGCGCATCTTGACGACGGATAGCCTGTAGAAAGCAGTAGAGCCTGTTTCCTGCCCGTCGTAGAGCTACACCGACAGAGGGAGATGACTTTGAAGGGTGTGGCTCTCGACTCGCTGCTTGAGAAGGGTGTGAGGTTGATCGGCAATCGCCCGGCCGGCTAATCGGGGGGGGGGGTCCATTGATAACGTACTCGTAATCAGAGGGCGGGTGGCAAATCCATACTTCAAATCCACGTCATGTGTTTTGACGGTTCCGGCTGATTGCACTCACCCCCTTGACAAGACCTCTTGTACTCTACATTGCTCGTAACATCGCCGGGACGACAACAGAGAGCGACTGGGATAGCTCAGAGGTGCTCATATCATTCTGGATCGCACAGAAGACGACATCTGAGCCAAGACCCGCTGTGGTCGCGTTCATCTCACAAGGCGCGACACGCATATCCCCCCCGGTAGGCTGGTCCCCTTGCCCCGGTATAGTTGAGCTGATCATACTAGCACTGCGGACCGTCTAAATCTCACTATCACCCTCATCCCGTCTGTCATCTACCGATACTCACCGACCCAAGATGTCAGGCTCGGTGACGCCATTCTCGCAAACAGCTTCCTCCTCCTCCTCGAATCCCCGACGTGTCGCCTACTTTTACGACCCAGATGTGGGCAACTACGTCTATTACCTGGGTCATCCCATGAAACCACATCGTATCCGCATGGCACATAATCTCATTGTCAACTACGGTCTATGCGACGATATAGACGAGTCTACCCTGCCGTACGACGGGACGAGGACGATCAATGATCAGATTGTTAGTGAATACGCGGGGAATGGGGATGGAGAGAAAGGGAAATCAGAGGGATTGACAGGTGCACGAGGGAGGGCTATGCAGGTGTATAGGGCGAAACGGGCGACAAGAGGGGAAATGACGAGGTTTCATTCGGATGAGTATATTGATTTTCTCGAGAAGGTCACACCGGAGACTAGTGATGCCATGACGGGTGGAGGAGTCAGGTGTGAGTCGAACGGCCGTCGCTCCCGGGTAAGCTAATTATCAGGTCTCACGGGGGAGGATTGTCCTGCTTTCGAGGGGTTGTTTGAGTTTTGCTCCATTTCAGCAGGAGGATCTATTGGTTCGTCCCTCATCGCTTACAGCTGCAAGGGAAAGCTGATGCCCATAGCCGCTGCTGAAAAGCTGAATGCGGGAGTGGCAGACATTGCGATAAATTGGGCTGGAGGATTGCATCACGCCAAGAAGACTGAAGCAAGTGGATTCTGTTACGTCAATGATATGTGAGCAAGACTTGCAGTTAGTGAGAAAATGCCTGATCATCAGTGTTCTCGGCATCCTAGAGCTGCTCAGGTAGACTTTCTCCTGATCCAGGGCGACGACACGGGCTGATCCATCAGAATACACCCTCGTGTGCTCTACATCGATTGCGATGTGCACCACGGTGACGGAGTGGAAGAGGCATTTTATACCACGGACAGAGTCATGACTGCGAGTTTTCATCGATTCGGGGAGTTCTTCCCAGGAACTGGCGATGTGAGGGTGAGTCGTCTCTTTACTGCGGATTCTCGGGCGCAACGCTAACTGTTCAGGATCAAGGTATGAAACGGGGCAAGGGCTACGCGGTGAATGTACCATTGCGGGACGGGATACGGGATGACTCGTTTCACTCCATCTTCAAACCCGTGTGTAGCTCAATCTAAACTTCTCTGCGATCCACTGACCGGTAGGTGATTTCGCATATCATGGAATTCTTCCGGCCTGGAGCGGTAGTGTTGCAAATGGGAGCAGATTCGATCTCGGGTGACAAGCTGGGCGGTTTCAATTTGACTCTTGAAGGTAACACACCGCGCATCGAGATCGTCGGAAGAAGTGCTAAATCCCAGGTCATGCCGAGTGTGCTCGTTACGTGAAATCCTTTGGCGTCCCCGTGATGATGCTCGGTGGTGGAGGGTATACCACGTGAGGGACCCTGCTTGCATGTGGAAGTTTGCTGAAATTCTTTTAGTAAGAACGTCGCACGAGCCTGGACGTTGGAGACTGCCGTCATGTGTGGACGTGAGCTAGACGAGGATCTGCCGTACAACCAATAGTATGTGCTGTCTATCTCTGCTCCAAAAACTCCGCTGACCCCGCAGTATGGAGTACTACGGGCCGAGATATAAACTCGAGGTCCTACCTAACAACACCGACGACCACAATGCGCCGAGCTATCTCGAGTCGATCAAGTGGGTTTGGAAAGCTTGGTTTGAGCCATACTTATGCTAGGCGCACTGTCCTGGAGAACTTGCGGAATCTACCTCATGCGCCTGGTGTTCAGATGCAGAGTGTCCCGGGCAGACCCTTGGGTAAGGAGCTCAGGATGCGCGATGGCGATTTGAGCGATCCCGAGGATGAGGTGGAGGCTAGAATCAAAAGTGAGCCTATTTCCCGGATACGACTACGCAATGACTATGACTGACTCTGAAGAACTCATGAAGCGCCGAGCGATGAACGGAGTCTACTCTTCCGACGAAGATGAGGATTCTGAAGACGACCAAAACAGGTCGATACGGAATGGCGGTCGGAGCCGTTTACGCAAACACCGCTCTCGACGCAATTCAAACGGGAGCAGTGTATTGGACGATCCATGTGGTGTTCGACGAAAGAGAACGTTTTTCCGATCCAAGAATGACGATTCGAATCTACGTAAACAGATGGGTATATCAGTTCCATTGGCCGCGAATGGATTAACGGGAGATGTACCCCCTGAGATCATATTGAATGGGAGTGCGGGGTTGGGCAATGGCATTGGGCTGGGGTTGGAGGGAATCACGGGGGGTCGGGTGACTGAAGCGCCTAGCAGGGCGAACAGTCCGGGTAGCGTCGCGTAGCCAGTTGAAAGTGTGCCATTGTTATCCATTTACGACCCATCTGATGCGGCTGAGGTCCATGTCTCTACGACTGTTTTTGCAGAATGCATCTTTATTTGTCTTTACGACAAGCAACCGCGTGCAAGTTATTGGTCTCGATACAGTACATCCGCTTTCTCCATCCGAGAAGTGTTGGCAAACCGAGGTGCAAGTTTGCCATTCGGGAAAGTGAGGCAGAATATCAGTTGGTTCGAGGTGTGGTCGAAGAGTGACATGGGCTCAGACGTGTCATGCACACACTTTGCGATTATTCTAGACAGCTATGAATACGTATCGAGCTTCAACGATCCATCCCCAATCTCCCCATTAGTGGTCCGATTGACAAGCAAGCGGTGGGTGGGCAGTCGCATCGCTGCGCTTGTTTTCAGAGTTGGTATGTGATTCGCCTTCCAACCGACGATGCCGAGCCAAATTGCGATAATGACAATTTGGACACCCGCGAATCCGGTGTTGACAAGTAATGCGGTACACCCGTCGGGGCGGTATCCGTAGGTGTTGTACTTGTCGTTGATGGTGAGTCCGTTGTGGCAGCCTGTATCAGACAAAACTTCGAGGACGATCCCCACACTCAAGATAGCTATATATCAGCCCTTGTCTCGTCTGCATTCTGAGTATTTTGCAGTCTATCATTTGAAGTTCCGGAGACGGAAGGGTAGCTCACCGATCCAGCCGATCAGCTGAATAGCCAAATATGCAATCTCTCCACCGGCTTGATCGAATGTCGACCCGGAGTCCTTCAAAGAGATGTACATAGCGGCAGGGACGTAGATTAATAGTGCCAAGCCGACTACAGCGTGGAGGATGAGCATGAGTCCCGAGCCGGTCTCGACGATGCAGAGCGGCAGGATGATGAGCCACAATAAAGCGTGTAGAACCTGATGGGATAAGACTCGGCACTCCTTTCGAGAATGCAAAGGTGGACACTTGCCATGAGGCCATAACGGTTGTAAAGCAGGATGCGCGACATGATACCGGGTCGAACAGCAGTTTGTTGGGTGGGTAGATTGAGATGCCATATATACCAGTATCAAGGGGTCAAGAAGTACACCGCCATTTTCACACTAACTGGTGGGATAGCTTCATCGGGGAAGATCATGCGCACGAGTACGCCGAGAGCACGGATGATAATTGTGCAACTAGTCGTGTTAAACTTCATGATCTTTAGCGTGAGATGGACACAAACGGTCTCGCAAGACCCACATGAGCAAGCAGGGTGGAGTGGTGTGATTAAGCTACAGGCGCGCGGCAGATAACGTTGTCAGTCACAGATATTCTTCAAGCAGCACAACCAGACGTGACGCTGATGCTTGTCGTTGGATAACTTACCCCTACGGATCAACTTGAAGGTCAGAAGCTTAACATGCGCCGGGACTCGCATGCGGAGGTAATTCCCACCGCTTTCATGTTGGACTGACAACATTTCCAGTAGTAGTAGAAAACGCTCTCTTCTCAAGAAGGTAAAACTTTGAGGGGAAGCGGCTTTCCGGATCGGAGAAGTCACGCTTTCAACCTGTTCATCCCGGAGAGCCGAAGAGTCAGCGTTTCGAACGACGAGTTGACCCATCCCGTCGAAGGTCGAGGGGATTCAATGGCTCGCGCAAGTCTCGACACAGCATTGTCATTTGGCTCTACATGTAACTCATTGTCTCTGCGATGTTGAGGTCCTCTTCTCTACCATAAGAATCTCGCCCCGTGGCGCTCATCATTAACAATGAGACATGATGAGCACTCTGTAGGGCTCAAGGTAGAGGTAGACGGAGGAATACTTCTGCCTCTTATGTTCTGAGTTTCGCCATTGTCGCTGCGCATGGACTCCTCATAGCGGAAAATACAAGGTCGCAAGCACGCAGCCAGATTGAAACTCCGCCGAGCCCAAGAGGGACTTGATAATGGCGAGTGATCCCATGGTTCTTGTGGTATGTTTATGTGCACGTTTCTGGGAATCAGTCTACTCGGTGACGCGGATGACGTAATCATTTTTGTTTAGGAACGAGGGAACGAGAGAAGCAAAGGTCCGGACCACCCCGAGAGGGGGAGGAGGGGTCACTCTGTTCCGCGCAGCTTTGGAGAGAGGGAAGCATGCAGCCAGAAGATTCCCATGGCAAGCACCTCGAAGAGCAGTCGACAGCATACTCGAAGCTTCTCATAGATCCGTCCCGCCCCACTGTAGACGGGGTACACAGTAGAAGGAGGACAGAGAGATTTACCATCCCTCTCACTGTTCGGAGACGCGCGCGGGGGAATTGCGAGAGAAGTTTCATCCGTCGACCACCCTTCTTCTTCCCATCCTCATCCTTGGCGACACCTCTTCACTACAAGCATTCATCCATACATCTCGGTACCATACCTCGTGCAGAGATACACTACCCACCTACCCCTGCATCACCAAGCAGAATCCCTCGACTTGTAGTGCAGAGTGTAGGATTACCCCCCTCCCTTTGTTCTTTTTTTTGACGTCACCAGTTTCGGTCGACCACATCTTACACCCCCCCTTCCCCTTTCCCTTACTTTTCCTCCCTCATCCCCTCGACGACCACCTTTTTTTGCTCTCTTGACATAATCCATCGACCACCTCCTCATCTCACCTCTCGAACCTTGGACGCTTCCTCTATACCCTACAAAAACATACATCACCCACACTCAATGGACGCCATTCCCACTTCGACCACCATCCCATCACCCAAACCCAATTCACCCGACGCAGCAGCAGCTTCAGACGGTAGACAGGCTACACCACCCGTCAACCCCGGTCAACCGTACACTTCCACTTCCACCCCTACCCGTTCGAAAGCTCAGACTGAACAAGGTCACAGTGGGAACAACATGTCTTCCGCGGGAGTGTTCAACCAGACACCGGGCAGCACGGGCGCACAGGAAAAGGGACAGAGGTTGATCGTCGTCTCGAATAGATTACCAGTGACCATCTCGAAAGATGACAAGGGAGAGTACCATTTCAAGGTGGGCACCCTCTACCTATGAGGGATCAATCACTGCTGACGGGTAGATGTCATCCGGAGGATTGGTTTCCGCATTGTCGGGTTGTAAAAAAACCATGAGCTTTACATGGATCGGATGGCCCGGGAAACATGTGAGTGGTTGTCATTTCACCTCCTGCCAATCCTTCTCTGTAGCAGACACTGACGTCCAGATTCCCGAGGCAGACCGAGATTTGGTCAACAAGCGTCTATTGGACGAATACCAATGTTATCCCGTCTATCTCGCCGACGAGCTCGCCGACAGGCACTACAATGGTACGCATACTGTTCGGCATACAGCTCGGTGCTGATTGTAGGCTTCTCCAACTCCATCCTCTGGCCCTTGTTCCACTACCACCCTGGAGAGATGAACTTTGACGCTGCCAATTGGCTAGCGTACCGAGAGGCAAACATGCGATTCGCCGACGTCGTGGCTAGCATGGCGCAAGCGGGTGATATGGTCTGGGTACAAGACTACCATCTCATGCTCCTTCCCATGCTCTTGCGATCCATCATCGGTGGTGAATCCGCTCAAGGGGAGATGGTCCGAAAAGAACTGGGTCGAGTGAAGCAGGGTGTAGATGATGACGTCGTCAAAGATGTCTTGGGCTTTGATCAGGGCGTCGCACCGGCTATGGATGAGGGTTTGGAGATGTTGGGTGAGGAGGACACAGAGGGTCAAGTGGAAGTGGTCAAGAGGAAGAGCAGTGTCAAAGCCAAGTCTGGATCACGACCGGGTTTGAACAGAGGAATGAGCGCTTTCCAACAGCAAGAAGCTGTAGCGAAGAAGAAGGGTAAAGAGGGGATTCGAATTGGGTTCTTCCTTCATACCCCTTTCCCATCCAGCGAGATTTACCGGTGAGCCCGGCTTTGTTCGCCCAAGAATCATGGCTGATATGTAGAATCTTGCCGGTCCGACGAGAGATCTTGCTCGGTGTTCTGCAGTGCGACTTGATTGGGTGCGTCCACGCACACTTTTTGGATAAACGAGCTCATGGCCAGATTCCACACGTATGACTATGCTCGACACTTCCTTTCCTCTTGCACCCGTATCCTTGGTCTCCAAACCATGCCCAACGGAATCGAATTTGAGGGTCGATACGCTCAGGTCGGAACCTACCCGATTGGTATCGAGCCCATGCAATTCGTCGAGGGTCTTCGACGACCTACCGTCGCCGACCGGCTCAAGGCTCTTGAAAAACGATTCGAGGGATGCAAAGTCATCATTGGTGTCGATCGACTGGATTACATCAAGGGTATCCCGCAAAAATTACATGCCTTGGAGGTCTTCCTCGCTCAACACCCGGAGTGGGTCGGAAAGGTCAGTCCTGGACTGTTCCTGTTAGAATGGTGAAACTGACATGCAGATGGTCCTGGTCCAACTTGCTATTCCCTCTCGACAAGATGTAGAGGAATATCAAAACCTCCGAGCATGCGTCAACGAGCTCGTAGGAAGGATCAACGGTCGATTTGGTACCGTCGAGTTTATGCCGATCCACTATATGCACAAGTCGGTGCCGTTTGAAGAGTTGACGGCAATGTACGCCTTGGCCGACGCTTGTTTGATTACTTCCACGAGGGACGGCATGAACCTGGTACGTCGACGGCGTAAGTGTGGGTTTCGGAGCTTATTCTCAGGTTGCATACGAATACATTTCGTCCCAGGTTGACCGACATGGTTCGATGATCTTGTCCGAGTTTGCGGGAGCAGCACAATCATTGAACGGAAGTCTTCTCATCAACCCTTGTAAGTCGGACGTTGCCGTGCCAGGTATGCGACTGACACGATAGGGGATGTCCAATCTACCGCCGATGCGATCCATGCAGCTCTGACCATGCCTTCTGAACAACGAAAATCCAACTGGGAGAAACTCTTCGCGGTGAGTTCTTTGCCTCCTGTATGCTAAGGGTGAGACTAAATATATAGTATGTGAAAAAGTACACTGCCGAAGCATGGGGTGTCTCATTCGTCAATGAATGTAAGTCATCACCCTTGGCTCTCAGAGCTGACCCAAGTGACCCGTTTATCCGGTCTTCCACCTACTGGACCTACCGTCCCAGGTCGTAAACGATCAGCTACGAGTTTGTCCAGGACTTCCTCCAAGGCTAGCGTACAACGACGACTTAGTCAAACTTCCCAGACGGCCGCTATCACTCAAGCCAATGTCAATTCAGGTTTGAGTTAGAAGTTCTCCGAGATATCGCTGTTCATTTTTTGCGAGGGAAAGTTTGGGACTAAGTGGTGAAGTAAGAGTGTCAGTGGGAGGGGCAGTGTCCGGTACCGGCAGAGAGAAAGGGGTTCAAGGGATACGTACGAAGTTAATGAGGTAACAAACTGTAAACACGATCAAGCCATGCAACTTATACATGATATCCGGGTCGTACAGCCAAGTCACCGAAGAGAGACTCATAGAGGGTTAAGCAAGGGAAAGTCCACAACATGGATGTGTTCAATTTGTAATGACTATTCGCAAGGGAATGTCTCGGGGTAGTCTAGTCGTTCTGTGATCATCATCCATTGTACATTTTTGGAAAAGTGGTCCGAGGCAAGTCACGATGCATGGTATTTCTGTTCATGTGTATAATCCATGCGCCAATCCAACTTCCAGCTTTTTTTCAGTGCCGGTTTTTCAAATGGTTCTGAAATTCTATAGAGTACCGACGATGATTATCGGTTTTCAACCAAGTTACCTTCTCGGACGATTTCTATCAATGCTCAGTCGGGTCGGCCTCAGCGGGGCAATCGAGTCGAGTCGACGTGAATTGGGAATGAAAAGTTGAATCCTGTATACCGGACCGAGGGTAAAGGAGAGAGATGTGAACACGCGAGAAAGACCCAAAAAGATGCAGAACGAGCCAAGGGTGCGGATAGAAAGTCTAAGAGGGTCGGGTCGAGTTGGAAACAATTATAACGTTCGATCTATGAGGAATACCTGTTTACGCGAGCGATGATGCGGTTCAGTCGAGGTTGACGGTCGAGGTATGATAATTTTGAGCGGTAAAGGAGTCGAGGTGAAGTCGAGCATGCGCCACATGACACCCAATCTGCGATGTCTACTTGAGACCCAGACCGCTTGGCGCAGAGCCCGGCGACCCTTGTGCAAACGCTCCAACTTTCATGAACCGACTCAAGACATCCTGAGTATCTCTCTTCCGCACGTCGACATCAGTCGCCGGGTCGAAATACCTCCCTCCAGCGCTTCCCCCAGTCGCACTCTCCGCCCCTGATCCCGCCGACAAGGACATGTCGTGTGAAGGGGGAACTCCCGCACTGGATTTGGCGTCTAATCTCGGTTGTTGACTTCCTTGTCCCCATGACGGTCTTCTGGTCCCGTTACCTCCATTACCCGGCGCACTCCCGGTGACTGTACTGCTGGAAGAAAACTGTTGACCGTAAGATGGTCTTCTGCCGTGTGAAGCTGATCCAGAGTGAGAGTGTCCATGAGACGATCTCGCATGAGGTCCGACTGGAAATGGAATACCACGTCGTGCTGATCCGGGCGTATCACTCGGTGGGGTCATCGGGCCACCGAGTGGAGTGACAGTATCTGAAGATGAACTCTGTCTCGATAACCTCCTTCGGGGCTCTTGCTCTGAGCCCGTCGGCTGGCTGTACTTGAGTGTGGATGTCATGCCCGGCAACGAGACAGTCTTGACAGCCGGGGAAGGTCCGCCTCCAGGGATGGCTTGTACCTTGGCATCAGACATGTTTGTCCCGTCCGTCTGCACGTGTCGATCCATGTATTTCGCGTTGGAGGGGTAAGCCCCGATCAATCCTTGTTGTTGCTCTCTGCCCCATTGAGACATGGTCACCCGTGGGCTGTTTGGATCACCTTCAGACGATTCTTCATCCTCGTCATCCCCATCGCCTGAAACGTCGGATCGTCTATCGATCGACGTCGACCTTAAATGATGTGCCTTTTCCTTGGTCGGTGTCGGAGGGACAGACTGAATGGAGATAGGGTCCAAAGTCGACTCACGCCGCACACCAAGACCTGTAGGAGCATTGGGTCGACCGGTGATTCGGTCGACGTAGCGTTGAATACTGGGCATACTGTCCCATGCGTTGGTGTAACTAGCCATAGAGTCCGCCATGGATTTCGGTGCGGGTGGAGGGGGAGGTGACTCTCGTCGAGGAGGTTCAATCGGTGGTGTGGGGTTTTGAACTCTCACATGAGGCGGGGCAAGAGATTGAGGTTCAGGTGGTGGAGAATCACCGCGGGGAAAGACTCGGTCGGGTCGTCGATGGAATGTACCAGATTGTTCCCATGGAAAGACCGCTTTGATGTGTTTCTTATCGGGAACTTTGCCGTGGTAGTCTTTATACCATTGATCGCCAGTGACCGACGACGGCAAGGTTGGGTATTGTGGCTGGGAAGGGTGCTGTTGCTGGTAATAGCTTGATTGTTGTGAAGGCTTTTGTTCCCATGCCGGAGCGTACCACTGATCCATCTTGATGGCCATTTCCGGTTTACCCTCCTTCGGCGGTGAGTACCTCGATGCGTCCCACGTGGCCGGTCGATGCATTTGTTGCTGGATGGTCTGAGGAAGAGGGGCGACAATGTGTGTAGGAGATGCGACAGCCGAAGGTGATTCCGGGGCATTTTTCGGCGACCGGACTTTAGGTTTCGGTCGAGGCATGATCAAGTCGACTCGACCATCAAGAGGAAGCGACATGTATTGACCCGGTTTCATGGCTGACAGTCCGGTTCCCGCAGCCTCCTTCAGCTGTTCCAGATCCAGGCGGTCTTTCGGTTGAGCAGGGACGCCCGTGCCGAGGTTCCACACAGCAACGTGCTCTGGTACAGCGAATCGACGAGCTTGGTCTGGGTCATGGGCGGCTGTGGGACGGATATGTCGGTCGTAGACAGCATACCATCTATCTATGAGGGACGGATCTGTATGTCAGCTTATACATCAATCAAATGAGGTGTAAGGCTCACAATCGTAAGAATCGTTTGGCTTGTCTGTCACAGACATCCCGGCAGGTCGTCCTTGAAGGTTTGACCAAGGCTTGTGGGGTCCGATGAAGTGGACCAGGTTGATCTTGTGGCCATAACGTCGGTAAGCTGGAGCATAGGTATACGCAGCGGAGGGAGTGACGTTGTATCTGTATATCAGCTTCAGATCCTCCATGTTGCGAGAAGAGCTCGAAGATTGTGACTCACACAAAAGGCAGCCTGTTCCACGCCCCGCCTCCCCCTTCTTCCGAGAACCACTCGTTCAACAATCCTTGATCTGCACCATCAAAACTACCGTTGCCCGCTCCCTCTTGTTGATAGATCCCATCTTCCCCTTCTCCATTTTTCAACAGATTTCGGAGCCCTTTCCAATCGGATTCTCTGGGCCGAATGACCATGACGCCCGAGTTGAAACAATCCGGCCATCCGGTATCCGGACACGCAGAGATGACGTGCGGGTTTGTCGTGGTGAACAAGTGGGATAAAGGTCGGATGGGGAGTGTATCTGCGTCGAGGTAGATGAGGGTGGAGAAGAGGTTGTATAGTCGGAAAATGTGGAGTTTGGTCAGGGCGAAATCGAGGTCTGGTCGGCCTGACACTTAGCCTTCCATCGTCTTGTATACGTAGAGAATAGGTAGAGGGGGTCACTCACCCATGAGACGTAATTCGGCTGCACCGCCAATCCCACTACCGATGGGCTCGACCCCAATGACCATATCCCATCCTGCCTCTCTCAACTGCCTTATCGTCTTGGCATCCACCGTTTCTGGAGTCACCAAGCATACCGTTTTGAAATCCCTGGGTGAAGGATGGAGGTCGAGTAAGGAATGGAGCAAGACCAGAGCTCCGGGGAGGTATGAAGGGGAGGTGAGGAGAGTAATGAATGCGTTGGGAAGCGGCATTTTGGAGTTCGTCCACCAATGGAAACGATCACCTGGACGACTGTGATGTCAGAATCGACCGTGATAGCGAGGAAGAGTGGATCAGTCGTGATTGAAATGTGTATCGAGTGAACATGAGAAATGAGAGGGGTCGCAGTGATGTTGACCCCCCTTCGACGAATAGGATGTAGAGGAAGAGGAAGAGGAAGGGGAGGGGAGGGGAAGGAGAAGATTACACTTACGTAGATCACTCTCTGCGCCCCGGGTCGCTCACGGCCACTCTTCGGAGTAATCACCAAACAACCACGGCCGATGGGGACCGGTTTCTCCGTCGTCTGCCTAGAGAGTACAGATACCAGCGATCTCGACTGCACTGGGAGTGTACCAAGTTGTACGATGGAGAGAAAGGGTTGAAGGGATGGGAAGAGTTGTCAATGGGTCTGTCGAGCATCTGTTGACGAAAGCGGGTAAGTTACCGAGGGGGGAGGAGGGTGGAACCCTGAAGGCCTTTTGCCCCTTTTTGCCCCAAAAGCCACTCATTCCCATTGACCGTTCATATCACACCAACAAACACACCCGCGTACATGTATGCATCTTGTACTAGGGACCAAGACTGGACTGTTTGAATAACATGCTTGAGCGCCCCGTAGCACTTCCTAGGAGCAGTGTACAATGGAGATGTTGTTTGGCAGTTTCCATCCGGGGCGGCCGAGGTCCCTCTTCCAATTCCCGTTCTACACCTCGTGGGGGCCACACACAAGCCATGACCATCTAAGTCACGGCATACTTAGTCACAGTACGAGAGCGCTCATGCAAGACCTGGAAAAGCTTTCCCGCCGGATGCCAGGATGTATGGACAAAGTATCCTCTCTGAGGTATCGAGCGGCACCTGTTTATCCGGTTCACCCGTTATTCATATCACTCTTCCCAAGATTCGTTATCTATTTTCTAGTATCTATCTTTCTGTATCCCTCGATTCTGTCCTCGTATCACTTTGGCTCCTCTGACGCAGGTTCCGCCGAAGACTCTTCTCCGTCCGAATCGTCCGCCACGTCCTTCTTCACAATCTCGTGGTTTTTCGTCAATTCGCTGAGAACGATCCAAGTAGGAGGAATAGCCACGAGCAAGATTCCAAAGTTCAGTCCTATACTGACGAAATGGTTTGCATTCCCTTGCGATTGCATACTGTCATTCAGCACATGCTCATCTGCCCCAACGTATACTCACGCCCAAGCGACAGTCTGACCTAGAGCCTCGACACCTCGCAGGATCCCAGTGTGATGTGATAAGCTCGAGAGGTCGGTGGTGTATTGCCCGACTAGCCAATACAAAAACTGTTGGAAGGCTTGTCCGCCGAATGTCCAGAAGAACACAAGGGCGTAAGCACTGCCGAATCCGCCCTTACCCAGTTGGAAGAGAGGTGGTTGAGCGGCATTGTAAAATCGAGATTGGAGGATAATCGCCCAGATCCAGGTTCCAGTGAGAATGAGCGCAATGCCCGACTGGCGATTAGCCGAGAAAATCTCGATGGTGAGATGGCTTGTACTCACGAAGGCGACCTTGGCCCGGGTCTGAATGAAGATCCGTTGTCGATCGAGGAAAGTTCCAATGATGAATGAACTGAAAATCCCCGCAAAGTTGGTCAAGAACGACGAAAAGGCTCTAGCCTCGACGGTCTGGCGGTCAGCCTCGTGCACTGTTCTATGGCAGACGCAACTCACGAAATACTTTGTCAACCAGGTACTGACGAATCCGTTGTAAAAGTACGAAATGAAGAATGCCGGAAGGAGAAGCACAATGCGTCGACTGCAGAAAAGCTTGAAGACGGCGTTGAACTCTGCTCCCCAGGTAGGGGCCTTGTGAGTGGGGACTCGAGTGTTGTCTTTCCTCCAGACTACATCGTCAGCTTGTTCAGTCCTAAGATGAAATGAGCTCACCCTTCTCGGCGGGACTCAGGCAGAGAGCGATAGGCAGACCAAGGCACATGATGACAATGAAGACAATGTACGTTGCGGATCTGACCTGTAAGTGCAGAATCATATCTCAGGGGTTAATACTCACCCGACAGAACCAGCTTCATCTCGACCAGCGTTGAGACCCAAATTGATGGCTCCTCCAACGATCGGCCCGAGAGCTTTGGCAGTTTGCCAAACGGCCAAGTAGAATCCTCGATCTTTGGGCGCAGGGTATCCAATGATGATGGCCGCTTCGGCGGCCCAGAAAAATCCAGCAGAGATACCGCAGAACTTTCCATCAGTGCACGTCTTTGGGATTCATCGAGGGACATACAGCCGAGCCGAAGAGCATGAACCAGGTGGTAGCGGACTTGTTGTTGGTGTAGAGACCAGCACCGTAGAGAGGGTACCCGATAGCCTGAACGTCAATATCAGGCCCAAAACGAGTTACCGGACAGCGTCGACTCACACCCAAGGCAAGACCCCATTTGAGTCCTATCCGGTTGTTGATAGCTCCAGCCAACACACAAACGATCGCAAAGAGCTATCGAGTCAGCTGAAACTACCGTACTGCGAGGCTATAACTCACACCATAGACAATGGCGTTCGCAGCGGACACCGCATAAGGCTCAGCGGCACCTCCAGCTCCGAGTCCCCCACTATTTATTAGACATGCCTGACCCTCGCAATAGCTCGACCTACAGAGCGTCCCACCTGGTTGTCAATGGTGCGGCGGACAATAGGATGGTGAACTTACATTCCTGGAGCGGTGAAAGAGACACCGCTAGCGATCAAGATCTGGAACCAAACAGATCGGTACCCTATCATCAGCTCTCATGTTCCCCCATAGTCACGCGTGATCTTGTTCGCCTGTACTTGAACGCCCACGCGAGGCGATATTTTAGAGTATGTATACTTACATGATCGCTTGTGAACAACCTGTCCAGCAGCCTCCACTTCCCTTTCTTCTTGCTTTTTCGTCCCGAACAATCCCATCTTGATGTCAGAGCTGCTCGACTGCGTTTCAAGGGTATTCAATGTTGAAGACGTGGAAAGAATTGATATTAGTGAGCCACCATCTGCATCGAAATTTTCTACTTGTACATATTCGTAGGATGACCGAGTTTGAATCGATTGCGCCATCGTATACATTTATATACGTGATATGGTGATCGTCTTGGCCCCATTCTTACCTCCAAACGAAGCACATGGTCCTCGCTTGGCAAACCGAGCCAATGGGTCAAAGTCAGAGCCTGGTGCTGGTTCCTCGAGCGGGGCAAGATGTCGAGCTACGAATGATGGGACCGTCTCACCCGTAAGATTGGAAAACCTGCTTGGGGAGCGAGAAAAGAGACGAGGCTCCAGCTCGCTTGGAGGGGGGGGGGGGGGGGACACAGAAAAGTCCAAACGAAAGGCAGACTATAGTGCCGGCCGTGGAGCTTTCGGAAAAACCGAGTCATTCCGGATCCGAAATTAAATCAGGCAGCGGGTGGCAAAAGATGAAACACGGGGGAGCTAATTGTTTGCCACCCGCCTGACGATGAAACCCACCACCTCATTCCACCACCTCGACACCTTTCACTGTGTCCCTCCGACACGGCTTGCTCGACATGTCTTCCGGTCCTCGGGTGGTCCCTCATATCCCTTTTGAGATTTCCAAGAAGATTGCGGATCACCTGGATCTTCAATCGGCGTTCAATCTTAGTTTGACATGTAAAGGTCTTCGAGATATTGGCGAGTGTAGGATTTGGTCAGGTGTTGATCTATGCTCTACCCTTGATCTCAGTGAGTAAGCTCCCTTGGACGGATCTTCTCCCTGAGTAGTACTGATCCGTAGGTGAGGATGCTCCCATAGAAGACATTACGAAAGAAGAGTACCAAGTCATTTCTTCTCAACTCAAATCCACCGTCTCCGCCTTGGAATCCCATCCCTTCCGCGCCGGATGCGTGTCAACCTTGATCCTGCCCACCCTCGACCTCGCACATATACCTCATCTCGACCGGTTACTCGACATGGTCCATCTCAATCTGGATGTCTTATCCTTCATACTTGTCAAGCACGCCGACGAGGTCAGTGATGGATGTTCGACAATCTCGCACGTCGCGGGGAAATACGCATCCTGGTCGAAACTCGATACTGTGAGACTGTTCACTTTCAGGATATCAGACATCACATCCCTTCTTCAGATACTCCATCGATCGCCCCATGTTCGCAATCTCGAATTTGGGTTTACCAATTCCGATTCGGCCGATTACAATCTCGACCAAACCAGTAAAAACGCCGTCATACCTTCCCTCCCTTCCGTTACCCATATTTCTCTCACCCATTTTGGCGATAAACGTCTGGTGCCTGCTCTATTGCATGGATGTCCAGAGTTGGTGGAATTCACCATTAAAGGCGACTGGGATTACGGACGATCAAGTACAAAAGCTATCATCCGATCACTAAAGAAGCTGGAAAAGCTGAAATCACTCAATTGGCTCGTGTACGAAGGATCATGGAAGGTCCGCGAAGCAGCACGGCGTTTCAAAAGTTTGGAGTCTTATGCCGAGACGTGCGATTCGATGGAGGATGAATCTTACGAGATGGATCTCGAGGTGCGTCGAACCTGTATTGCAATGCAGAGAAGAGCTCATATCAGGCAATCGAACCGCTCACTTCGAAGAGTATCACTCGTTTGATTCAGACTAGAGGGATGCGACCTTCCCCTGAGGCGTTTGTCAGAGTGGGGATAGAGGAGATTCCCATGGCCAAACGAAGGACCTTTCGATTACCGGCAGATTTCGTGCATCTCCTGTATCATTCCCCCAAACTCACCGAGATCATCTATGTCCGCGATGTTCCCGACTCTTCTCGACCGACCATCTTCCGTCCACCCATCTCAGGCGCATTGAGCGATCTCAAAGGTGATTCGGCATTATTACAATGGAAGGAGACGCGATTTCTCGCAGATCGATGGGAAGCGGAAGGAATGCGAGGGGTGTCGATAAGGACGTATCACTCCAGCTCAACAGGGCATCACTTTGTTCATGTCAGAGCGTTGACTCGGGCCACAGAGCATAAAGGTGGATTTTACGTCGGTGAAAAGAGACAATGGCACGATATGACACGGTATCGAGGGAGAGTCGTGCCGTTTACTGTCTTGCGGGAGATGTACGAGAAACAGGGCCTAGACCTCGCTTGGGCGGTTGGTCATCGAGGGATGAAGTTTGATCCTGCCACTTGGGAGATACTGGAGAAATGGTTTGAAGAGACTGATCCGACAGAGGAGGATGATTCGACAGACGAAGCTCCGCCGGGTATGGAGCATGGATCGGGACATGCGGATGAGGAGGAAGACGAAGATGATGATGATGACGACGACGATGATGGGGATAGTGATGATACGGATGAAGAGGGACCGCCTGGGTCGGTGAATGAGGGTGACTTTGAGGATGAATGGGGATCTTCAGACGAATGGGTGGATGAAGATGAAGACGAAGATGTGGACGAGGATGATATTGATGAGGAGCTTGAAGCGCATATGATGGGCAATGGGTGGTGGTGATACGTAGTGAGGCGACATCGCCAATGTACATCATCTGCTAGACAACTCACTCGTGTGTACTGCATCTTCTCAGTGACGCCGTTCTGTCAACGCCGAGCTGACTGGAGCTGATTTCAATTCAACAATGCTTGTGATTGAACATTGAACGCTGAGGCTCCTGATCCCATTTACTTTCTCGATCACTTTCCTTTTCTTCTTCTATCTATCTACCATGGTCCTTGTCAGTTTTCCGATGCGATCAGAATGCGTATCTCTCTCTCACTGCATTCCCCGGTACTTATCGCCGGTGCGGCCAGAGTCCACATTCCACTTCTCTAGATCAGCGTTCTGTATCGATGTGCCACTCCCCGCCAACGATACGCTACTGAATCTCGTGAGTCTGGCACGTCTGTGGCTGCTTAGGTGCATAGGTGCATACGGCACAATCGATACATCCAAATGACCGAATGATGCCAGGTCAAGGGCTCCAATACCCTTGTGCCGCACAGCAGATCCAGCAGGCCCAACGGACTCTTGGAAGTTTTCTCAGTCTAAGTGGGCTGTGGGTCCACCTTGACGTGGGGCGTAAATCTCGGTAGCTTCACAAGACCTGTTCATGATGCGTGATCAGACATACTCTCACAAGATCCACCCTATCCAAACCTATCCCAGGCATCTTCGTCCTCCTCATTCAACGTCTCTCTTCCTTTCTGTCCACCTACATCCAAAGGTCTCCTCGTCCCGTCCTCCCTTGCTCTCCTATTCACTGCATCCCTGTCCTCCCCTCCTTCCCCCTCCCCATCGAGATCATCCTGGAATATAGGCTCGTACCCCCTTCCGTTCCTACCGACCAATGTCCGCCTCGCCTCTCCCGATCCGGCCAAATGACGTTCTGCAACCGCTTCCTCGTCTGATAAGTCTAGGTCGAGATCGAGGGCCAAGGAGGCTGTACGTGCTGATGAGAGGTCGATAGGTTTCGGTGGGTTCAGCAAAGAGTGTCCAGACCTATCATGCGTCAGTCCGATATGGTAAAGGGAACGAGGGCTTGATCACTCACCGACGAAGGATATTGCCTAGTCGAAGGAATTGAACGGCATTACGGATGACGAGCAGTATGGTATCTAGCACTTCCTCCTCTACGAGATCAGCTAGGACACTGCAATGAGTCAAACAAACGAGCGACGTACGTCTTGTTCCTTCGGCACAGGGGGATCTGAAGACGAGTATAAGTGTTATCGAGCAGAAAAAAACGAGAAGCAGGTCGATGATATTCAACGGTGTCATTGGATATTTCTGAATGATCAGCACCACCCTTGTTCTACCCAATGGGTCCTGCTCCAGAGGATGACAATCGCAACGCCAGCGAGCTCACCTTGCCGTACGCTATCCACCTAGTCGTAACTTCCAGCACCATCATTGCATTGACAATCACCTCCAATATATGCCATACCGCCGGCGGACATTGTTTCTTGTCTGGGAATCAGCACATAACGCTCCCTGATCCAGGCTTCTCTGTAAGTACAGCAGGTAACTCACGAGTAGCGATCAGACTCAATACTACCGTCCCTAATGATATACACATCATCAAAAAGTAAAATCCAATATAATACCTCGAAAAGATGATCCGATTCGCTACCCCGCGCAATTGCTCCGAGGCAGGTAGATGATAATGCGACCTAGCGATGAATTGCCTAGAACTACCATTTGTAGTCGAACGTGAAGCTGAGCCATTATTGCTCAGACTGGTTCGGCGGGAGTTGGAGTTGGAGTTGGAGTTTGGGTCTGAAGTGGGATCCTCGTCGTCGGTCGAGTATTCGTATGCTTCCGCAGCGGATAGCGCTCTCTCTTCATCTCGTAGCGTTGACATTGCTGTGGAGAAGCGTCGAGTGAAAGGTGTGGGTAGTGTGCGAGCTACACGGCTACTTCACTCACCATGACAACACAGTCTTGGTCCAAGCGGCGATGACCGCCATTGGGGCACGTTGCGTACATTAGAGTACACATAACATCCTGTAGGCGCCTTTCTGCTTACTAGCTAACTCTCTGTGCCGAGTGAGCATGAAAGGGGGCTACGAAGATATGGCATGAGATTCAAGGATGGCAATGGCGATGCTACGATGTTTCGTCTCCTAAAATAAGTGGTATCGCTTCGGATTTCCTTTGCAGCGCTTCCCCGCCCTCATCTCAGCGAGTCGTCGTACCAGGTCTGAGGCTAGTGAGTCATCATGGCTGAAATCGACCCATTAATCCCCCTCCTCTTGCTGTAAATTACTCCTACTGCACTCAGAACGTCACAATCCGCTTTGCCACTTCGACCACTGCACACAATGTCCACGCACCGGCGGGTCTTTTCGCTACCTATCGTTGGTGAGCTCACACGACACTGAAGACGGCCCATTCCCTCTGCATCTGGTCAAGAGTCCCACACCCTCCCTCCTACGAGTCATGGAGTAGAGCATGACGCCGAGTCGTGGCAGCCTGGACAGCCCCACCCATTTTGGGGCATTCACCTCCCACCCACTTTTGTTCAGGGATCCGAAGCTGAACCACTCACCCTCGACGAGTTTTGGTCTCTCTTGATAGGCATGCAAGGCCGACCACAATCTGATCAATCAGGGATCCGCATCATTCAGCCGGTCCCTGTCGACACAAATCCAAGTTCTGATCTCAACGGGAAGGAGATCACGGTATCATCGGACGAGACTCGTCTAGTCTTTGACAGGCGAATCCTCGAGCTGGATCACAATGGTCTTGTGGATAAAGTCAGACTTGTAGACTTGAAGTTCACAGAGGCTTGGTTGGCGGGATTTGCACGCAAATACTTGACTGCGAGCCGGGAGGAGCTTGCAGCCGCAATGACTGACCCCGACGTCGTCGCTGACTGGGCAGAGGAAGCTGCTCATACTGACTCAGAGGCCACAATCCACTTTGAATTCACACGGATCGATGGGGGATTCTGGCAAGTCTCCACCCGACATCCTGACATGGGAAAGATGCAAAAATTGTCGGTGGCGTTCGTACCCGCATTCACCTGGACACCATCACCCCTCGAGACGGCGTGGGCCAGACGACGAACGGCCAATGCATCAGAAACTCAAATATCACGTCCTTCGATCCCCAAACATGTCATTCATCGCATGGAGCCGTTCGACCAGTTTCATCTCACCAATGCGGCACGGATGGATCCGTATTCACCAGAGAACTGTGACCAGCCGAGTGATCTACAAGGTCTAGCAGACCCCTCGCTCCCTCTTATGACCAGAAAAGAGCTACTGGAACACCACGAACGAGGAGCCTGGGGATCGGGCACCTTTGACCATATGAACAACGCCTATTTACCGTTCACATGGAACCTTGTCCACTTGTATCACAATGGGGAACTGACCGACCGACTTGTCTCTGCGGAACCCTCTGTGGGGTGTGAAATTGTGGATTCTGCAGAATCTACGGGTCTCGGGCTGAAAATTGATCTCTACGACACTATCACGTTGATGGAATCGCCACGAGACCCATCAGGCACTGCGCTTCCGACCGTAGGGATATCGTATCGTTTGGATACTGACATCATGTCTGATATCAAGGAATCTCTCCTCAGCTCGTTCATGGAGGCAGCCATGAGAGGGCAGCTTCATTTGATTCGAGAATCATCGGATCATCTCGCCGCTATCGAGCGAGTCTATGGATCCGTCTCCCGCGAGTATTCACGAGCATACAATGAGAGCATCATCAGTGGGTGGGTCAATTGGGCGTTGAGCTACGCCGCTTTGCCTACTCAACAGCCCTCTGTCAGCCCCGAGAAATGGGCTCAGACCAGGAACGACGCTCTGGTCCCGAGTTCCGGAACACGATGCGGTGCAGGAGATCTGCCTATAACCAAGCTACAAGTCACCATAGGGGCAGAATCTCAACTCACAAGTGCCGAGACCGGAACCTCCCAGTGATCCAGTAACTTGATTGAGGATCCGGTGATTCCGGTGGTCCCGATGGAGTAGTGATTGAAAGAGCTGATCGAAGGCCAAGAGGTATGACAATGTGTATAGTGGTGTAGTGATGATCAGTAGAGATGGCAAGTCGCGCAGAGAATGCGAGTGAGATGAATCAGCTGTTTCCACTGATCGAGTTTAGTATGTATGCCAGCATGACGGCGGCCTTACGAGGTGGATCAGAATTAGAGGTAATTGGCATGTTGATATGATATGCATGGGCATAGCTTTTGGGGAGAGTCTAACGTCAATGACTTCTTCCATCGCCTAGTCCATCTTCTCCCAGCCCATATCTTCAAGAGACCATCCGAAGATTGCTCCCTCTTTCATGATGTCCTTATCACCATACGCGCAAAGATGAGCCAATTTCCCCTCTCCTTTGTGGATATCCGCAATAGCCTGGAAATCTTCATCATCAAGTTTGATAATCTACCCTTGAGCTGATCCCGCGCACACTGCAACTCACCTCAAAGTTGTCTTTCATTCGTTTAGGGTTGGACGATTTAGGAATGACGTTCCAGTTGGGTCGTTGAGCTATCCAAGAGACCAAAATCTGCCCATCAGCCTCTAATCGAGCTTACCACCTGGCGAGATGAGACTTTTACTTACTGTTCCAGGTCCTACATTATACTTCTTTGCCAGATCTAGGATCTTTTCATCAGTGAGAAGAGGAGAAGCTCGGGAGCCTTCTCGGGGTTGACCAAGGGGCGAATAGGCAGTCATAACTATCTTCTTTTCTCGGCACAACTTGTCGAGCGAGACTTGAGGAAGGTAAGGGTGACTCTCGACCTGTAATTAGCCTGACTGCCTTATGCCGAGTTCCAATATCGAGGAAAGAAGAGGCGTACCTGGTTAACGGCAGGTACAACTTTTGCGCTATCAAGGAGAGTAGTCAAGTTCTTCACGCTAAAGTTCGATACACTGTTTCGTCAGCAGTGTAACACAAGACGCGAAACGTAGAAAGATAGACACACCCGATAGCTTTGACTTTACCGGTATCCAGCAATTTCTCCATTTCCGCCCATGTTTCCTGATAAGTCGGGGATTGGTCGATCGGGACTGTCTTTCCAGTCTTGGGGTCATTACCCATAGGCCAGTGCACGAGCTACACCCATCAGCTCCGGCTCTATTTCAGAAAGAAGAGCTCACGTAGAGATCGACATAATCGATGTTTAGGTTCTTGAAGGACTTGTCGAATGCCCCGGCTACATCGTGGTGCGCCTCGTTCCTGCCCTCAGCACAACTCTCACCAGGAGTCATCGAGCATATACCCTATAGAAAGGAGAGATCCAGTTAGGGGGAGATAAACTCACGGCAATTTGGTAGTGACGAACAATTGGTCCCTGGGCACTTTGCTATCTCGAATAGCAGCCCCGACGGCTTGCTCATTTCCGTACCCTCCGGCCGTATCGATATGCCTATAACCCACCTTTATGGCATTGACAACCATATCGTATGTCTCTTGGTTCATCCCTTCGACAGGAGTTCCCATCCAGCATCTACCGATCAGCCCTCCATCCAAAGCACAGACGCGCAGCGGGACATGGGAAGACAGGAGGGGCAACTCACCCTAGCCCAACGGCGGGCATCTTGGCCCCAGTGTTGAGAACGCAGTCATGGATCGCTACTGATGACATTTTGTTTGTTGAGACTCTGTAAGAGAGGAATGATCTAGGGGGATGATCTTATATGGGTCGTGTACCCCTTCAAGGTGGAGGTGTTGGAGATGGGTGGAGGCTGACGTCGGCGCATTTAGAAGCACCGAAACGGGGGAATACATGCCGACTCATATCGGCTACCGTGTGGACGCGTGGTAGCAACAGCTCGGCGCTCGGCTGATGAAGGTGAGCATACAGTATGTCAAGTTACATGACGGGATAGCCGCGATTCTTGTCGGAATCTACAGGATACAGAATCCATCTCATCACAACCCACCCAAAGTCCAGATACCCTTCTGACCCATCCATAGCCGAAAATGAAATAAGCTATCCATCAGAAAAGGGACGCCGATGCCGGACTTGACTGCAGAAAGGGATGTAAGTGTCGATCCCGACTGGGCGTGTACGGTTCGTCCTCCTGTACCACACCGGTCTCGTCCACTCCGGGCGTGATCGCGTCTGCCGGACCCAGCCCGACATATCGTCTGACTTTCCCTTCCGTTTCGGGCTCCTCGAGTGAGCCCTGGTCACTTCGTTATGCGACCTATCCAACCTGGAGAGAGCATCACCTCGATGGAGACTACCGCCAGAGGACGCCGAGGGCAGACTTGTCGGCGTCGTAGCTTCCTCCGAGTCCTCTGTGCGTTCTCGTCTATCCAAGATCGCGATCCTCGCCTGAGCATATCTTTTAGGTCGGATGGGGGTGATCAACGTCACTCCAAATGCATCATCCGAAATTGCACCATTCCCCTTCAGATGGGAGCTCCCCTGGGGTCGGACGTCTATCTGTTCCCGTGTCAGACGCTGCTCGCCGTGACTTGCGTCAAAGTGTCCTTTAGTAGGCGAGGGAGTACCGGGCGAACTCCATTGTCCCATTGTGGAAGGTCTATCATTCGTAGGTAGAGTCCAAGCTGATCGTCCCGAGTCGAGCTGATACATCCCAAACTCTTTTCCAACACTTTCATACTCATCAATTCGTGATGATGGAGCTGTCAAGTCGGGCGAGTCAGGTGAGACCGCGTGTTGTATGATAGGCGGGGCGGAAGCTTTGGCGTATCGAGTCCGAGGAGGAGATAGGGCAATTGGTGCCCCTGATCCATGTGGAGAAGTGAGGGAATCAGGATTCCTCTTCCTTCGAGGTGGCACCACAGGACCTCTCCTTCTTCCCCCGAGCAGCGGGGGCGGTAGACCGATCAGATCCTCATCGGTCGTCATGACCTTAGTGAGGTTGGGCGAGACCAGCGAAGTCTTAGAGCACGTTATGCCAAGATCAACACTGCTACCTCCGCCGTAGCGGCTCACATCAGTTCGCCAGTCGGATCCAAAGCTTGAAGTAGAGTCCTGGCGTTGGATATGGTTCTCTACGCCGATCTTGGATAGCCCCGCAGGTGGAATGATATGTCGCACGACGGGTGATTCGGATCGAATTAGGGAGACAATAGGTTTCGCCCCGGCGGAAGCTCGGCGGGTATGAGCTAGATGCGCAGAATGACGCTGAACCCGCCGAGCGTCTTGCCGAAATGTGCGAGGATCAGAGCTGCTGGTGGGACTTTCTGAGATTGTCTTTGCCGGGTCTTCCAAAGCGAGAAACGACATGGCTGTCATTCCGTTCCTGCGATCTGCGATGTCGGAGGACCGCTTACCCAGCGCTGCAGGCGGTTCATCCCGTGCCACAAGCTTCGGATAGATTTTCGGTGACATGATCAGTCGATCGTGGGTGAGAGCTTCTGCGGGATTGGGCGACGTCGGTGCAGGCGCAGTGGAAGCCTTCTTTGGTCGCAAGAGTCTCGTGCCAAGCTTGATCGGGAGGAGGCTTTTTGGAGGCGTGTTGGACTCGGATGGTATAGGAGGGAGAGGTCGCAAATGCACTGGTATGACCACAGCCGGTCTGGAAGTCAGCATGCCCCTGCTTATCGTATCAGAGATACTTACGAAGAGATCGGATCGAAGGGATCACGCGTAAGCCGAGCTGGAGACGTTGGGTTTATCTTGGACAACTTCGGTAGCTGCACTGAGGTGACCTCTTCATTCGCACCTTGAGGCAGCGATCTGTCCTGCGAAGCCTCTCTCACCTCGGACGTGGTGTCGGGAAACGTATGATGGACTGCCACAGGTATTTTCGAGGTCCTCCTGGGGGGCACGACGGGGATTCCACCCAAGACCCCATGTTTTGCTTCGACAGTCTTCCCACTGGAGCTGGAACCGTGTCGAGCTACTTGCGCTTGCATCCCAATGGTATTTGCGTGACCTGGCAGGTCATGAACAACTTTAGCCTTTCCCGGCAGTGCCTGCTCAGATAATGGCCGAACGCCCTCCCTCTTCTTCTTGATATCCCTCCACGACCTCATACTTCCCGTCTCCCTCTTTGCCTGTTGCTGGTGCTGGTGTTCGTCTGCCAATGCGTCGGCAACAATTTGATCGCTCCACCCGTTAGAGAGACTTTGTCCAGTGAGGTGCTCTAGCACTTCCGAGGCCTTGAGATCTGTCGAATGGGTGTTTTTAGGACTAAAGTCGGGGTAAGGTCTGTGATGGTGCTGGAACGACGAAGAACGACTGGGCGGGTTGACTTGGGTTGGGCAATCAGGAGAAAGTCTTCGTACAGCCGTCTCGGCAGTGGGATGGACAATCTGCCACCCATCCAGCTCTGGATCGCTAGTGACCTTGTGGTTTTGTGTAGGTGACTCGATGGATCGATTCGCGTTAGAGTTCGATAGCGTCCTCATGGGCGAGCAAAGGGGGGAGTGAGGGTTCTCTCGCCTCGTGGTGCCAGGAACCGAGGTCAGAACCATCTCCGCCCCGAATCCGTTCGAGGCGGAAGACACATGTTGGAACGACATTGGCGTGGAGATTTCCAGTGTGTGTATAGACGGGCAGGGCCTCGCTCGACGTGGGATCGGGGGCGGCATCATGGGTAGCCTGAACGGATCCTTCTCCTCCTTGTCCTTCTCCTTTGCTTTCACCTTTTTAGAACTCTTCTTTTCTTCCTTACTGCCAAAGTAGACTCCTGATTTGTGATAATGGAAGTGAGGTGAGATAGGCGTAGGTGATGGAGTAGGGTTCGACATGACTCCTTGTATACTGGGCATCAAATCCCACCTGTTCAAAATCGGGATACTGGATGTGCGGGACGGCACGAAAGACTGTTTTCGCGTGCGGGATTTATCGATACTGAAGGTCGATAAACCAGCAGTGAGAGGCGGAGAGGAGTGTTGTCGAGTGATGGAAGGTTTGTCGAGGGACAAGAATGAAGAATGGGGTGGGGGGACCACGCTGAGATTTCTCTTCTTCGAGGTGTTGGACCCGGACGCGTTCGATGTCGATGATTTTGCTGAGGCTGGTGAGGACATGGCGAGATCAGGCTGCGATGATTTACGTAGCACTCGCGCTCGAGGGGAAGATGGGTGTTGCGAGAAAGGGTGTAGATGGGGTGGCTGGGGTTTGGGATTGTCCACTGATGGGAGAGGGTGGAGCGAGTCGAGAGTGAGATGAGAGGGCGATGGAGCTGTATATCGTTTGTACAGCCCTGGTCGCTCCATCGCGACAAGGGAGCGACTACAAGCTGATGTCTTATCTACGTGATGATAGGATACTCCAGCGCCTGTACTCAGCCAGGAGTATGGTTCAAACTTTAGGGAACTCACGTACAGTGTGTGTGTGTGAAGAACTAGCAGGGGCGTACCGTGTACACGGATGATACAAGACGAGAACTGCAATGATAGCTAGGTGAGCAGCACATCAAGATGTGTGTCGGAACAGATCATACCTTAGAGCTTGTAAACGTTCGACGGTCGATGGTCGAGCCCACGGATGGTCGATCGGTCCAAGCGCAAAGGCTACATCAACCCCTCGTCCACGGTCCAAGTCGATCTTCCCGTCGACGAGAATAATCTGATCTGCTACACTCGAGTTCCAGGCGCAGAAGCATTCTGCAGGGTTACTCGGGACAGCGTCGATCACCATCAGACCCATACACATAAGCAGGTACAATCATGCCCGCCCCTCCCGGAACGGTCTTGTCGGATGGGAACTCCATGCATGTCGGGTGTGCTCCATTATCATAGGAGCACGAACATCCTCCACGACTAGAACACACGAATGTTCAGCAGCTGCCGGTGACATTGACCGGCCATCGTGAACAGGAAGCGTGTCGAGAGGGATCAGCAATTGAGGATCGACCTCGAAAGGTGAAACATGGCGCGGCAGCAGAGGTTTCATCCCACCACACTGTATCTTCGGATGCGACATGCACTCAGCAAGAGCACTACCTACAAGTCACGGACACAGACTGTCAAAGTACGTCAACGCATTCACAGAAACATGCACTGATGTTACAGGTATAGCGATACAACCGATTTCTATCAAAGCGAGATCCTCCACTTAATCAAAGCATCACCCGTACGCGTACAGGTCCGATGGCAGCGCTGATTTCTTCGGAGCCCACAAGATCTTCTCTTCATATATCAACGTACGGCCCGTGACCGGACGCGGAGTGACGTTTAAACCTTGATCGACCCATTGAGGCGAACCTCCTATCGGTGTTGACTCGTGCTCCACACTCGGGACTCGCTCCTCGGCTTCTAGCGTGTGTCGGCGCTGGTGAGATGACTCAACGACCAGCTGCTGAGCCATTGCAGGGCGATGACGCGCTCCCTCACCTACATAGAAAGGGTTGAACGGGTCGAGTATTGGTCGATCGTGGCAATACCCATGATTATACCTCGCGGGCCGTCTGATCCGACGATTCTGTTGGCAGGGAATGGCGTTTGAAGAGTCGAACAGAAGTCGCCGAGCGGTGAATCCACTGTCTGAGATCTGGTGGATGACAGTCTCCATGTCCCGGGTAAAGACCCTTGGTAAGACCCATTGACCAGGAACGACAACTAGGAAATGCGCAACGAGCTCGAAAGTAGTGCTTGAAAAGGATAAGAAGAGGTCGATGTGGTGCTGCCAGGGAGATAAGTGAGGATGAATCATAGTCTCATAGATGAAGCCCGAAGCCTGGGATTAGAGAGATACTTGACTGCATTTAGGGAGGTGGTACTCACAGTAGTCCGGGAGAAAAGGATGAATCCAGAAAGTACACTCCGGTGCAAGTTGTAGAATGGGATCCAGGCGAGCAGAGGGAAAGTGTAGCTGTCGATTGTGGTCAGAGCTAGCTACGGTCGTCAGTGTCATTGTGCGAGTCTAAGCGGCGTGCCTACCCAGACGATCCAGACTTTGATCGGGCCTCTAAGGGCAGCATCATTCCGAGTAGTACCGGAGCGATAAGCTCGGATGGCTGAGAACGAGTCGAGGATGTTATGCAGCAACCTACCAGTCAGAAAGATTGAGACCGAAGATTGATTGCGCGAGGAGAGGCGCGCACCATACGAATTGGTTGATTTCGACCGCAAAGACGACGTATATCCAGATGGTCAAGAACAACCCCAGTACCACACCGGTTGACATGACGCCTGACTAGATTCGAACAATCCCTCCCAAGTCGATGTTACAATACCCCTTCTAGACCCGCCGAAACAGTGTCCCTTGAACGCACCGCGTAGGATCGCGGGAGACCTCTCGACTGAAGACTCGCCTGGGATTACGCCACACAATATCTGCTTCACGAGACTTGCAGCATACGTCCTCGTCGAACAACAGCCAAATAAGATCTCCTCAAGGCGTGCGGGGCGGTATTCTGATGGTCCGATAGTGCGATATCAAAAGAAAGCAGTCTCGTCCAGTGCAGCCGACTTGGGTGGCGAAGAAGCACCAAAACAAGGAGATGGGCGGTGATCGCCGCAGCAAGTAATATTTTTCACTTATGAATTTATTTGTACCCTATTTTCTCCCAAAATCCCCCCCTTATACCCCCTTCGACCTCTTCCTACTCATCTCTCTCCCCTCTTCCATCCTTGTATCCTATATACCCCGTGCAACTCCCCTTCCCCTTCCTACTCGCGGCTACATACAAGTGATACCGTAGAATCCTCGCGAACCTTTTCTCTTCCCCTTACCCGTGATACCCCTCCAACATGGCCGGAGTCGACTATTCTCAATTCAAGGGGTACGTTAAACCTCCTGCACGATGTAGATGTATTCTGATAATATTAGGAAACCTTTCCAGGTCATCTCGAAGTTGGGCGTGAGGTATACTGGTATTTTCGACCATATATCCCAAGAGGACCAAACGATATGCCTCGCTGAGGGTAAGTTGAGATCCTCTCTGACACGCTTGCGTCATGTCTCTCACTCCTCGTTTGTACTTGGCGGAATCTCGCGTACTGATGACAGTCTATAATCACGGGACTGAAGACCGACCGACGGCTCGTAAGCTTGCAGGATCTCAAACCACCCTCGGATGGGTCCGCTTCCAGTGAGCTAACGAGGTCTTGTGGAGGTAAGCCAAGCTTACCTTCAGCACCGAGTCTATAGAATCCCTAGCTCTCGTCGAAAACTACATCCCACCAGGATCTGAAGAACCTCAAGATCCAATCCTCGCTTCAGTCGTAAGTTTCCCATACCACCTTGCCCCCACACAACCCTCGTATGATGAAGTATTTTTCGGATGTAAAGTGGTCCTTCGGGACCCGCGTGTCCGAGAGCGCAAAACCCATGTGGACACCTCCGTTGCCTTCCTTCTGACTCTACCTACTCTATACTCTCTTTGTAAAGCGAGGGTGAAGACTGATAATCAGGGACAAGCACCTCCTTCCGCCTCTGCCCCTCCTACTGCTACCTCTTCCGCTTCACCCCAACCTTCTGCACCCAGGAGAGACTCGTCAACACGGCATGATCTTCCACCGAAACCATCGGGCGCTGCTATTTCCGCCGCTACAGCTTTGGACCGAGTTCAAGCTTCTCTGCAGGATCTGTCGGTCGACTCGCGCCCACGACGGAACGGTCGAGCGCCGCCTAATGCTCAGGCGCCTGAAGTCCCTGATGCAGAGTTTGACTTTAGCAAAGGGACCGAGGTGTTTGAAAAGGAACGAGTAGGCAGGAAAGGTTCGACTGCCATGTCGCCTGGCAGTGAAGATGTAGGAGAGCCGGAGCTTCCTCCTCATCCCGCTGCGATTTCCAGCAAAAATCCACCACCTACCGACTCTCACCTCCCAGAAGCCGGCAAGGACGGCAAAAAATCGTCTGTCTATTCAAAGGGTAGTTTCTTTGACGGACTTAGTGGAGAGAGCAGTCGAATTAGCCGAAACGAGGAGAGGAGTAGGAATTACGATACATTTGGTGAAGCTGGTGGGAGCGAGCAATATGGTCAGGCAAACGGACCTGCAGCAGGGTACGGGAACGGTGGATATGGTCGAGGACGCGGAAGAGGCGGGTACAGGGGCGGGTACCGCCAAGGAGGTCAGCAGCAAGGGTACGGCCAGGATCGATATGATCAAGGGCAAGGTGGAGGAAGCTATGGCGATCGAAATGGAAACGGGTATGGTGGAAGAGGCAGGGATCAAAACCAGTACGGCTACGGTGGGAGAGGCAGGGGAGGGTATCGAGGAGGATACCAGGGGCAGCAGCAATATCAACGACAAGACTCCCAATGACAGGTCGAGGAAGGAGCGACACCTGCGATCGGGAGGGAAACGATAATGTAAATTACACTTTTACGCCAAAATAACGACGAGACGAGGATGGAGATACATCAAAAGAGACTGGGAAAAGGAAGAAGTCAAATAAAAGAACGTTAGAAGTATCACTCGACATTGTATGCGACAGTCAATGTGACACTTGTCTCTAACAGTGCAGTTGTGCAGATTGCTTTGGTCTTTTCGTCTACATTGCATCTTGTTTCAGGGCGCAAGCAGACGACAAATCGTTTCTAGATCTAGGGTTTATAACAGTCTACCCACCGATTCGGCCCATACCACATCGATCAACCTCTGCAATCCATCTCCCAACCACCCATTCTTCTCCCACATGACCCTCCACGCGATCGCAAGTAATGTACCCAGTCCTATCCCGCCATAACATTGGGGGTAAGTGTGATATCCCAATTCAACACGAGACCAGATTCCTCCCACCCAGTACGCCGTGATCCCTCCCAATGCGACTACTTTAGAGGCAGTAGACCATCCGTCCAACATATTTCGCGTCCAGAAAGAGAAAGACGTGCCATAGTGCGAAGGGTGTGCGGGATTAGGGGCAGAAGGGAAGAGCGAAGAGAGGAAAATAGGCACGAGATAGGCGAAATAAAAAGTGAGCGCGGTAGAATGGGTAGAAGGCATGCCGTAGGTCTTTTTAGGTCGAATGTGGGTTTGTCGTTTGACTTCAGGGGTGGAAGGGGGAGGGGGAGGGGGTCGAGGGGATTTTATGAATTTCTTGATTAGTTTGGCTGGGGATTAGCGTGGACTATAACCCAGAATTGATAGATTGAGATGTGGGTAGGATCTTCCTCTTGTATCTACCCATACATCCCCATTCCCTCTCTGAAGGGCGGCTGGGAGGATAAAACACGGTGGGAGATACCGAGTTGAACCAATCCCCGAGGGCTGCGGTAGAGGTATATTGAAGGGATGACCCGGACTTACCAGTCAGACTGGATGCAAGGGCACCACTGGCGAAATAGACAGAATGCGCAGAACGATTATACAAGATGTAAGAAGCCGTGAGGGCCGTGACTGTCAGGTGGGTCTATGATCAGTCCGAGTACGTTCATTTATCCAATATCGCAAGGGCAGCGATGGGGTGGGCTCACTTCGTCCAGTACATAAAGCAAGAAAGAGGGATAGTCGGACGGTTTATGAGGTTTGAGGCCCATCTTGCGTCGTGTTAGTGAGTAGAAGAGGATGAATGTCAAGCAAGAGAGTGAGATGGTCAGAGAGACTCAACGAAGCTGAAGTTCAACCTCGACGTCATCACTTTTATCTCCCAGGACCACACGTATGTCCCCTCAACCTCTTGTCTCCCTCCTCCCGGGATAGTCGAGCGACAGATCAGAACAGCAGCTCGAACTGACTATCTTCAAGGTCCTGGACATGCCTTGAGCCAGCGCGCGCCTCATGCACCCCAACGAAAACGAATAGCGGGTCGAAGCTGAGTGGACGGGGTTCTGGGTGAGCTCGGGTATTCGCCACCCAAAAATGTTGAAAAGTCGAGCGAGGTTAGCAATCCAGCACCTCACCTCATCTCGAGATCACAGAAGTCCATCTAACGCTTCATCCCGGCGCAGAATCAGGATATTCTACTACCTACCAACATTGTCGTACGCTGGATTCACACTTTATCATGTCTCTATCTCTGGGAGAAGCGAAAAAGACCTTACCGTGTCAAGGACCACGAGACGAGTTGATAGCTTGTATCCTGCGCACAGACTGGTACGTCTCGAGTCACCTCTCTCACTATGTCTCTCTATACAACTCCGAACCGGGCTATCTATATTTACATGTGAAAAGTGGGCCGAGTGCTCATGGGTAGCGTGTTGAAACGGGGGAAATCACCCGCGGAATGTATAAAGTCACCCGATGAGATCCCCATTCAATGTCAACATCTCATTTCTTCCTATGCAGATTGCAAGAAGGGCATGGTACGTCCCCAATCCTGCTGGTCAATGGCTGATCGCTTATGGTAGCTCGATATGAGGCGGCGTTTCAGGGGGAACCATCTTTCTGATGCGGAGGCTAAATCTGCTCGTGGGAGTGCGGACGGACATGGAGTGGTGGATATAGATCCTACGACCGGAGAGAGGAGGTGAAGTTTGGGACAGGCTCGGATCGGACTGGATTAGATCGACGTCAATCTTGCAAAGGAGCATGAGGCTGGGCTAGGCTATCGAGGAGACAGGGGTCCAGACTTAGTTGGCGGTGTAGAAGCCATCTTGGTTAGACATAGAGGAGCCGACTTATTGTTGTAAGCATGTACATGCCAGATGAACTACTCATTCCCGTTCAAGCTACGATGCTGCAATCGCAGTAGTCACGACCGAAACGTCGATTGATCAATTATCGTCAGATTGAGTCTGGTCAGTCATGGCACACAAATCTATAGAGGTAACCTTCAGTCGCCTTGTGGAGCGGTGGGACCTACCCTCGGACCCGCATCGCGAAGGACATACACATATATTGCAGGGTATAAGCAGTGCCTAAAGCAATGTACAACGATATACGAACGATATCTCCTCACCAGTCGTACAGTACGCATTGAAACAATTGTCTTTCCAGCCATCGTGCCCTAGTCACCGGTATTCTTCGCTGGGATGAAAAACGTCAATACACCCGCAGCATCGCTAACCTCGCCTTGTGTGTCAGTCGTCTTCGACGAAATATTGCGTAGAAGTCTTCTCGCAAAACTTACCGATATACACATATGCGATTATGCAATGCCCCTCACAAATACCTATCTTATCAGCCTCGTCCTGAGCTCATCTTCTCTCGAGAAGGAGGTCTACCCACATGCGATGGCGGTTCCTCCGACCAGGTGGCTATTCAGAAACTTCAACAGCCCTTTTATGCTAACGGACGTGCTGAAGAATTGGTCCTCGGGGGGTAGTTCCACTTCTTCTTCGCCTGATCTCAGCGCTGGACAATGGGTACGCAAAGACAATCGGTCCGTGTCCAAGTCTTGAGAGAGAATGAGGCTCGGATATTGGCTCACCGGCTGTATTTGGAATATGCAGGTTGCGCCAAGTCGTACTTAGATCCAACTTGGTGTCCGAGACGGTAAACATCATTGTCCCTTGCTAGTAGTCAGTGAAGGCATCCAATCGCTTCATAACTGGTGCTCACCCTATTTGCAGAGACGGAAACGTCGTCGGCGATATGCCCTAATCTCGCTACGATGTTCCTCAAATCCCCCAAGTTTGGCAATACAAGGTGAATCTACCATCAGTCTCGCCGTCCTCTTCATGCTCAGAGACCTGAAAGCGTTTCATCTAAGGACGGAAAAGTCAGAGATGACTCACATCGGGAGAAGGACATAATGGTTCGTTGAGCTCTTGTTGTCTCCTCCGGCCGAGAATGTGAACGTTGATCTGGTGTGTGATTCCCAATACCTTTCCATTATGCGTCTTCCCCTCAGCACTCTATCCGTATCGCACTTGGAAAGTCTGAGCTGACTCACTGTACCGCGGATTTCTATCGCCCATATGGGCTGGTTGCCCGTTTTGTTCAGCTTGAGCGTTACTTGGGAGTCCGACAATGCAGTAGCGTTCGCTCGTCCATTATCATTCGTCATCCCCGCTGAGGAGTCAGTCTCCATCATCGTAAATAACAGTACATAAGAATCGGACTGACCGGAATTGTCGGCACTTCGTAATATCTTGAGCAGGGCGTCAAGGTTGATCTCTAGCCAGATCTCATTATCGCTATTACTCTCAATCTTGTAGTCGCTAAACAACGTGGACTGGACTTGTAAGCTTCTCAGGGGTCACAGCTCCGAATAGCTTACAACGTTGACTTGTCTCGGCATCAGTAGGCTGCACATGAGGAGGAACGTACGACCAGACTTGAACGCCGTCTTTCCCTTCGTTGCCTGGAATGATGAAATGCACTTTATCAGGTGAGAGGCGGATCGTGCATGTTTTAGAGAGCGATGAGATAGTTCGAACGATCTCTGGATATCAGTCTACTCCATGGACAGACCACTCTGACGGAAGTGGTATGGCTGAGGTGGGTCAATCCGGTAGTGAGGTGGACTGACTATGCAAGAGCGCTACATTCCGAATTACCGTTCGAAACCTCATCCCGGAAACTCCTCCCGATCACCACCCTTTCAGTCGCCTGTATGATCTGCTGTGGAGGTAGAACGGGCTCGCTGGATGCATGAGCAGGAGAGCAAAAGACAGTTCTGCCCCCATGTCCCATGTCCCCAAAGTCACCACGACGCGTCCAGTCAACCGGGGATGTAGAGATGATTTGCCACCGAGTGGCAAAATTCACGTACTTTAATTTGCCACCCCCCTTAAATCCCATGGCAGGCACCGCCACTGCAGCATGACGACGACGACGAGAAGAAGCACCTCCTCTCCCACCGTTGACCATCCATTCCGCACCTCCCCATCCCTACTCGTCGTCTATCCGCAGGTCAGACAGCCAGGATAAATAGAGGAGAACAATCAAATACCACCATCTGACCCGTGTCTCTCCAACAAACCTCTGTAACCCGACTTTACACCAAGCAACATGTTCGTGCACACCCCCAACTCACACTGACCCAAGGTCCGCCTCGAACGAGCCTTATGACCCGTACATCCCCCAAGGTCAGGGTGGATCCGGAGGTCGATCTGGACCCTCAGGAGGTCAACCTCAAGGTCAACAGAACAAAAAGGCAAGTCATCTCTGGTCTCCTGGGGACAAGCGCAGGATAGTGCGGAAGGCTGCGGGAATCCAAAATTGTGCTTGGAGCAGTGTACTGATGGTGCAGATTTCGGATATCCAAGCTCAGATCGACGATACCGTCGGGATCATGCACGAGAATATGTGAGTCTCCCATTCCACATCCCCACCTCCACCTATCTCGGGTGAGAAAACATGCAGTGTGCTAATGGCAGTACCCGAGTGGCCGAACGAGGAGAACGACTCGACGCATTGCAAGATAAAACCGACACGTTGGCCGTCTCAGCTCAAGGTTTCCGACGAGGTGCCAATAGGGTCCGAAAACAAATGTGGTGGAAGGATATGAAGATGAGGATTATCATCGGGATTGGAATTTGCGTCTTGATCGTGGTCATTGTCGTTCCTATCGTCAAGGCGTGAGTGTCACTCTCACCCTGGCATTCAAAGGTGTACTGATGGTCAGTGTTCAGAACAAATAGTCGCTGTGTGGTGCTTGGTGCGTGGACGAGCGCGCAGGAGGGGAGGGCTCGGCGGATCTATTCTACAAGACCCCAGTGTCTGGATGGGAAGAGAATGAGACGGTGCGGACGCGACGTCGAGTGAGGCATTGGAAGAGGTCGGTTGTACTATACCCAACTCTTCGGACACAAAGACAAGAAGACCATATACCTTTGCAACGCGAACAGATTGATGATCCCCCGAGTCCATTTCTGCTCGTCCTCACTTCAGAAGCCGCCCTGCACTCGAAGCTGTTATCTTTCTGAACTTCAAAATCTGTCCTTCTACACATTGCATTGCTCCCGTGACAACCTCAGATACGCCCTTGCATCTCATCAAGGTCACACCGAATCATTACCGCTACATGAGTCTTATATAGAACAAACAAACAAGTCACCCCCACCATCACTCTTCCAGTTGTCTGGACCCTCCATCACTCGCGGCCCCTCTTTAAACGCCTCCACCCCTACCTCATCCCGCCAGATCCTGTAGATCCATCACCCGATTTACCCCCTCCTGACGTGCCGTTCCTCCTCTCCCATCCAAACCTCGAGACCATCCACCCGAAAGGACCCGCCCTTTCCCCTTCTTCACCTGTGTTGCGTGATCCACTGGATGACGTCTGGGACGTGGCATCGCGTCGCGTGGTAGTATGGGTCTGATTCCTATCCGAACGTTGAATCCCTTCGCCCCGTGCATTTCCAACCTGCCCGACTGTTGACGATGAGTCTGGAAGATGCCCCTCCTCGCTCGAAGGCGGTTGCGGTGGGCCCCTGGGGAATCCTACACTGACCGCCCTCGCTCCGTTTGATGGCGCTGCATGACTTTCAGTCGGACGAGACCACCTGCTGGGTCCGGAAACTGGGACGAAAAAGTTGGGGGCAGAAGCCATCAATGCGTTGGAGGGTATTCCAGGCGTCGCGAGTGGATCCTCTATCACTGGCGTCGTTCGTGCCGTATATCTAAACACCGGCGCCTGATCGCGATCTCTGTGCGATCTTGCATCCTCTGATGCGTCTTGTGTAGGGGCATGTCTACTTCGGCGGGACACAGCATCTGGACGAGTTGTGTTCCGTGATGAAGAAGTGAAATTGGTTCGAATCCAAGGTTGAGTGGAATGTGTCCAGTATTGTACGGTATAAGCCGGATTCGCCGGATTTGGCTGGACAGAATGATGAGGAGGAGTGAATGTTCCAGGGAGAGTCAGGCTGGATTGGGACGAGGTGGAATCCCTCCTTGAGCCTTCGTCTGAGGTGTTGATTTGTGCCGAAGACATCAAGTTGAGGTGATTCCTCAATGCGGTGATACCATGCCCCGAGTATACGCAAAAGGACTCTCGCTGTGCCGGTCCGTACTCCTGCTCATTAGCGTATTTTATGTATATACCCGTCAAGGCACATACGGCGGGAGTAGCTCGACAGAACTGTTGCAATTCGGGCGTCTGGAAAGCGGGGATACCCGTCAAAGACAGATGTGTCACACGCAACAATCGATTCAGCGCATGTCCAATGGCCTTCGGCGTGAGATTGTCGCAGTACGACAGATGCATCCGTTCGAGTGTAGCGTGTCGCTCCACCAACGCGTAGATTGCTTCATCCGTGATCTTTTTGACTTTGACCAGACCTATTCGGTGGAGTTTGGACAAGTGTTGTGCCAGGTCGACCACACTAGCGTCGGTCAACTTGTCGCAGCCTTGAGATCAGCAAATCACTCGGTGCACTGTACAATGGAAACTCACAAGTCAAATCGATGTATCGTATCCGCGTGCAGTGCTTGGCGAGTTTGCTAATCCCCGCATCGGTGATCCTACATGATCAGCTCTTTCCACCAATGGGGTGATACCACGTACTCGGTGAGGTGACCCAATTGCAGATGATGCAGGTTTTTCCCTAGCTTTCCCAGACTGTCCAACATCGCATCTGTCAATAGAGGACATTTTGCCAAAGTCAAATGCCTGATCCTCGGTGCGTTCGCTACCAGCCTCGCGACAGCCGTATCGTTGAGTCCGGTACACAGCGTCAAGTCTACCACGCGTAGACTGTCCATGCTCGTAAAAGCGGGAGTAATTCTCCTGCCCTCAATCTTGGCGTACCATGGTAAGCCTTCCACATCCGAATCTTCATCCTCTTCCTCCAGAAAGTCAGAGATCAACGGGATACCTTGATCGTTGATATTGTCGTTGCCGACTAGACGGAGTTCGCGAAGATGGGAAGAATGGGTAATTATGTTGTATAACGCCGCATTGGTGATTTGCGGTACGTGGGACAGGTCAAACTCGATGATAAGGGTGCACGCCCTCGCGAGGGGGATGATGGCGGCATCAGTCACACGGTGACATCCTCCAATTTTGAGCTGCAAGTCAGCTCGGACACCCTTTTCACCGTCGTATCCAGCTCATACTCGCTACACGAGCTGGATAAAATCTCTACTCACCCTCCTGAGCATCTTGCGCTTCTCTGCCACGGCCTTTAAACCCTCATCACCTACACTCTTACAGCCCGCCATGTGAATAGCCTGTATCCTCTCGCAATGCTCCGCTATCATCTTTACCACCGCATCCTCCACATTCGCCGTCATACTCAGATCAATCGACGTGACCTCTTTCAAACCCCCCACAAATTTCTTGAGAGCTATCGAGCTGATCCCTTCTGCGCCTGAGAGCGTGACTCTATCCACTCGAGTGGCAAGCTCAAGTCCATCTATGAGGTAGTCGGTCAGGTGGTTTGCTATGCTGGCAAGGTTCAGACGCCGGATAGATGTAGCGTAGGGTAATGAAGTGGAAGAAGAGCGTATCACCCGAGTAAGCTTGACCAGCTGGTGTGTGTGAGTCAAGTGAGGTTTGTGCCAGAGGATGGAGAATCCCGACAGACACCATAGTCGTGAGACCTGTATTGCCGCGTACAAATCACGAGGATTGTGCAGCTGTCGCAGAATCTTCACATCAGCTCAAACGGATATAAGAGCAGTTTCTACTGACCTGTACGAGGACCTCGGGAGGTAATCTCCCCGCCATCCCTTCTTCCACCTCGTCCTCTTCCAAACGCCTCTCTTTACCTTTTCCATTCCCATTCCCCTTGCCCTTACCTTTCCCATCCCCTATCCACCTCTTCAACCCTTCATCTACCTCCCCGACTCTTGACCCATCCTCTTCATCCGATATCGAAGTCACGGAAGGCGTAGGGGATCCCGTCCTCCCATTTCGCGAACTTTCCCCCAAGACCGTATGCGGATTAAGGGTCAAGCCAGAGAACGAGGATTGGAGAGAAGAGGTCGACGATTCAGAAGTGGATGCCAAGTGGGATAGACGTTCTTCGAGTCGATAGCGCCGGATAGACTTTGTATGCGTCGAAGGAGAATGGGTGGGTGAGGAAGAAGGATCCGAATGGGATCTCGCGCGACTCATCGTGCTTCCCTTCACCCTTGGATATCGGCTGAAAGGCCCGCGTTATTGAGAGATACTGGTGCGATATGGCGAGACCGACATGTGGAAAGGTGGTGAATGCGCGCAAAGCTGATTAAGCGGTTGATTCCTGTCGGTCGAGTGTCGGTGAGGAGTCTTTTTGTACCCAGAATAGTCGTTCTCAATCAATGTCGCGCAGTCAGCCAAAGTGTGAAAGTTCCAACTCAAGCTAGTCTGCTCTGAAGAAGCAATCTTCGTGGACGTCTCCGCAGTGTCGAGTAGGATGAAAGAAATGCAGAGTCAAAGTGGACAACAATAGGTTTCGTCATATTTGCTCGGCGGCAAACTCGACTCACCCCGCCTCGCAGCACCCACAACCACCCCTTTGACCCCATGTCTATGCATCTATGTACTCTACTCTACAAGCCTTGTACCTTGGCATACGCAGCAGGTTTATACCTCGCTCGGACCACTTTACCCAGATACAGCGGGAAACTCGAGACGAGCACGATAATACCTACCTTGTACCCAAACCCGCTCGTCATGACAAAGCTCAAATCGAAATATTCAGGTAAGACGGCCATACTGCCAAAGTACACAATGGCAGTGACCACCTCGGACAATATCATATAGCTGTGCCAGGTCGTAATCTCCAATGCGACCATGATGAGTTCGTTGATGACGAGAGCAGTGTAGGAAATGGCGACAATGTGAAGGAACTCCGATTCGAACAGGAGTAGAGAGAGGAGCATGATGATTCCGCCTTGATAGACTGAGATGGCGAGCCAGGTGAAAAAGGTCTTGTAGCTGAGTGATCGGCCCTACATATCAACAACCAAGGTGCCAAAATCAAGATGTGGGGGCTCACCTTGGTGAGCTCCTTGTATAGCTCAGGGTAGAGCAACGCCAGATCTTCATTGACATCCCGGTCGAGAACAAGCGAAAAGACCGGTGCCATGGTGTACAATGTCGCATAACCCACTTGAAGCCATCCTTGATACAACGCAATAGCTATCAGGTCAGCTCATACCCCCAAACAGCCTAGTCGCGCTCACGAGCAAAGAAGAAGATGGACGAGAAGACGGCTTGAATCACAGCGATGATCAATCCACGATGAATGACGAATTGAGACAACTTGGCTGAACGCTTGTAAGAATTTCTTCCGTGCCAAAGAAGCAGTTTGGTGAGGTAGCTAAATTGATTGATCGAGAAGTCCGCCGCGAGAGAAGCCTGTTTTCCCTCTTTTCCGACAATACCCACCCCTACTCATCAGCTGCTTGCAACAGCAGCGGGTCTGAAGGGACACTCACCAACATCGGCAGCCTGGATCATGCTCACGTCGTTTCCTCCATCTCCAATACAACAAACAGTCTTCTTTGTATACTCTCTTATCAACCTCGCCACGTCGGCTTTCTGCGTAGGCGAACATCGACAAGCCACCACGGCCGGTAATTGCGTAGCAAGGATGATGAATTCCGTTCTAAACTTGTCCAGACATAACTGTAGAGATTCACCGTCGATAACGAGGCAACAGTCCAGTTTGGCATGCAAGAAATCCAACATGTCTCGGACCTGATCGGCCGTCTTGACTTCAATGTCAGCCCCAGAGGTCACTTTGACAATTGGGACTTATTGGGACTTACGTTTCGCGACTTGATGTATAAACTGATTCCTCGATACAAGCTTCGATGACACTGCGATATTGGTAGCCGTCTCAATCTTGTCACCCGTCAACATCCAAATTTTCAACCCGGCATTCCTCAACAGCTCCAAAGTTGACTTGACATCTTCTTGGAGCTTATCCTCCACCCCAGTCAGCGCCAACAGCTCCAGCTCATTCTCCAAACAATCCGAGACGACTTGAGCGATGGCGTTGGGCCTTTCGTCGCCCGTGACCAGCTGCGCGGCCTTGTACCGCCGATCAAAGTCTGTCCATGCCGATTCGCTGAGCTTTTTGCGACCCACTACGAGCGTTCGAAGTCCTTCTCGAGCCATATTCCCACATTCCTCGTCTAGCCAATCGTTCTTCTGTACAAGCTTCGACATGATGACGTCTGCGCCTTTCTGCACAAACATCATGGATCCCGTATCACGTTCTCGAATGACGATACCCATTCGTTTAGACTCTGACGTGAAGGGGAAGATGGCTAGGATGTCGTAGGTAATTCGATCCCCCGTGGGTGTCTGTAGTACCATCGATGTCCGGTCGCGGGAAACGAGCGTCAATCCGACAGACTCGGTCCACTGTACAATGGCTACCTCGTCAGGTGACGACGCTTGATATGTCACTGTCCCATCGTCATTCGTCACAGGTGTTACCTATCACATCAGCTAGTTGCTACTTCAATGATAGACCTACATTGTGACAAGTCGCTAGCGCTACAACGGCGTCATGGACACGCGAAGACATGTCCCTTCGACCTCGATGCACAGGTGCCGCCATTGAACCTTTCCGTCTTGGGTTTGCGAGGGCTACCTGTCAGTATGACGGAAACGTACAAGTGTACCAACTCACTGCTTGGGGTTGATTCCCCAAACGTCTGTGCTAGCAGGTGATTCACCTCATCCATCGAGTCCCAACCAAAGACTATAGTCCCCATATGCAGCTTTTTCAACTCCATTTCTGTCTATCAGCCATGAACTCAGCTTCCAGTCACTGACCATTTCGAGTCAGAGTCCCCGTCTTGTCGCTCAAAAGATACTCTACCCTACCCAGCTCTTCCGGCAGCGTGCTAGTCCTAACGATCGTTTCTGGTATTTCTGAATCCGTTTGGATCTGGTGCGCATATACCGTCTTGCCCATATCCAGGTTGACCCGCAAGCTGGCATAAGCTGAAAAATCCTAGAACAGAACACACTAGAACTCACCTGATGGGAATGATAGACGAGAACAGGATGAGGAAACGAAAAACGTAGATGTACCATCTTCCTCTGAATCCATTCAGGGCAACAAGGAAGACTGACAAGGCAAAGGTGACGGTACATAATATCTGCTCATCAGCAGAGCGCCACCTTCCCATGCGCGAGTACGCACCTTGGCCATCTTGTTCACCTCTTGTTCCAAAGTCCCCATTTTGGTCTCTGGCTCACTCGTATTCAACACTGCTCTAGTCTCTTTCCCAGTGTATACCACCACTCCTACCGCCGAACCAGCCGCCAGGACCGTGTTAGCCCACAAAACATTCTCCACGGTCAATGGATAGCTTTGCTCCGAAACGGCACCCGGATCTGTCGACTTGAGCGTGAGCACTCCATAGAAGGTATGTATGTCCTTGATCGGCGGATCCGCTGTGCCTTAGCTTCCGAAATCTAGCATCGAAACTGATGACCTACCGTAGAGACTCCCCTCTGCATTGGCGACGCCCTTCTCGCCCATCTTTTGAGTCTCCCCCGCGGCGACTTTCAACTTCCAATCTGTCTCTCCATCCAACTGATCCGTCCTGATAAAACAGGTACCTTCCTCTTCACTCGTGGTGAGGAGTACCATATCCGCCGGGACTCTCTGGTTCTTCTCCAGTAAGACCATATCACCCACTTTTATACTAGACGCAGGGATCGATCTCGTCTGAGGTCGAGGTAGATTATCCTCGACATGCGCCGCCGGGGTGGGGAGAACCACCAGATATCGAGTCGAGTTGGCTTCTCGATCACGTTTGTATCGACAATAATCATCGTACGCCTCTTTGCCCATGGTGATTGCCAGCACAAAAGCCAGAGGTGCGACATATGTCACAATGTAGCCTTCATATCAGCTACTGAGTGCGCAAGGGACTCACCGATTTTGAGAGCTGGTATAAATTGACTCAGAGCTACGACCAAGAAGTAAAAGTTGAAGAAGAATTTGAACTGTTCGTAGAATACCAGTGGGAGAAATGTCGCTATCGAGTACTTCTGATTACGGACGACGTTGGGGGGATATGTCGAACGGGTAGCTACATCGTCAACACCCCTCTGTATGTGACGAATGATACCTACAAGTCGGTTGGAGAGGTATCGTCCGGGACTTGTTGCTAGATCTAGTAGCACCAGCTCCAATCGGTCGGCTGTCGGATATCTGCCATTGAGCTGTGTCCACGGCTGCATCGATCAACCCACTAATAGATCCTCGAACGCTCTCGAATCCCTTCCCAGCAACGCTGCACTCTCCTCCTCATCTTCCCCTCCGTCGCTCAACCGCTTCTTACTCCTCTTTCCACTCCTTGAGCCAGATCTAGATATACTAGGTTCAGCTTGAGACGTATCATCATCGTAGCCGTTGTCCAGACGCGGCATGGCCAGGTGTTGATTTGACGTGGAGGTCGATGTCCCGAGATTCAGCGATGTCCGATGTGATAATGTCGTCAAGGGGTATTCCGAAGCTGAAGACTGTCTCGAGGGCATCTCGAGTGTCCCTCTCTCGCTGCTGTCGATGGTGTTGTTGCTGGGTATATGGTCCAATGTCGAGTGTCAACGTTTGGACGGGTATGTTTGGGAGGATTTTGCCGAGAAAGCGACTTTGTCATTTTGGGTCATCTCTCTTCTTACATCTCTCTTCCGTTTCAACACCGCTACAACGCCTTTCACGAAGCGTGGATCCTACACAGACCACTAGAAACGGTAAATACGGAATCTGGGATTTTGGTGCTCTACAATTCCGGTGTCTAATGGAGAGGGTGGACATCAAAGGCAAAGGCAGAGCCGATCCAGCCTCGGTCATCCCTGACTCATTGGAGACGCAACATTGGAGACCAGCTAGAGAGAGTGAGAGATGGACAGCGACACAACTCTGGCGCGAAAGTAGGAAGAGAGCTCAAGCAGACAGAGATAGCTGGGACTACAGTGCGTGTGGCCCAGTACATATCACTCACACGATCGACGCTTATTTGCAGTTTTGAGCAGCGGTCTGGCGGGAGGTATAGCCGGTTGCGTGGTATGTCCCTCTCTCTCCCTTGAACATGCTTGAGCTGATTGTATCCAGGCAAAGACAGCGATAGCCCCCTTGGATAGGGTGAAGATCCTGTTCCAGACATCTAATGCAGAATTTCGACAATATGCCGGTAATGCTGCACCGCTCAATCCCGGACGGAACTCAACTGACCATGTAGGAACATCGATGGGTCTCTTACACGCCGCAGGGAGGATATATCGTACTCAAGGTGTCAGAGGACTGTTTCAAGGTCACTCTGCGACATTGTTGCGGATCTTTCCCTATGCCGGTGTCAAATTCATGGTATACGATTGGTTAGAAACGGTCAGTCGAATCTTCCATTCCAACCCAATGACTTGGGCGTAAACTGACTACTAGATTATCATACCCACACCGGATAAACGGACGCCAGGACGATTCTTCTTAGCAGGATCGTTATCCGGGGTGACTAGCGTTCTGGTAACTTACCCCCTCGAGCTCATCCGCGTTCGACTAGCCTACCAAACGAAAGCTTCGGAACGTCAGTCTCTGAGGGAAGCTGTGCGGTCGATATACCATGAAGCACACGCTCATCCTATCCCTGGCTCTACATCCTCTTCCATCTCAGCCTTCACGCGGTCTATCCCACTTTACCCCTTCTACCGAGGATTCAGCATATCCATCGTAGGGATGATCCCGTACGCAGGGGTGTCTTTCCTCACCTACGGCACACTCAAACGACATATCACGGAGTATCTCCCATACTTTCAAGATCGGAAAACACAGCGGGATCTGTTCTGTGGAGCTGTGGCTGGTGCAGTATCGCAAACTGCCAGTTACCCATTTGAGGTGATACGGCGGCGCATGCAGGTGGGCGGAGTGGGTGGGGGGATGGGCATCAGCTGGAGAGAGGCGGTCAGGGCGATATACACCCAACGAGGCTGGGGAGGCTTCTTTGTTGGGTTGAGCATCGGCTACTTGAAGGTGGTACCCATGACCAGGTGAGTGTTGGGTACCCCAGAGGATGGGTCACTTCGGCTGACTGCCTAGTATATCGTTCGCGACATGGCAATTGATGAAGAGGGTTCTGGAACTGTGACCATTGCATAGTCTTACCTGTATGACTGTCACTTTGCATACCATAGCATGCATACCAACACATGATGCGATACTCGGGTCAGACGGGTGGAGACCAAGTGTGTTTTGGCCCGTGACGAATTTTGTCCTTTGTTTTCACCTTTCAGCTTTCTATACACATTCACCCAATATGATATGGTCTTCCCATCCTCCGTTGAGCAGATCATCACTACCACAAGGAAGAAACGACAGCCGCGTGTACCTAAACCCATAGCAAAGGTAGTCCCGCACGATGAGCTGCCGGCCGGTGTAGGGGTTGGAGGAACTACCCTCGATGTCGGTCGACTGGGAGGGACAACGTTGGTACAAGAAGACGGGAAATGGAGATGGGATTGGGTCTCTCACCGCCATCCCCGTATGTTTTTTGCTATCTCGAGGCAAGTGCTGATGCAGATGTGTAGATTTGCGGATAAAGGTGGGAGATGAAGGCGTCTTGCTCTTTCCAGGGGAGAAGAATACCCATCCCGCTCAGATAGACCTTACACTAGACGAGACCCTGCGCTCGACTGTGAGTCTACAGCGTCCCCTCTCATGTGTGTGAAGGAAGGTCTCTAATGACCAGCACGACTTTCTGGCCCAGCGATTGAACGCTGAGGATCATCTTGGCGTTCGAGAGGTAGTTCACAGGCAAATACACGACGATGCCCCTGGGTCTTCCACTGCACCTTTTACAACGCCTACTACGGCTCATGACATCTATCACGGCACTAAACTGGTACTTCTACACCATGCCAAGTCAAAGATCGCTCGCAATATGGTCTGCTTCCCCACTGGACCGCTAGGTAACCGATTGAGTAGGTGCAGGCGTTTCTGGGAGGACTATGTGCTGATGTTCTCAGACATATCACCTTTCTTACCTGCCTCAAATGCTCAGTCTGGGGGTACTGGTGTTACTCGATTCGTACCTACAGCACAGTCGGTATTCGACTTTCCCACATCTATCTTTCAGATCGCTTCCTCTCCAGCCATATCATCGAACAAGGTCGATAGTGAGCTGAGCCTATTCTGAACGATGGCATAGCTGACAGGCAGGGGACGCGATATGTATTGCTGTTCGACTACAATCCTCTTCTCACCTCTTTCATGTCGTCCCGGACCATGCGTACCTTCCTCCCACTTCCGATCCTCCAGTCCACGTGTTGGAAGTTGGCCGGATGAGTCTCACGGACAGTAACGGTCTCAGGCACATGGATATCGCTCTTGATCCTACTTCATTCGGGCGGGCTGTGTTAGTGGACGAAAAGGGCGGTGTGACTTTGTGGACTGAAAGAAAGGTGGAGAGATCAGAAAGACTGGTCCCGGAGATGATCTCGAAACAAGTCCGTCCACCCGTGACGGAGGAAGGGGATACCTTCTTCCGCATAGCATGGGGTTCGAAACCCGATACAGCGCTCGTCATGTCCCGCACGGAGATTGTCACGCTCGACCTGGAGGGTGACTTACCTCCCGAGACTTTGTTGACGCTTCGGGGAGATGGAAGAATGTTCACCAGCATAGACAAGACTGCTGCTGCCCGCGGAGCGGAGTTCACGGTCGTAGCCACGACTTACGAGGTGATCTGGCTAGATGAAAGCGTGTCGGAACGACCTGTTTTGAGCTGGAATCATGACTACGGAGGCGGACATGTTCACGATCTAGAGGTAACCTATCTCAAGAATGATGATGAAGGTAAACCAAAATCCTCAGCAATACTGACAGTCAGATTGCATCTTGCTATCTTCCCATTCTGAAAAAGATGTCCTTGCTTTTCATGTCTCCTCTCATCCGCCGATACGTTCGCTACATCCTCCCTATCCATTGCCTATACCCGCACGCACGCCTCATCTAGCCTCTTTAGGTTTCGTCAAGCTTCAGCGGCATTCGAATGATCTCGAGTCGCCCACACAGTTGATCGGCATCACACCCAACGGCGGCGTATGGACGATACCTATCATTTCCAAACGGATCAGCGAGCAAACTGATCGACGAAGAAAGCAGCCTCTAGTGCTCGATGTCCAATGGGACGCTGCAATACGGAACATGTATGAAGGGAAAACGGACGATATAGAGGAGCGATCGATAATGTCAGACGAGAATCTTGACAGAGATATCGTGACCACTAAATATAGGGAGATCAACTTTAAATGGCTATGGCACCGTGAGCCCCGCAACACACAGCATTGTGACACGCTCATATCGTAGTGATCAACGACCGAGAACAAGCGAACCAGGGAACACCTACTCTGCGTATTGGAGACTTTGAACGCTATCTGCGTGAATTAGATGCCCCGTTCGAACACGTCATGACTGCGTGGGCCCTATCACACTCACCGTATGCACAAAGCTGATTATCAGCGGAGACCTTGCGCGGGATTGCTTGCACGGCGAAACGTCTGAACTGCGATCCAGTCTACTCCGACCCGTACCCGTTGAAGCCAATTCGGCAGCTGACCTGTCTTCTCTCGACATGGCTCGACAATTGTCGATCGTGTCCACCATCGATGAGCCACCAAACCTCGAGGCAATTTACCTACCTTCTAAAGAATCCCGTCGAATATATACAGATGCCCGGCTGATCCCGGATCTGCGTCAACTTTCCACCGACCTGGCACTATCTCGAATGATCCTTCACTCTGACGATATCGCCCACTCCATCCACAAATCGGTACCCGACAGTCAATTCACCCATACAGATACTCCTGAAGATCTATTTGCCCATGCGGCCAGTCAGTTGAGCTTAGGAGACAAAGATCCACCACCTGTCCGATTCTCCTTTCTTACGCCTCGACCCTCATCACACAATACGGTGGACGATTCCACCCGGCTGGACGCCCTGCAAAATATGTCCGCCCGAGCGCTACTGGACGAATGGACGATCGGAAGCGATCCTAGAGAATATGATTGGAAACCGTGGACTGGAGAACCCCTTCAATCCGCCAACCCATCACACCGAGTCATCCGGCCTCTTCCGTCTATCCGATCCCCTTCTAAGCTCTCCCAACCTCGTCCGCAGAGCCAATTTTTACCCGTCCCATCTCAACCGCGACACGTTCCAGCGCTGCGGGCAGCGGCATCACTACCGAGTCTGATACCTCTTCCTCCGGTCGTGGCGCGATCTTCTCCGCCTCCTGCTTCTAGTAGTAGTCAGATCATGGGCAACTCTCAAGGCGACTTCATGGTCGCGCAAACTCAGGTCGAGCCCGGGAGATTCGGCGGCAGGGCAGTGACTGGTACCAAGAAAAAGGTGAAGAAACGGGCCGGAGGGTTCTAGAGCGACACGCCATGATTTGTTGGCGCTTTGTGTTGTACACATAATTGCGCTATGGTTCGGCTGCTTGCAGTTTGTTGTACATTATGATGCCCGACATGTACATAGATATGATCTGGCATACGAATCTCACGCTGTATATGAAAGAATCCAGCTATGTATCCCACTACCAAAAGCAATTCATTCATCTACAGTATCTCTACACTCATTGCGACTTACACACTGCTTTTTGCGCGCTTTGTGTTTATTCCCCTTCTCTCTCCAAGCACATCTTACAACGTGTAAAAGAAGAATGGCGCATCGTCTCCATCATCCTCATGAGCCCTCATCTCCTCCATCGAGTAATCTGCACCTCCCCGTTCGTCCAATAATCTCTGCCTGTCTCTGTTCTTCTTGGCAAGCACCAACCTCAGTACAACCGCCAACCCGAAAGTCATCCCAATAAAACCGATGACGGTCCCGTGACCTAGCATGTAACGGGGTCTATCCTCTCTTCGATAGATGAAAGAAGAGATGACTCCTCCTGCATTACCGATAGAAATGACAATGGCCATTCCGACTGATCGCTTGAGTGAACCTCCCATGGTATTTCCTGACCAGGCGACAATGAGCGGGATGAGGGGATAGATCCCTGCTGCACCGATGAAGACTCCTGCGTAGCCTACTCGGGGGTTGGCAGTGGCGATACACATGACGAAGCCAACCAGTCCGACAAGCGAGAATCCGCAGACGAAAATTCCACGTTGTCCAGCACGATCCGACATCCATCCACTATTTGTGAGCGAGACGATCCATGGCACGCGGTGTGTAAGAGGGTACTCACGCGACGACGGTGGTAAGTGCAGCAAGGACGTATGGGGGGACACTGAGAAGTTGGGCAGTGGCGGCTGTGTATCCCAAGTTGGCGATCAAAGTAGGGGAAAACAAGGAGAAGGCATAGACGGGCATGAGGGATCCAATGTACATGAATGAGAGTAACCACACCTTCCAATCGAGGAAAGCGTCGTATACAACTGAGGATCAGCCGAAAGCACCTTGCGACATGATGGACCTTACATTTCTTCTTGAACTCGGTGGAGAGGTGTTGGGTATCAAGACTGAGTCGTTCTGAAACCACAATTCTCTCGGCTGGAGTGAGGAATTTGGCCGTCTTGGGGTAATCGTAAAGCCACCAAAAGGCTGCAACGGCCACAACGACAGTGAGGATACCTTCCAAAATGAAGATCCACCTTGAGTTCAGCACTAATCCTCATCCTTAGTCGAGATAATTGCTCACCTCCACCCTTCGAGACCGGCTACACCTTTCATGAGGTTGATCAGTCGAGCCAACAATCCTCCGAAAGCGCCAGCGATGGTTGCGGCGGAGAAGAAGAGGGCGATTCGGAAGTTGACTTCGTGTCGACGATACCAGCATGTCAAGTAGTACGAAACACCAGGGAACAATCCGGCTTCAGTGATACCCAGCTGAAATTCGTCAGCCTTATTCTCTTTGCGTCTCTCGGAGTAGAGGGAGTGAGACTCACAAAGATACGAGCAACGAAGAGACCTGTAAAGTTCTGGACGATACCCGTGAGGGTGATGACCAGTCCCCAAGCGAGCATAATGATCGGAATCCACATGCTAGGTCGCCAGGCCTTCATGACCATGTTACTAGTCTCAGTTACCCATATCAAAGGCGCACGTACCTAGGGACTTCAAACAAGACGTAAAAAGCAAAGAAGATAGCTAAACAAGCGGCATAGTCCATTCCTTGCAGCCCCAAGCTCGCCTCGAGACCGAACAATCTGGCGTTCCCAATCTGAACGCTGGTCAGCCGTCCTCCGTCCACTCGGGTTTTTCGAGGTGTACTCACATTGGTTCTGTCCAAGAATGACAAGAGGTACAGCAGAGCGAGCACCTACCACGTCAGCGCATCCTCCCACCACTGCGCTGTCAGACTCACAGGGACGAGATGCCAGTCTATCTTCCGCAACAAGGCCATCTCATTGACCTCGTGCGTTGCGGGGAGGTCCCCCGGGTTTGTGGGATCCACATACTCGACAGCGGCGACTTCTTGCTTGACATCCATCGAGGGCATGATGTCGGGGTATATGTCTATCTTTCCTGCACCCCGGGTCATTATATAGGACCCCACTGCACTTGCCCACGTCGACACGTCCGGGGTGGATGCCAAGCTGAATAAGTCCCGATGTCAGCGTTACGCAACGCACGATCTTCACCCCAGATCTAAGGAGCTAGCCTCTCACTTGCCAGCCAAATCCATTCTTTGAACGCCAAGACCTGCCGGAAGGGTGTGTGCCGTGATCCCACGGGGGGATGCGGCTGTGGAAGATAAGCTATAACCACCCATTCGGGTAGATCCAGAATGTGGCCGGAGAGATTCAGCGGTTCTTGGCGCTGACTGGACACTGACCAGACCGATTTATCCGACCATCTCCTACCTGGCCACTCGTCGAGGTCGGTCGTATCGGTCGTTTTTTGCTGACAAAGAGGGGGACCGGTGGTGTCGAGGTATCAGCCTCAGCGGTCATCGGGCGGCAATGGGCGGTATGATCTCTTGGCGCCGAGTAACGATGCAATCATCTCCTATCTTGAACAAGTGAGAGTACAGCCCATTCATCTCATTCGGCGCCGGTCTGACCGATGTACTCGCTTGCCGCTTCAAACATGCCAGCCGCAAGAGTGATTCCAACGCGACAAAAGGTACTCGTACATATAATGGTGAGGACCAAAGGGTTGACCTCCTCTGTCACGTGATGCTCATCCACTCAGATCTCGTTGAATCAGATCAATCAGATCCCTCATCGTTGACCGACCGCATTCTCCACTCGACATGACACCGATGATCCGATACTGCCGTCAATATCCGAGTTCACCTCAGATCTGATCCTGATGATACTTTTGGGGCCTGCGGTGCCCGAAAATTGACCGTCCTGACATGACCATCGGTCTTCGGCCTCCTACCACTGGCATCGCGTTTGATTGCGCTAATTAGCGGGCCCCATTTCTATTACGGTGATAATGGGCTCAAAGAGGTTTCGGCTCGCTTGTGCGGAACATGCAGGTACGCGAGATCGTCAAAGGATGCGAAAGGAAGGTCAAAGGGAGGTCCTTTGATACACGAACCATTCCGTTGACTACTCTCAAGGTACATCATAGGTAGGTCACACCATCAATGGGCGATGGCATAAACGGCAGGACGTTGAGCTGTTTCTGTCGGGCGCGATGATAAAGGTCCTTTGGCTTACCAATTGATGGGTGGATTTTGATCGAACTCCCCACTTTGTCCGACCTGATACACACAACCTTGTCACAGCATCGACCTACATCAAGTCCGGTACACGAGCATGTCCAGGTTCTCACGCCCTTTCAAATGAACATCTGCGGAATACTGACGACTCTGACCTGCAAGTCTGACCGGGAAACCTCCGGTTGTGCAAGTCTACATGGATTGTATCAAGGGTTCAATCTTCGGGTTGATCGAAGGCCTGTACGAGTTGACCGGAAAACGGCGAGCTCGCCGTTGTCACGTCCGAAGACAGCTTGGACCCAAGTCGAGGTACTCGAGGTAGCGATGAGGTCGAGGGGGTCAATCATGACTGGGGCGCGATTTGGGGTGATCGCTCAACCTAACATGGCTCAAGTGGTACATATAATCGTGCAACCAGCCATCCTGGTCATGGAGCCTCCCGCAACTTTGCCAATTCATACGCCATAAAACAGCTATCGATCATGTCCGATATCCGGCTACCCTCTGTGCAGCAATTCATCGATGAGATAAACAATAGTCGTCGAAGCTCATCCTCGCAACCGCTGGCTGCATCAGGTTACGCCTACCCACATCCCCCTTCAACGCCTCACTCCATTCACAATAACCAAGACCAGTATCCACCGCCATTTCCATCTAAAAAAGCCATCCGCGGTCAATTTCGCCCTACATTTACTCCCTTGACCCTTCACGGATCCCTTTCACTTCGGCGTCCAAACCCCATGTCCATTGGATCCCTCCTCACTCCCGATAACATCCCTAGATCAAACATTGAGGGAGTCCAGAGATCTCTCCAGAACTCACATCATCGACAACAGCAACAACAGACGCGAGGTTCAAGAAATGAAGTAGGACCCGGAGCAGGATATTCGTAAGTCTCCATGTGAGATTCGCTCCATCAATTCGGAATTTGACATTACAGTGTATACCCGACGATGAGGTATACGCCGAGACTTGAACCAGCTTTCAACGGTATGCCCGTACCTAATTATTGCGAGCTGGAGTTGATCTTACAGGGTCGAGCTTACAAATCTTCCACTTAGTACCGCCTGCGACATACCGAGTCGACAAGAAATTCTCGGCGGCGACCGAGTTTGCTCTTTCTTCGTGAGTTTCACACATCCCCCACGCTGATAAAATAGTCCAGAGGACTTTCAATATTTATTCGTCTTGGTGGCTCTGGAGGAGAATTTACAATCTTTCAACCGGGGTTTGATAGCTGCCACAAATCCATCGTCCACGCCCCTGTCCCACACGCCCATCTCCTCCACGCCACTCCTGCCCCTCGAGCCAGCTTTAGATGAGGCAGGACGATGGTACGGACGAGTAAGAATAGAGTGAATCTCATCACATAGCTCTGGCACCTTATTGAGTTTGCTAACAAGCCAGGGTAATGGCGCATCAAGGCAATTCAGCGGCACTCCACCTCGTTGTGAAGATCCTTCGCTTACCCAGTCACTCGTAAGCTGTTTCTGTATCGCCATATATCATATCGACTGTAGACCTGGGATATCAAAGGTAATCCCGCCTACCGTGGTCGCTACATGCGCTCATGACACCCGTTGGCGGGATCACCGAAGCTCCTACTTGTAGATCCTCCATACTGTGTACATGTACGATGTCATGCAAGCATTGCCTGTGCTCCCTTTGTACATCTAGCTTTAACTCTTAGATGCGTTTGACCGACTCATCCGTGAGAAGACTGCACACCATGCATGCAAGCACGAGTATGAGACTATGACGACTCGCTGAGATAATTGACGAGTTGTGCGATGATGACCTTTTGCAATGGTGGCTCTGCTCCTTCTTCTTCTTCCGAGTCGTCCCCTATATTTCTTGCAAAGTCTGCTCGTCAGCTATATATATATCTATCATGACTAACCCTCTAGAACAGCGACGATACTCTGCAGAGACTGATCTTTCCTCCCCAACATCAACTTGGCATGCCCCATAGCCTACTCGTCAGCCCGCTCATTACAGTGCATTCTCGGTGACTTACCCCATCGTCTTCCATGCATATCCACGCCAACACGTAATCCGCATTCTGCAAAGCCGACAGACCAGCTTCGGATCTGCGGAGGTACCATTCCGCTTCTACATCCTCATCTACCTCCTCTCCATTCGCTTCCATAACCTTCTTCTCCATCGCGATATCCTTTTCGGCGGGTTTCAGTCTATTCTCCGCCACTTCGCGCATCTCGAGTAGACGCTCTACTTTCTCGTAGTTGTTCTCGATAAATTTGGCTATGAGCCGTATACGTGCTGGAGTATCGGATTCGAGGTTTGTAAAGAGAGAGACTAGGATACCAAGGAGATGCTCTTCATCTTCGAAAGAGGAAGACGCATTGAGTTTCTTCTTCTTTCCCTCGCCCTGCGAATCAGCTCACAGTATCTAGGCCCAGCGAGGCACCTCACCTTGCCCATGAATGCCGAAAAGAAAGTTTTGAGACCCAGGACTTCCACAAAACGTTCGCAATTCTTTGACCCATCTTCCGTCTGCAGAGCGTAATCGAGTACTTTGATCGATCTCGTACGAGCCAAAAGCTTTTCTCTGGCTAGTCAGCTGTTGCTCCGAGACGGGTGTATGCCAGCTCACTTCATCATAATGATCATCAATTCCACACCTTCCGCCTCCAAGAATAGATCCTTCATCTCCGGTTCTGCCAATGTCGTGCAGAGACAGTTGAACATGTCCTCCATAAACTCGACTTCTTCTCCATCAGACGGATCCTTCTTTCGATATTGCTACACGTAAGCTTCTCACACGACTATATTGGGTTGAGCTTACAGAGAGCGACTTGAGCATAATCTCCATCCCGTCCAGCTCGGCCAGCTTCAAGACATTTTCTCTGCTTTGCTGAAGAATGATCGCCAAGATCTGCGAAGCGTATTGCTTATTACTGTCGAAATCTTTCCTATCCACTCGCTTTAACAACCAGGGTAGTAGTGTAGTTTCCGAGACAATCTGGTCCGCTAAAGGCGGGATGAAGGACAAGAGGTTCTCGAACACTCCAAGGATGTTGTGCACACCCGTGGAATCTGATTCCTCCGATTCGTCCAGTCTGCCCAGATTGGATACCAGTAAGTCCAATATCGAGTTGTTCAACTACACATGAGCTTGACACCCGAGTGCGGATGATCGCTCACTAGCTCATCAATGAACTCTGCTAAAGCCATCCGGGTTTGTGCAGCTTTAGCAGCATCTTCCGGATCTTCCTCATCTATCTCATCTCCTCCCGCACCAACGTCTTCATCCGTCAACTCTTGGATAATCTCCACTACGCCCAAAGCTATATCGGTGTTTTCATGTGATAATAGGCTGGCGAGCAGAGCTGCCGAGCCAGATTTGACTATTTCGGGGTAGAACAATCCGGGGTTTTGGGTGAGAGGGAGGAACTGTTTGAGTGAAACGTCGAGGTCCGACTCTGACTCGATGAATCTACCCGTGAGCTTTGCCAACATACTCAGCATTAGAAAATGACGCACCTGGACGGATCATCAGGGTACTTTCCACGCTGTTCGGCATTCTTCGCTACTATCCTCTCGAATCGACCCAATTGACGACGCAGTGCCGGTAATGTCAACGCTGTGGACTGTTCGTGAGCTACGAACATGTGACAGAACAGGTCAGCTCACCTCTTCCTCGTCCCCTGCTTTGTCGAAGATATCTAGGATTTGCTACAGATCAGCCACACTCCTTGTCAGGTAGTTCGACCAACATTCTGCTCAGAATTGAGTCCTCCACCGAAGAAGCGTCCCTCATCATCGTCCGGGTCTTCAGGCTCATCCCCACCTAGAATCAGCCCCATATACAGATATCTGACTTCTGGACTGACCTTGAGGGTATCCCCTCTCATCCTCGTCCTCCTCAGACACCCTTGCAGCTCGTTCTTTGCCCTTTCCATTCCCGTTACTTGGGACGGATGGTCCGTCTAGATCATCTTCTACAGTCACCTTGTACTTTTTGAGCGTCTCTGATAGTCAGCACAGTCTTTGTACGGGGAAACGTGAAAGAGTTTCCGAAGGAGGACGATGTTGCGTACCTGCCGAAGGGGCGTCTGGCATCCTACGTTTTTGACCAGCTGAAGCAGGCAGCTGCGGCAGCCTGAACATTTTGTCGATATCCATCTTGGCGGATTTTGAGATCTAGGCTCCTTCACAGGTAGATACAATCGATATCTGCCTTCCTTGTGAGGCTTTGTGAAGCGGTTGTTGGGTGATGTCGTGTCGAGGGATGATTGTTAAAAGTTGAAAGGCGAAGTTGCATCTCTGTGACGCAACCTTCTTCATCTCATTCCATACTCATCTCAACGTCCAAGACCCCTCGACGGTCTCCGTCCATCGTCTACAGCTGGTCGACCGTGGAATTTACAGTGGAAGACTACAATCAATGGTGCAGTGATAGCGGCATTAGCTTCCAGTATCGAGCATGACGACTGTTACCACGGCCAATGGCTCTCTAGAGTCATCCCATCCTACATTGGATCTACTCAACCCGCTGGTCAAGGATGGCCCCTCCAGTTTGACCGTCAAGGGGGTTCAAGAAGTTCGACAAAGACTCGAATCAGCCATCACAAAGAACAAGGTGTGTCTACAAGAGCGAGTTGGGCCTTGTGCTAACGAGGTAGAAACGAGGCCATGATTTGCTCATTGATAACTATCCGACCGTCTCCTCCCATATCCGACTCGCAACATCTCTTCGGGGCGACTATGACAAGCTCCAGGAAACTCTGCAAGGTTTTGAGAGGGACATTGATGCCTCAGACCCCGAGGTGGGCATCCTCTACTCCGATTATGCTTGGCTGACTCGTAGACTTCGTTCCTACCACCAGTACTATCGCTCTTGGACCGTCACTTTGCCGCCGCACAAAACAAGGCTCGAGCTGAGGCGCATGTCAAAGCTCTCAGATCTTTGTCGGGGATCACAGAAAGGATAAAGAAGCTCGAAGATGCCATTTGGGCCGGGAGAGGAGCAGACGAGTGGGTAGTGAAAGAGCTGGCAGGGCGACAGGCGGAGTTGGACGGTTTGGAGATATTGCGAGATACGAAGGCGTACAAGTCGTCCCAAGTGAGCTTTTGAATCAACTTTAAGGCCTCAGGAGCTCATGAACAGGACCGAATAGCTTTGTTCAAATTGATGGTGGTTGAACAGCTTGGAGATGCTTTCCTGAAAGCGATCTCTTTTGGCCTGGAAGGCAGCTCCGAGCAGACCATCGCAGTGCAATCGCGAACGACGTTGCAGCAGCCAAAAAGTTAGTATATTACATCGCTACAGCCTATGGAGCTCATGTACAGTTCCCCGTCCCACGGATGTCGGTAGTCCCGCCCGACCTTCTGTCCCGCCCCCTTACTCCCTTAGTCAAGTATACAACACCCTCTCGGGATTCGCTATGCTATCATCGACACTTGCAAACCTGCGGGCAAGGCTGGTCCGGGACATTTTGCCGCCTCTCATCCGTGGAGAGTGTAAAGTCACCCAAACGACTTCTGATTCGATCTCGACATTCCGCCTAGAAAAGTCTTCAATCTCTCGACAGCCTAATGACATACTGCAGGATGTGGCATCGCTACTGTCCTTCATCAACAACACAATCATCCCTTCGCAATCCTCTCAAATACCAGAACGAGAAACGTTTCTTGCCGAGATGCAGTCGACGACCTTCCGCTCGATTCTCGACTCGGTGATCGTCACTTCCATGCCATCTTCACTTTCCGCCATACCTTCTTGGCTCCAGATTGTCCATTCCGCTCTCACGATAGAAGAGGAGTATTCCGCTCCATCTCAAGAGGCAGTGATCAAGCCATTCTTTGAGACTCAGGCTGGAGAGACATGGGCCAATCAACGTCTTCGCCGAGTAGCCGAGGATGCACGAAGACTGATTGTGGGCGGCTGGGGAGGATGGGAAGCGAGAGAAGCGCAGCGGGAAAAAGAAGTAGTCATGGTCGTGGAGGCCGAAGTGGATGAGCCCGAAGCGAAAGAAAATTCCGTGACGAAGGAGGATGATGGATTTGGATGGGGATTTGACGACGACGGAGCGAAGTCTCACAACGTGCGTGAGGAGGTCAAGGAAAAGACGGAGGAGGAAGAGGTGAACGAATGGGGATTCGACGTCGAGACACCCCAAGCTGGACCGTCATCACCTAGGAAAAGCCCCCAGACGACAAATGGGAATCACGCTTCAGCGGAGGACGAGAGTATGGGTGACGGGTGGGATTTTGAGGACCCCGTGGCAGTCGCGCCTCCTTCTCCGCCCAAGCTTGTCGCCCCTGTGAAGCCTGCACGAGAAGCGAAAAGGCTTGGAAAGAAGGTTGCTAAAGCGAAGAATACGGTAGACGATGATCCATGGGGATCAGGAAGCGAATCGATGGCTTCCTCGATACAAGCCAAACCGCAGACCAAAGAGCCAGTCCCGGAACCACAGAAGGTACCCACGCAAGATGACGGGTGGGGATGGAATGAACCGGTTCCTACTCCAGATGTTCCCAAAGAACCCCCTCGCGCGAAGAGGAAAGAGCTGAAAGAGGAAAAGAGGACGATACGTGAGACATTCCTCGTCAGTCGAGCATGTGACAAGTTGGTGGATATGGCGGATAGAGTATTGCAAGAAGCCAAAGAGCTCTCGTCTTCATCGTAAGATGCCTCGATCTTTTGCAGCTCAAACTAATATCCAGGCTGCCTTCTCCATCCTTTGTCGCTGCCTCGGATGTCCTACTTTTGGCCGCTGAAAATGTGTTTGACATACATCGATCTCTGCTGCCCGCCCATTTCGCCCCCCAATTGCGCGATGTACCTACGCTGTCGATGCAGCTGCACAACGACGCACTTCATCTCGCTGGACGGATTGAGGATCTGCAACGACAATACGTCTTCTGGGTCGGAGCGGACGATATCAAGCGACGATTGTTGGCTCTCGCCGATCATGCTTTCGAGACACAACTGGCAGCACAGCGAGATGCTCTGATGGAGAGTATCGATGAAGCAGAGGGCTTTGTAGTCACTACTGATATTGGGCTGAAGCGTGCCGAGAGGGCGATAGGGAGTGTTGTCCATAACATTGAGAGTCTTGGACGTGTCTTGAAGGTGCGTTGTTGAATGTCATACCCGCTGATCTCAGGATGTCTTGCCTCGAACTACGTATCACATCGTTCTGGGATATCTCCTAGACGAGGCAGTGTACCGAATCACCTCGGATATCCTGGAATTGCAAGATATCACCGAGACAGAGTCGGAGCGATTGAACGAGCTTCTCAAGCCGATCCGTCCACTGGAGGAGATCTTCGTGGTGGATCCGGGCGCACCATCGAATATTGTCGCTCACGTCCCGCACTGGCTCAAGTTTTGTTATATCTCGGAGCTTCTGGTTAGTCCCGCAAAGAGTCTATATAGCATCCGCTAACGTGCAGCAAGCGAATCTTGTGGATATCCTGTACCTGTTCGACTCGGGGGCTCTCATCGATTTCACCACGTCCGAGCTGGTCTCTCTACTTCGAGCGTTATTTGCCGATTCGGAGAAACGTGACAACGCTATAGAGCGGATTGAGCGTGGGATCCCAGCGGTCGCTGCCTCCTAGAGTGATCTGCACAAGGGTTGCATATACAATCCATCCATCAATATCTATATGCACAAGATACTGTCATACTTCACAAGCGTACGAGTCGTGTCAAGAAATAGTCGTCAAGTGAGTCACAAGTTATACAACCAAGAATCAATCGCACCAGTCGCTCTGAGCCCAGCTCATATCCTATTCACCTCTCGAGTAAACAACCCCTTTGCGCTCTGCACATCCACACGTCTAAGTGTCCGCCTTCCAGGTGTCAATTCTTCTTCCACTTCTTCCTGTGAGCTGACGACGCTTTCCAACCCCAATTTACTCCTTTCCATCGTTCGTCGGTGCCTGCTTCCAGACCCAGGGATCCAGTCATCGTCAAGCGTATGGGAACGTTTGGACGTCGGGCTGAGCGTGACGGATCGTTTGCTGGGAGTGCTCGAGGCAGAATGAGATGATGCTGGGGGGATATTCTCCTGATCCTCGTCGAATTGAGACCTGTATGATCGACTGGTACTCGCTGGAGAGGAAGGTAGATGGGATGCGGCATTGGGAGCTGGGGACGGGTTGGACAGGAGGGTACGGCGTGAATCAGGTGTGGGAGGGGCATCGAGTGAAGCGCCATCGGGGTAAATTGTGAATCCCACATCGTGAATATCTTGTTCGTTCTCTAATGTTTGTGTACTCAGTATCGGCGAGGTAGGAACGACCCGTGAAGATATGGGCGGAGACGGTGCGAGAGATCGTGAAGGCAAAGAGGTCGGCGAGGGCGGTACGGCTCCTACGATTCCGAGGCTATCATCAGCACACATCCAATGCCGCACACTTATTTACACACCTCTGCTGGGATGCATCCACAAATAGGCGCCTAGCGGGACTCTTGCCTATACCCAGTTCGTCCTTCTCCAATAATGCTTTGGCTTTCGGAGTGACCTGCTTGACCCTCGTTCGCTTTATCGTTTCTATCCCCTCGGCATCGGTATACGACACCTTTCTCATCTTTGGCGAATCCAACGTCGAAGTGGAAGATGAACCGAGGGTTGACGGTGCGTTTCGTTTGCTTGGGAGTGAGATGGGCGACGGGAGCGAGTTGGATGGAAGGATGTAATGGGATAAAGGGAGTGGAGCGAGCGGTTGTCGGGATCGAAGGGATGGGACTGATGCCATCGTGTCTGGTCTCTTGTGCTTTTCTTTCTGCGCGATCCTCCTGTTCTCTGCGTGCTTCTCCTCGTCGATATAGGTGTTATGGTATATGTATTAGGTATGAGCACGTTGGATATGGGTAACAGGCAATGACAATAACAATAACAGAGGGTCTCGGGGCGTGTCTCAATGTCGCCACGTTTTTCCTCGCCCTTTTCAAGTTTGATTCCGCTTTGGGTAATTTTCTCTCTTTTGCCACCCGTCGTCATCGAATGTGGCACCTCGCCCATACATGCACGTAGCTAGCTATTTCAATCACAGTCATCAGAGTCGCTACTCTCAAGACCGTGATCTGCACTACTTCGAAACAGCCGAATCATGCCCTGAGGAGGGGGTTCACACCTGTAATCATTCGAATACCTGACGCAAGAGCAGCCCCCGATGCGCCGCAGAGTCTCCCGCTCCGTTTCCGCTATCTGTATTCGCGTTTCTTCGCTCAGAAGCAAGCATGAGTTGGCCGAGGCACTCGGGCCGGATCTTCCCAACAAGCTTTGGTGCACCTTTTGGGTCAATCTCTCAGACCGCCAAGACTCTTCCAGTATCGGCTCAATAGCTGCCGCTACTTCATCAATCTGCTTCTGAGACCAACCGCGCTCGTGTGGATCTTCATTATCACGAGAAAACGGAGAGGTGATGGTCCCCTCGAGTGTATTCTCGTCTTCGAGCATGATTATGATCCTCCCCAGCCCTGTCTGATCTCTGTCCGATATCCGCATGATGTTTTCAATTTGGTATTCTGAAGTCTCATCCCGGTCGGACGAGGCGATTGGGACCAAGCGAAGAGTAAAATGGCCGTACTTTCCTGTACTCACAGTCACCTTATCGAATCTTTTTGGGAGCGTGAACGTCTCCATGGAGTTGTCTCTGACTATCGCTACTCCTAACATGCCGAGTAAAGTATTGGCGGTCCCATCCTCCTCACGGGAAACCGGCAACTGACCTACATCATTGAGCCTGAGTGCCTCAATCTGTGTTTTCAGCAAGAACGATAAAGAGTTTGAAGCGGCAGGATGAACAAGCTGCCTCCCGCGTACAGCGGCAAACCGCTCCGACAGCGACTGTGGGTCGTCCCAGGTTGATACATCCTCGGTCTCATTTGCAGTATCCTCTGTGAGATCAAGGACTCCTAAGGATCGCAGGGCCGTCAGAATGGATCGTACGGCGACTTCTTCTGGTAGACAAAAAGGCAAACCTCCCAGGAAAGGTGTTTCTGTGTCGGTACTGGGATCCCTAGTGACGTATGTGACAAATGTGGGAATGTCAATTGCCAAAGTTCTCCTGATCTGCCCCCCATTGACTTGACACAAGGTTGTCGATACATTCACTGTTGAAACTCCTTGCTCTTCGAGAGGGAATTTGGGCGACAAGGATGTGTAGTCGACATCATCAATTTCCACACGGGCTGGCGACATCTTTGTTCAACGGCAAAGCTCGTCTTGTAGGAGAATGGTGTATGAACAGCAGCATTCGTGTATGACTTGGCGGCGGGTGGTCGTGTGAGAAACACGAATTCTTCGATGCGAAGACTTCTTATCTAAGTGAAAGGACGAGCCACTGTGAGCAAAGCTTCTACGACGCTCTAGCAAGCTTGTAAAATCATGAGCACTGCACGCCTCGAGTCGATGCAGCATTTGACCCGAGGTGTCGCTCGAAAGCTTTGCAGCGTTTCGAACGATCATCTTTGCAATTATTGTAGGATGATGACATTCTGTTCACACTGTGTGCATCTCGCCTCAACTTCGCTCCAAGCACCCTAGAATGAGACGCTCCACTGGACTGATCTCACTTCCTTGACCGTGATTTTGCACCAGGTCTAGGCGATTTCACCCATTCTCCTTTCTCGGTGTCCCGTGAGAAGATCATTGCTGACATGGGATTGAAAAGCGGGATGGCGTACGATTTGTAGTTGTACTCCCCTCTACCAGCTTCAACATCATCTGTGTGATATCCCGAGAACTACATCAATAGATGTGTCAATGTCTGCTCCTTACCCCTCTCAGCCGCACTGTCTCCTCGATCGATGATTGTGAAGTGATGGGCTGGGAGTGTTGTCCGTCGTCGTGCCGAATCCTTATGGACTAGTGCGTGTACCTCTGTTGATTGAGGTACAGATCCGGACGAATTGATGACTGCTTGCAGCAAGGCAGAAGCAGACTCCATGAGGTCGGGAATCTTGGTAGAAGAAGGGGCGCTCAGAGCGCATTCTTCCAAGACACCCGCTAACATCGAACGTACCGCCTCCCGAGCAGATTCGGATTGTGCCAATCGGCTCCAGTCCTGCTTCTTCACGAGATTGGTTGCAATGTCTTGGAGAAATTTGATGGAACCTACGTCTAGAGGACTCTGTTTTTGGGTTTGATCGCTAATTTCAACCCGATCAGGATCTTGTTCAGTATGGTTCTCCAGTTCCATGGATTCCTGCTCATCTCGTACTTTCCACTGGGGACTCCGCTCTTCCAGTGGGGATCGACCGCGTTCCTTGTCCTCGGTCTGTTGGCTCTCCGCTTCGTCTTCCGAACCTTCGTACAGATCAGAGTCGGCGTGGTCGCTCGACGCAAGATCCTCCCTGGGTCCCCCCTCAATCGCCCGGTCGACTGCGGCATCTGCGGTCACATTGTTCTACCACTTCAGTGACCTACGATATAGGAGCCTTGACACATACCTTGTGAGACTCCACATGTATCTCTCGACCTTCAGATTGAGCTTAGGCGGCTCCACTGTCCTTGAAGGAGGAGAGTTGCCAAGGGGTCAGCGCGCTCCGCCATGCCCCGGGTACACTGCGAAGTTAGATTTCACCCTCTTATCTTCTGGTTCAAGATTTCCCAAAAGAGCCCATTCCTTCTGCGATTCCGCTGCAAGTGCATTCATTTCGGCATCGGCGTTGGCATAGTACCGTCGAAGAGAAAGCCCTCTATTGAAGCTTTCGGAGGACTTCAGCTGGTGGCAATGTTTGGTCGCCCAATCATTGATCTGTTCAGCTAAGATTGATCCTCTTCTAGGATAGAGAATGTCTCCCTTCGACCACCCTTGAGCATCGACGTTGTCGCTGACCTCGAAATACGGGGAGATAGTTGCCACCGAGTAATCGGGATCATGGGCGAGACGAGTGAAACTCAGTCCAGAATGGAATTTCAGGCTGAGAGGGGTTTCGTTTGTAGCGGTCTCAGACTCTGGCGAGACTTTAGGAGCAGACATGGCTGTAAATCAAACTTCAATAGAACAAGACTATGCTAGAGATCGTGTTGATCAATCTTCATATCCAGAAACATTGTACACATACTGTAATGCATGTCAAAACGCTATGCGACCCAAACACATGAGTTTTTCATCAAAGGATGCATTGTCTCTGTCTATCCGCTTCTTGTCTCCCTCTCCCAGAGAATCACTATGAGAAGCATTGTCATTCACCGACCCAAACACATTGCAGCCAGACGAAGCACACACTCAAATAAAGGATCTCGCTGCCAAGTGTCAAGGGTTTTATCGAGATTTGGACAGTAAGGACAAGGACTAGCAAAGGACAAGAAATCTCGTTATTTGGAGAAACGGCCGTGGAAAGTACGGCCAAGTACAAGGGACTGAACAGAAGTCCTACACGAGCGTATACTTATCTTGAGCTATAATTCGTCGGGAGGGACGCCGAGATGGATAGAGGCGCATGCTCGGCTTGCTCATATCAGCTGTGACATCTTGCATGTAGTATTATTCGCCATACTACCCCTATTGCGTCACTGAAATCGGTATTCCTCCATCATCGGCCTGCTTAGTGTCACGTCCACATGTGTCCCCCTCGGAGTCATTCATTCGCACTCATACCACCCAAATACCGAGTCCTCCATGTCCGTCGATTTAACGTAGAAGGTGTCTGATCCCCCGAGAGGAGCCAACAGTGATCTTGTAACGGAGTTTTGGACTCCGTCTTTGGTCCCAGTGATCGTAGTATCAAATCGTACGAAGCGGGTGTCCAAAATCTCGGAGGACTCCTCGGGTCCGACTGTGTTGTCTGTCAAGTTGGGGTGAGTCCCAGGAACAATTTTGGTTTCCGAGGAGAATGAGTCTGATCCCTTGAGCTCTTTCAAATCCTTCTTGAGGTAGAATGTGATCCAACCGTATGAGCTTTTGATGAATTCTGTTTCCTGCAATACATCAGGCTGGCTCTTTCTCGCATCTTTGAGCAAATCTTGCAGAATGCCTTTGCCGATCCGTCGACCTGCTCCCTCAAGCAATGTTGCCCAATATGGCTTTCGAAGCTCAGAGTCCATGTGCTGTTCGATGTCATCGATCTTTGGCACGAGACTCGAGAACTCAGTCTTAAACTCTGGATCCAAGCACACTGTTAATTTTCGAGGCGAGGACAAAGATGGGACGGTTTCGGTGTGCTCGCTAAAGTCTGGAACAACCAAGGACTTGAGCTTGTGACCCGTTCCGCTCAAGTCGATGTTTAGCGTGATGGCAGGAACGATCTGGCTTTTTCTCTCCACCTGTTCAGTGAACTCCTGGAGCTCTACCAGGTTGATAGACTTCTCCGAGAGCCACTTGGTCAATCTTATGTCCAACTCTGCTTCAGTCGCTCTCGCGAATTCCTCGTCCTCCAAGAACGCTTTTTTGGTGTCCACAGTCTGCAACAATGTAGTCAGAACAGACTGAGTCTCTTCTAGGATCTCGCGTCCAAGCTCGCTTTGAGGATTAAAGCTTAGATAAGTCCCGCTCAAACTGATCTGCGGCTTGATCGTGAGCACCGGTTCATGAGTGGAAGCGTCATGTGTCGCTTGAAGGTTGGATCGTATTGAATGCTCAGATTGCACGTCTGCCATTCTGAGAATTTGTAGAGATAGTGATTGATAGAAACTGGGCCGTTTAATTGGTGACGGTGATATAGTGCTGTCGAATCTCCTATGCGGCAAAGGTGGCCGTCCCCTCAGACAGGTTTTGACGGCTCACAAAGGAAGGCCCACGTCGTAATGAGGTCGGAGTTATTGTGGAGCTCGATCGAGTCGCCCATACGCGTGTTGAACTCGTCATTGACCCTCTGCATGGTCTGCATGGGGTCTGAAACAGCGAATACTCGCCCTTCTAGGACAAAGGACGCTTCTTGCTTCTGCACGCTAGAGAATGGCCCTCGAATAACCGGTCTGATTACCGGCATTATCCGGTCCACATGATGTTTTTGACAACACCATCATCGACATTGCAGTATCTCTTCGTATTAGGGTCCTACGCAAATGTATGCTCCACCGACGGACCTGTCCCACAGGTCATTTGTGATCATTGGAGCGGGAACACTAGGTCGAAGAATCGCTCTCATGTGGTTGACACGACCCGACACAATTGTTCATCTCCAGTTTGTCTCTTTTCTGCACGATCCTAGCTCATGCATCAGTGATACTCGCCCAGAGACTTTGCACGATGCAAAAGAATATATCGATCAGACGCTACCGTCAACCATCGCATCCCGCGTCCCAGAGGGGAGCCCGGGGACACTCAAACTGTTCGAGAACCGCGCAGAAGCGCTCAAAGGCGCATGGATCGTCGTCGATTGTATACCCGAAATTCAACAAGCCAAGATTGATCTACTAGGAGAAGTGGATAAGGCTTTGCGCGAAGACGTAATCATAGCGACCAACAGCTCGTCATATATGGCTCGCGAGATCGTTGAAAAGGTCAACTTTCGGGACAGGGTGATCAACACGCACTATTACTGGCCGCCCGAACAAGTGTAGGTCCTCGACCAGAGTTGGACTAACAGAAGACCTGTGGAGATTATGCCCAGTGCAGAGACGCATGAGAGTATAGCGCCATTACTTGTGAGGGAATCCAAACGTCATGGTCTCGTGCCTTCCCTCGCGTAAGACAAGCCAAGATTACGGGACGCTAACTCGAAGGCGCAAAGAGTCTCTCGGGCTAATAGCTAATCGGTAAATACTTTCTCTTGGTCTGCTAATCAGCTAGTATATGGGCTGCAATCAAACGTGAATCTCTTTTGGTGGTCGCTGAAGGGGTATCCACGCCTCAGGAGATCGATGGGCTGGTTGAATCGGCACTTGGACTTCGACCGTTTGCCAAGATGGACATTGTAGGCTTGGACGTAGTCAAGGATATCGAAGAGCACTACCTCAATGTCCGTCCCGACGTCACTCGCCGTGAGGTCATTGACGTACTTGACGGATATATCGAGAAAGGTCGCCTAGGCGTCAAGAGTGGAGAAGGTTTTTACGGATATTCGTGATGACTGCTGCATCGCGAGTAGCCTGGCTGACAGTCTTGTTAAAGTTGTATATCCGCATCATACATACGTTCATCATACTCCTAGTATACGCCCGGACTACCCACCACTCATATGACATACTAGACCGTCACTTTGAACGACAAGTCCGACGGTTCATCTTCCGTGTCTGCCTCCTGGGTTGAGGATGACGAACCGTCTTGACGTTTGATAGTGAAGGTCACTTTGGTGATCAGGTCCCCATTCTCTTCGACTTCCGACTCCACCGTTGTAGAGCTGACAGGTGTCGGAAAGCATTCGAAGATAGCTTTCAATGACTCATCTTTCGCTTCCATCTCCTTGAAAGCAGTTTGAGTGGCTTTCGACAGAACGTGAGACCAGGTGGCTGTGGTAGTCCCGAACGGCCGCTCTTCCTCCATCTCGTCCACCATCTTCTGTAGCAGCTGCTTTTTGCAGCGACTAGAGGGGCTTATGACTTCTCCATCGAATGTAGTATCCGGCAAAAGCAGCCCGATCGCTCTCTTCGCCTCTTCTGACACATGCTCCTCGTGTATGTCTTTCCTCTCTTGATGTGTCATCAACTCGAGTTCAAACCTTTCACCTTGAGCCACGTTGATATACTTCTTGTCCCAAAGATGGGATAAATCCAGACCAATCAAGGCGTCTGTGCAAGCTGAATCCAGGGTGTGTCGTAGATGGTCCAGTCGACCAGTCAGAACAGCGATTTCATAATGGTCATCCTCTTCGCTCGAAAACAGCTTATGGAGCTGTGATCGGCATGTATTTAGCATCATTTCGCTGGTAGGACTATCCGGTCTTCGGAACTCCTTCTCTTCCGCTGGTCCAGCCTGAAAAGTCACGATGGGTTTGACCGAGAAGACGTAGGAATCGAGTTCCTTGTTGTACTTCATCATCAGATTGGTCAAGCAGGCGGTTTTGACTCTGCTATTGTCCAAACTCGAGACATCTTGTGATTGTACTTGATTCATGTTGTTGTCGATGTTGTAGGTTCGTCCGTTCTGTAATCATCGAGGGAGCTCTGCGAGATGCAAGTCGCAGAGGATGAGACTATCAATCCTTCAGCCAGGAAGCGGTATAAATAGCTGTTGCGGCTCGACCGTCGAGGCGACACAGAAGAGCTACAAGACCGAGATGCGCGCCATCCTTTGATCACAGCCATAAGACTGTGGCAAGACCAACGGGTAGTGGCCGATGAGATGTGTCACGTAGCGAAGGATCAAAGGTGAACACAATGATTCAGTTCAGCTGAAACGACAGACCGCTGGGTAAGCGATATACATGGTGCTGCTCCTCTATACCCGACCAGACTCAGCTCCAAAATCAAGCAAGCGATGTAAGCGATTCGGTGAGATCGATCGGAATCGTGTTTGCTCGTCATGCCAGAACCCCCGGCGACTCAGTCTCCGCGGACAGTGTTAGACCGCTTGCCAATGACCTGGGAAGGATTGAGAAGGCGGCTCGTTGATCACCCTCTGACATTTTGCAGTATCAGGGGGCATCAATCCATTAGGCATACCTCTCCTCGCTGTCGAGCCACACAAAGTGACTATTGGCTCAATGAGTGGAACAAACTTACTCTTCGTCGAAAGGTACTGCACACGCAGCACCCGGCCAACCAGTTCTAAGCTCTCTCGATGAGCGGTCGAGAGAGTCAATCGAGCCGCCTCCGATCCTCCCTCGCCGTCACCCTGGAAGTGACCATTTGCTGGGCCAATGATATTCACCCAAAACCCACCTTCACCCGTGTCGAACAAGACTTGCATGAATTCCCAGCTTTTCGGGATCCCGATGGGCAGTGCGAAATCAATGTCGTCAGGAGGACTATAGGCCCCTTCACTGGCGATCATGGCTTTTTTGTACCATTCTCTTGCCGTTTCGCGCAGCGTGAATTTGATCACTTCAGCTGCCGAGTCAGGATCTTGGGATACGAGAGCCTGCACCACGTGCTTGACGTAGCTCAAAGCGACCTCTTTCTTCATTGGCACACAGTGATCATCGCTGCTGACCCTTGCTGTGTCCCTATCATATGTGGTGGGGATCTGCAATTGTATCGCAGACGACGAACATTGGTCCGGTGCGGGAGTCACACCGAAACGTTGATTGTAGGCCAACAAGGAGTGCATATCGGTTCTCACAGAAGTTTGCTGCTGATGATGAGCGGTCGAATGGTGTAAAGGTACATGAAGCAGTGGCGGAGACCATGCGGATCGAATTCGTACAGTGGGGAGGGGCCTCTGAGGTCCAAGTCGTTCTCTGCAAATTCAAGTCAAAGATCCCTATTTCAACACGCGTCAGGGAGCATCAGCGTGCTTCTCCCATTCTAAATTGCCCTGAGTGGTGTGTCGCTCATGACATCCAAGAACGGATCTCCAATATAGCGTTGCATTGGGCTTGCTAGTCATTACTTCTTGCTGTCAAGCTCGTCGAGATACTCCTTCCTCGCCTGTCTTCCGTCGGTATCTGATGCTGACCTTGAGTATGGCGTCCATTTGGGCTCATCCTGGAACAACCTCATGGCAGTGATTGTGTTTTTGGAATCGACAGTGAATCGGTGGTAAATCCTAGGATTGTCAGTGTCTGATCACCGATTCGGCGACGACTCACCCAGCCGGTAGTACGATCAAGTCGCCTGCCTCCAACCCTATCCTGATCCATCTTTCGTTATGTGGCGCACGATGCCCTCGCACGTCAAAATAGCCAGATCCAGCTAGGATATAGCGGATTTCCTCATCCTCGTGCAGATGTCTGGGGCGTCGTCAGTCCGGGCATCCGGCCATGCTGAAAACGACTGACTCATCGAAGAAGGATTTGATTTTCGATTCATACAGGTCGCCCAGGCCGTCCTTGGTCACCGTTATTGTGTCCCGCTGCATTGTCAGCCGATCCAGAGATACTCATCAGGCGTAGCCCATATTGTGGAGAAGATACGAACGTTCTTGTATCCCCTCTCTTTGGCGAATGCATTGATATTTTGCTCCCAGTGCCCAGCCTGATCTATCGGAAACTCCTTGTAAATCACACCAAGATCTGAGAGAGTATCCAGGGATACATCCGTGCCAGAATGATGCTCTTCTCGCTGGTCTCCACTGGTCCAATGAGCAATGGTACATTTGAGGGACCATTGGGCGACCTGGCGAGCGCGTCGCAGCTTCAGAGATGCTGTAGACTCACGGCTGATCGTCGTAGATATAAGCCTTCATTTTGTTTGATGAAGTGGACTCAGTTACCGATTGTTGAGAGAGGGATGCAACAAGGAGAAAAGGTCTCGACAAGGTGTGATTCATGCTCATTTCCATCTCGGCCATCCCCCCCTACCATCATCGGCGATCGCCGCTTCCCTTCGTCATACCCCCGGTGGCATGGAGGGTCTTGAGTCACATACGGAAGCAAGATGAGCTTGCTATTCTGCCAAAGTGATCCAAATTTGACCGGCATACATTGACATTTGTTAAAATGTGCATCGGGTTGAGCTAAAGTTGGGCATCCCGCCATTCATCGCCCCCATAATGTTCCTGCGAAACAATACCCTCGCTGAAAGCTCAGAGAAGTCCAATTTCTGCTAGGCTTTCTTGATCTCGTCTTCATAAACTACTCCCTTGTCCGACTCTGTGGCTCCCAAAGCCTCTAGTCGTGTGATCTCCGCTCGCGCTTTGATCGCCGCTTCGGTCTCCAAAGCCTGTTGTCTGGTTTCTTCCGACTCGTAGAGCATCGTCGCCTCTTCCACCGTCAATCCCTTTGTCTCTTTCATGAAGAACCAGTAAATGCCGAGGAAGTACACCAAGGCTGCCACGTAGACGAAGTAGTATTTCCAGGCAATTGCCTTGAGGGCGATGGGATTGACGAAGTTGTTGAAGGCGAGCCAGGAATTGGTGGTGAGGAGATAAAGCGATACCGTCTTGGCTCGGAGAGACGTTGGAGTGATCTCTGTGACATAAAGGAAGGGAACCGGAGTGAGGCAAGAAGCATAGAAGCCGGAGAAGAGGAAGATGAAGGGAACAAGAGCAAGACCGATCGACTGTTCTCGATGGGTGGCGTAAGCGCCAGAAATCCCTGTGACGATGACGAAGGAGAGGAGCATGCCGCAGAAGCCAAAGAGGATCAAAGATCGCCGACCGACTCGCTCAACAAGAGTCGCACCAACTATGGCACAAATGGTATTCCAGATTGAAAGTCCACCGTTGATCCCGGTGGTCTCGGCTGGCTTGGTGATTCCAACCTGTTTCAAGACCGGTACTAGGAAGTATTGTACAACCCCATTGCCGGCGAGTTGTGCAGATGAGGCCATGGTTATGGCGATGAACACTCGTCTTCGATTGGAGGGGGTTTTGATCATATCCGACCACGTAGTGGACCCGACCACCTTTTCCAGCTCCAAGCCAGCCTTTATTTCGGCGACTTCATGGATGACCAGTTCGTCATCTTTAGCTCCGTTCGCGCTAAGATCAACAGGCGCCTTCTGGAACGACCGGCAAACAACTCACTGATAAGTCGCCAGAATTTCGAGGGCTTCTGCCTCTCGCCCTTGTTTCAACAGCCATCGTGGAGATTCAGGGACGAAGATTGCAAGAAGAAGACAGATCGGTCCAACTCCCTGGAGCAAAGCGGGGATCTTCCATTGCCAAGAGCTTCCTTCCTTGGGGTAATAGACCATTCCGAATACAAACCAGCTCGCTAGGATAGACCCCACCTAGAGGTGTGAGTTCTCCTCACACACTGTGCGTAGATGGCGCCAAGACGCACATTGAACATGATCATCATGAAGGATGAACACATGTGTCGGATTCGAGGGTGGGCCAGCTCGGGAATCAGGGTGGCCGCTGTGATCTCTGTGTTCGATTAGCGTCATTGCAACACATGGAATCCTCCGACACTAACGAGCAACTGCAGTTCCGACCCCAAGAATCACTCGAGCTCCAATGAACATAGACCTGTTGTGGGAAAGTCCGGCCACTACGGCGCCGATGATCATGAGGATAGCCCCCGCTACCTGAAACATATCAGTTGACGTTATCTGGAGCTCAAGGACCAACGTACCATACCAATCCGCCGACCGAAACGGTCGTTAATGAAGGCAGCGACCGGGGCAGTGGCGATCTTGGGTCTGGCTTGTCAGCCGGGCATAACTTGGTAAGGGAGCGCATTCACAAGTAGTATGCAGCAGCGATGAGACCCAATGTGTAGCCTTCGGGATGACCCATGTCACGTTTCCAGGTCGAGATAGCTTGCAGGCCTGCGCACTCTCAGCCGGATGGAAGGATCGACTTGTCGATTTGACATACCTGAAAGGACACTTCCATCGTATCCCAAAGAGTAGACGGCGGTGTAACATACAGCGATATGCGCCATACCTGCACGTCATCAGTGGACATAAATCTGTTGTTCCCGCTCGACTGACCCCTTCGCATACCCCGGTCTTTCCACCAGGAGGATGCTGTATTGTTGACGATATCTGCGGTCGACATGATCATGTTCAGAGATGTCTAAGATGTGTTCGAAATCTGGGTCGGGCTGTCGAATCCGGGCTGTATGAGCGATACATCGAGTCAAGACTGATCTTAAGTAGTTTTCATTTCATCCGAGATCAATGAGCATTTGGCGAACACAATCATCCCGGAGCGGAGCCTTTGTGGAGGCCTGAATGAAGATGTGGGGAGGGCCTCAGAGGTGTGGAGCACTTCTATGTGGCGATATCCCACATGTGGCGAAATACCCAATAGGCGATCCGGTTGGAGAACCCACTTCTCCACCTCACAGCGTACGTTTGATCAATGTGTGAGCGGTACATTCGGAGAAGAAACCGGTCGTCCAGAAATGGGGTGGATGCCTTCTCCACATCTCTCTGGTGGACAGCAGAGGGGAAGCATATCCGGTAAAACGCAGAATGTCCATCATCGAGACTTTCCAACTTTGTGAATTCATCGAATTGACTTTCAACGATGCACCAAATCTCTCGACAAATCTCCTATGGTGAAGCCGCAGCCTCCATCAGTGCCCTGCCCGACATCACTAGGGGTCAGTCGCGACTGTCAACGCAAAGGCAGCAGCAAACAGCGACGACCTCGCATTTCGCCGAAGGGCAAATGGAAGAAAAGTCAATCTCTGAAGTTGAGCCAAACGATCCACTCGCTGGATTTCCTGATGGTGGTCTCCGGGTAAGTCATTCAATACCTCAAGGAACTCGAGTTGATGCTGGTATAGGCTTGGTTGGTGGTCGTGGGAGCATTCTGGACGGTTTTCTGTGGATTTGGCTTGACGGCGGGAAGTGGCGCGTTCCAGACCATTTATAGCACTTCTATTCTTCCGACATATTCTCAGTGAGTTCGATAGTCGGAATTCGGACTATGGGTTGAGCTCACCACAGGTCGACTATATCATGGATAACATCGTGAGTAGCGGCTCCAAAGCTTCAAGTGATGGCTGAATCTCTCAGGACCCAGGCGTTTGTGACTTTTGGACTGGCGTGTTTTACCGGTTCTCTCTTCGACCGCTATGGCCACCGACCTCTAATTGCGACTGGGACATTCTGCCTGACCCTTGGATTCTGCATGCTCAGTCTGTGTACGAAATATTATCAGATCCTGGTTGTCCACATTACGCTCATCGCATGGGGCTGTAATTTGCTGTGAGTGCAACCTTCGCGAGCAGAAAGACAGTCCAGTTGACGGGTGCCAAGATTCATCTGTCCCATGGGAGTTCTGGGTCAATGGTTCTTGCTTCGAAGGGGCATTGCATAGTAAGCTCTTGCTGCAAAGGCTTGGCGTGGCTCCTACTGAATCTCACTAGTGGTATCATGAGCACAGGATCATCTCTGGGTGCGGTAGTCTGGCCTTTACTCCTGGCAAACCTTCCACCACGCAGTCAGTGTTGCCTCTCAGACGGTTGTGTTAGACCGCTAATTTGCAGTCGGCTTTGCCTGGACCTGCAGAGTCATGGCGCTTATCTCCCTTTTCTGCGGCATCCTCTCTTTCTTCCTCCTCAAAACACGCCTTCCCCCACGACCATCCGGATCCTTTTTCTATCTGGACGCGTTCAAGAATCTGCAGTATATCTGTGTCGTGATCAATTACTGGGTAGGCCAGTCGATGAACTTCCAGCTTCTGCTTAGCTCATCGCGTCAGACTTTCTCATTCGGTTTCTTTGCATTTCTCACATTCATCGGCACATATGGTACGCTTTCGGGTTTTGGGGACTTTGCGCCTTATCTGCTGTGAGTGCTTGACCTCGAGGGTAGACTGCAAAAGCTCACCTATGTCAGCATTATCCAAAACGCGTGTTCAGCAGTCGGCCGAATTGCGTCTGGAGGCAAGTGTACAAGGAACAGGGCACGATGTGCTGACGCTTCCAGCCGCCGCAGACCGAATGGGAGTCTACAATGTGGTGACTATTTCAAGCCTGATCATGTGCGTCATGTTCTGGGTATGGAATGCTTGTACGACCAAGACTGCGTGTATCATTCTCGTCGTTATCCAGGGGGCCGCTGGCGGTGCTTTCGTATCGCTGCAGGCTCCGATGGCTACTCAGACGGCCACGGACATGCGCTACGGCGGTACTATGGTCGGTCAAGCGCTGTGTGAGTTTTGAAACAAAGACGATGCGCTTATCCTCACAGTCGTTCAGTCCTTCTCACAGCTCATATGTGGACCCATCTTTGGTGCGGTGCTTGGTACTGGGACTCGCGAGCAGCAATTGGCCAGATTCCCAAGAGCGATCGCGTTGGGAGCTAGCATGATCATGATCGCTACAGCAGCTGTAGTTGTAGCCCGTTGGAAAGCTGTAGGCTGGAAAATCCTCGTGAAAACCTGATTCATGCTGGGGCGAGCTTCTCTCGCAATGTAATGGTACAAGCCATATGAATTTCGCCACATGCCCCATGTCCATTCCGAGATTTACCCCACATCCACATGCTCAAGAACCGATTTACCGCAACTTGTCCCACTTTGCTTTGTTCGTTTCGCTCAATCTCGCATCGAGTTCCACCGGGGACTATTGCTACAGCACATTCACAGGTGACAGTCCACATGGCAGAGCAATCACAACTCCAAAATTTTCCGTGCACAGCACCGGGTTGCTCTCAAGTAAGCTCGTACCACACCACCTCGGTTACCCCACTTGAAATAACACCGAAGCTGAGAATATCAGGTCTTTCGTCGTCGGGAATACCTCAGACGGCATGAGAATACGCGTGAGCTTTGTCTCGACCCCACCGTGTCGGTTTGTGCTTATCTTGCTTCAGATGCAAACCAAAAACCGCACGAGTGCGAGAAATGCGGCAAAGGCTTCGGACGAAGGTGTGTCTCTTGCCCAAGCGACACAGCAGGTCTCATGCATTCATTCTAAAAAGACAGAGATGTCCTTGTCCGGCATCAACGTCGTTGTGGTATTCCTAAGGATCTGGATGCAGGAGGGACTCCTCGCGCAAGTCCTCAAGAAGAGACCCCAAACTCGCTAGGTAATCAATCATCTTCCAGCGAATGGGGCAACAATCGACCACCTCTTGTCACCCAGGCGGCTCGGACAGATATACTATCGCACCCTATTTCGACCAATGTACGATCACGTCCTGATCCATCCGGATCTTTCAGCCCAAAGCGCCGTAGAACGGATTCTTTCCTAGATGTCATATCTCGACCTCCATCGATAGAATGCGCCATAGATGGGTCAGGATCTACTTTCACCTCTCAAGCACCCCTACCGATACATGCAATCGATTTCAATGCCCCGTTAAACGGCTCCATACGGCAAACCGAGCCTATCGATCAGCCTCAGGAGCTGAATCTGTGGAATCAACCCGTCCCCGACTGGCTGACCGGCTTGGAAGGACAGAGTGTAAGGTTCCCCTTCTCGGCCGTTCATCTGCACCCGGTATCTGATGTGAGCAGATGTCGATGGATTATTTACCTTTTGAAACCTACCTTGCGAGCTCGGTCTTTGATGTGGAAGCTTTCCTTGCGGGAGGCAATGATGATAGTAGCAAGAACCCTCTGCTTCCATTCCCCGATCCAGGAAATCTAGCTCAGCCTTCCCCGACCTCAATCAGCCGGATAATGGCTGATCTCGCGCCTGATCCTCATTCCTCGCTCTAGTCAGTCAGTCATGTCGAGAGCTTCTGACTGGTAGTGTGCCTAGTGATCGTTTCATGGCGTATTATAGAATGCGACACTGGGATATACCCCGACTGATCGACCTGACCTCTTGCGCCGAAGCGACCATATCGGACGTCCTACCTCATCTGGATTTCTTGCACAGAGCAACTTTCCGCCTGGATATGCTCGCAACATGCCTAGCGTTCTCGGTGTGCGTGGTCGGAGCGCTAGTGCAGCCTAACACACATTCTTGGGATACTGCTCCAGTGGCTCGAAATGAACTGACGACCACCCTGATGCGCGTGAGCTCAGCCTCCGCTGGAATTTGTGGTACTGCGCTCACCGGATAGTCCTTTTCCATGGCGAAGGAGATCCGGATGTCCGAGTACAACTGTGCGCTGAATCAAGCCTTGGTCCTGCTACAAAGCCCGCAACTTCTGAGCGACGTCCCCTCTGAGAATATCCGAGGCTGTATGTATCGCAGCAGTATCGTCAACGTAAGCAGAACGTGTGTCCGGCATCATTGACGGAAGACTGCTCGCCAGGTGGGTCTCCTGGATCCCTCCACATCGCATTGCGGACTCAGCATATCGCTTCCACCCGAGCCCTGGACCTTCTCCGAAGTGGACCTCTACTGGCGGCGCTGGATCCAGCTCGAATCACGACGAAGAACAGCGTACTTTCTGTTCGTCTTCGATACCAACGCTACTGCGCAGAGCTCAATCCCCCATGCTTTGACGCCTGTGGAGATTTGCTCGATGCCGATGCCTGCCCCACAGTCCATCTGGACTGCCGGAACCGCAGAGGTATGGCTTTCACGTGCAAAACCGTTTAGACCTTTACGTTTGCGTGAGTTGATGCGGCATCTTTTCGATCCGGCAGAGCACGGGGATCCTGATAAAATCCGGATCCCTTCATTGAGCCATACCGGCTTGACAGCTGCCATGATCACCATTGTGCGGTGTATAGTTGATATAGGTGAGGGAAGGAGAGAGAGTGGGAGCTGGTGCGATGTGACGGACACGTGGAGTGACAGGGACGAATCGGAACACTGGGCGCTGTCAGCATTTCCAAGCATGGTCACCAGGGCAGTCGTCCTCGAAAGGCTCACCAAAGCCATCGAACGCGTGAGATAATCGATGCTAAACCTGCTTCTCGCTGATGTTACAGTGGAAGTGCTTGTGGGATCATCCGGCATTGGGACAAGCTGGCCGTGATCCTGTCGGCAAACTGTCTTACTCCCAAGGTATTTTCCGGCTACAGATGGCAGGGAGCTTATATTGACGCACAGATGCCATGCCATTCTTCTGGCTGGGCCAAGCACTGCTCAACGTTGTCTCCTCGTCTTCGCCGATGGAGGTACGGAGGAAATTCGTAACGCAGATCAGTCTCGCGGACATGTTGGCGAGCGCAAAGAGCTTTACAAGAATGGGCAATACGGAGATCAGTGTATCCCGCTGATACATACGATATCTGAAGAAGAGGAAGTTCAGAAAGCATTGGGTAAACCTATTGTAGCACAACTCTGTGTAAGGAGCGCAAATTTAACGCCTGACAGGATCGCGGTTCCCTACCCAGCTCCAATCGTGAGGCACAAAGATAGTGATTGAAGCAGTGATAGCGACAGCTGACGTCGCAAGTCGGACCTCGTAAAATCCTTGATCGACCATCCAACAATTCTGACTCACATCGTAATAGGAGAATGCCTTGTGCTAGATCATCAGCCCACGATGAGGACCACTCAATGCTGAGCCTTACATCAATATGCAGAGTTACCGTGGATTTTTCGCCGGGCTGGAGAGTGGTTTTGCTGAACCCGGCTAATTCCATTTCTACTCTCTCGAACCTTGACGCGACGGCATGCACGTAGACCTGTCCTATTGCTGCGCCCGGAAGAGTCCCGGTGTTGGTCACGTCAAAGCTCAGTGAAAGGTTCAAATCACTGACCCAATGACCAGTGAGGTTGCTGATGATAAGCGTTGCTTATCCCCTGTGACGCAAACAACTCACGACATCTCGAAAGTGGTGTAGGTCAAACCGTGACCGAAAGGAAACAGACTCTGCGGATGGCCAGGCTGGTCAAAGTATCGATACCCAACATACAAGCCTTCTTTGTAGACGGTGTCGACCGGGTGTCCAAATCCCTCATGACTCGGGCAATCTTCCATGCGCTTCGGCCACGTGAAAGGCAACTTGGATGATGGATTATGCTTGCCAAATAAGACATCGGCAACGCCATTCCCCACTTCATTCCCACCATAGAACGACTGGACTATTGTCGAGGCTTGATCGGCCCAGGGCATTTCGACGGGCATTCCGGACTGGTTAACGATCACAGCATCAGGATTGACGGCCAGTATAGCTTTCACGAGCGCGTTGGTATAACCGGGAAGGTCGAGGTTGGCTCTATCATATGCCTCCGACTCCCATTCGCCATTCAAGCCGATGAAGACTATGGTCTTGTCGCATGACTGACTGACCTCCACAGCTTTCGCAATTTCGGCTTGTATATTGTATTTGGGTCGCCCGCCAATCCGAATTCCTCCACGCCGCCCAGACTGGAATCAGCGGTGTCTGGGTTGAGAAATTGGCTCACATAAGGAGAGTTGGCACTCAGCTCCTTGAAATTGGAGAATCGGACTTCCAGCGTGTACTGCTGTCCTTCGATCAAGTGAATTTCCCCTGTTCGTTCCTCTGATCCCGTATTGAACTAGGCTCAATTACGTCTACATTCGGACACTTACGAAATGCGTATCGATCTTTTGGTCGCACGAGTTTTCCACCAAAAGCTTGCCATCCACGTACAAGTCACCTTGTCCTGCTACCGCTAGACCGATTATCCAGTCTCCTGTTCTGTTCGGGGTCAGGATCGAAGTCATCTGAGCTGTGAGATGATGAACATGTATGACTCAATGAGACATACCTTGACGTAACCTCGGGTCGGAAAGGTATTTGGTATGCCATCCGTGAAGAAGCCGTATGTTCCGGCGATGTCTTTCTTGAAATGGCAGATGGGAGCATCTGATTCCCATGGGCTGTATACGTCAGCATCGAACGTCGGTATGGCTCACTTCTCGGAATAAAACTCTACGGTGCTCATGCCGAGGTTCCCTTGGGCCGAGGAGACGAGTGACGATAGAAGTGGGGTCCATTTATTGTTATCACACCCAATGCTGTACGTCACGGTCGCTTGGCACACTGCCGCCGCGGTGACGATGGCATCGAATGGTGTAACCGCATAGCTCGCAGCCAAACTTGCACTGCCTCCCCCGGATATACAGGCCACTTTAGCATTCGGTCCAATGACGGCGATTTTGCTTCGAGGCTGGACCTGAAGTGGGAGGATACCGGATAAGTTCTTCAGAACAACGACAGCCTCGGCCGCTGCTTGTCTCATCAAAAGACGACTGTCATGAGTCTCGTTCGTGTTTTCCGCTGCTTCGTACGGGATACCGGATGCTTGCGCCTGCGCCACGAAGTGGAGAACCTCTGGTAAGGGAAGCTCAGACAAAGGCTCCTTACCCTTAGAACGCATGCGTCAACTTCGTCTAGGGAAAGCTTGCCCGATAAGATGTCTCGTTCGATCAGGGGACCTCTGTAAACCGAAGGTCCGGGCATCTCAAGGTCAAGACCGGCTTTTATAGCGTCGTAGCAGGAATACGTCCCTCCCCAATCGGATATCGTCATTCCTTTGAAGCCAAAGTCTTTGCGTAGGATGTCACGGATAAGTTGACAATGTTCCGAGGCATGGGTGCCGTTTACTCGGTTATAAGAGGTCATCTAAACGTTCATCAGTGCCGGCCTGGTCATAGCTCGCAAGTCAACTGACCACGGTGGCTGGGTTACCCTTGCAGAGTATTCGAAAGGGCTCGAGATAGATTTCGTGTAGCGTTCTTTGGTCTACCACGGAGTTGGTACTTCGCCTATTGAATTCTTGCTCGTTGCAAAGGAAATCTGAAGAATCAGCCACGCAGACCCGGAGGGGGTCAGACGTACGTTTCGGACTGGTCATGACTTTCACGCTGTGAACCCCTTCAGACCATGCCAAAGCCATGGTACCACTGAGGAATGGGTCTAGGCGTATCAGTGATGTATGACAGTCATGTCATTGCAAACCAACCTTCGCCATACGATTCAAAACATCGACCGCCAGCTGGATGTCTCGTTATATTCACCGTGGGACCCAGGAGAAGATGGACACCTCTGGCTCGACATTCCGCACCTAGGGAAGACCCGACTCTCCTCGCCAGTTCTTGATCAAACGAAGCTGCCATTCCTAACGAACAAGGGAAGCAAGATGACGGAGAGGGATCGATCCACGAAGTGCCTCTAACACCATTCTAGCATCAAGCGGAGTAAAGTGCTGAATGCTTGGGCCACGTACCGGTCCATCGCTCGCCTGCGACTGTCAGTAGCCATCGATGGAGTGACAAAGCGACTCACCCGGATTCTGGGTATGCCCAAACGCGGCACTGGAGCCGTATGCCACATGTCATCCCCGGACAAAAGTGACACCTTTTCTTCTCGTGTCAATTGAGGAATTAACTCGTGAGCGCTGATCACTTTCTCTTTTGACATGGTTCGCAATACTTATGGACTGGGTGATGCGAATGTACAACCCGAAGTCGATGGTATATGAACGCAGCCGAGGAATGAATCGAGCAGATTAGTCAACAGTTTCAGGCGAGCCCCACATTCGCCACATACCCCACTTCCATGCTCTCCACATCCATTGCAATTCATTTTCTTCTTCTTGGCAAGCCTCGTTAATACATAGGCCTCCTTCTATCCGCCCTGGGGAGTTTATCCGTGACGCCCAAGCTTGTCATGCTAGTGAGGATGTCGAGGCTTCGGTACCAAACAAAAATATACGGGGGCACCAAAGCGACTAGAATATAGAGGAACTACGCATCGCTTTTTCCGCTTGCGCTCTGAACACCGCGCATCGATCCAATAGCTGTTCATTGCTACTAACAGAGACTCTACAGCTTGGCGACGACGGGTTCGGTAGATCTGCAAGTCCAGGCAGCGGCGGCGAGATCAGCGGCTTCCTTCGCCATTCCCCAGCTTGCCTGATACCCAGCGGGTCCGATACCATATGCGTGGACCACTGTATACTTCTTCGAAGCATGCCTCTTCACCTCGACTTCTAGTCTAGGTCCATTCTTCCGTGAAGGTCGGAATCCTACGCAATGTCGAATCACCTCGATTCCGCTCACTTCACCATTCGAAGACAATTCCGGGTGATGCTCCAAGCACTTCTGGAGAATGTCATGACCGAGTTGTTGCCTTGGCTCCCGCTCGAACGAGCCGACCTATAAATCTTCAGCTCTGCACCCGAAAGCGATACTTAATGCAGGCGGTAGATAGGACGCACCTCATAGCATCCACCGCAAATGACCTGACCTCCAGAATTGGGACGCGGGATCACATACGTTGAGCGGGTCGGTTCAGAGGTCGTCAAGGTTGCGTCCATCGTACATGTGCTGACCCTCGGCGCCTTGACCAGGACAATCTGCCCTCGTATAGGTTCCACGTTTTTGTCCAGCACATCAGTCAGCCATTTTGAGCCTGGGCTATCAGCATCCGAGCCATCAGAGCTGTGAAGACTCACCCAGACCAGTCGCATTGACGACGACTTGTCTCGGCTCATCGACAATGTCCGACAAAGCTGATATGGTCTGACGCGTGAAGACTACTCCCAACGCTTTGCATTGCGCCTGCAGCCATTTACAGTAAGCCGGCGCGTTGACCGATATCGAAGTGAAAGCGACCCCGATGCTCGATGGGGGGCATTCGTCACTCGGTAGAATCCTGTACTATCTCATGAGTCGGCTCGAGACATAGAACCAAGGATGGAAACTCACGTCTCCGACCACGTCTCTATACCAATGCTTGTGCAATCCTGCTTCCGTTGTTGCGAATCGGCGTATGGGCAAATCCATCGCCAGGCCCGATGGAACAAGTTCACGGAAAGCCTTTCTTCGTCTTTAGCGCTGGCTGTCTTCATGTCACATACAGTCCTTCAGTTTCCCATCGGCATACGTCAGGATTCGTTCCGAATGGACACCAATTGGCTCCCTTCACACATTAGCCGGTTTTCGGCACAATGTCCATTGGACTCACTGCCCATGGCGAAGCCCAATCTTGGGACAGATGGTCTTCGGGAAGTTCACGCGATATGATGCGCACTCGAAGTCCGCGTCGGGCAAGGACCAGTGCAGTTGTGAGACCGATGACTGTCCGTCAGTACAACTGTACAAGGTGTCCGGACGAGGCGTACTGACCTCCTGATCCAACCACAGTAATACACGACGTCAAAGCCAATGGACCGTGCACTGACATGGTGATAGTGTCAGCCTGTACTGGGTGTGCTCAGTGTTGGGCTTCCGTGAGTGGTTGTGTACTCGTATTGAAACTGACTTTTGCCTGAAATTCGGAACGACGCCCAGAAATCCCGGTAAGCTTTGCTCGGAGCCGGCGACTCACAACGGGTGGGTCGGGAATGTGGGTCAGAGTGGGTCATCTCTGTTCCCCTCGGTAGAGTCGATGCCCCTTATCATACCGACCCACTCGCTAATCGTCCAACTGGAGATGCATTCAAGAGAGAGCACTGGTACATGGACAATACGTCCGATAGGAATGTCGCTCTTGCATTCATCACACGAGTGCGCTTCAACATCGCTATGTGGACACCCTTGCTCTTGATCGTTTTGGCTAGCTCGATATGCGTGACTGCCAGGAGGGAGAGGACTCCGCCCGCCTACCTCGGTCCAAATGCGACTGCACTGCGACGACATGCTCTTACGCTCATGGATGACTCACCGCTGATTGACACACACGTCGACTTGCCGCAGATTCTCCGAGCCTTGGGTGAGTTACACATTCAACAGCGCAGCTGAAGATGAGACAGGGAGCCTCTGAGTGTTATCGATTCGCTGGCAAAGAATGTACCGGGTCATACGGATATACGCAAGATGAAGGAAGGTCATTCGGGTGGAGCATTCATGTCTGTCTGGGCGCCTTGCCCAGATATGATCGGGGTGGACGTCGGACCCGACTTTCTCATACCGGACAATGTATGTCCTTCGGACTGGACACGACTATGGCGCAAATAAAAGACGATTCAGCTGACGAGCAGTCCGTTCGAGACGCTCTCGAGATGTTTGATCTGATTCAGCAGATGACGCTCAGCCATCCGAATGTGAGTCCCCGATCGTGATCTCGCAACCCGCAATCTGAAATTGATGTGCAGGATGCCGCCCCAGCATATACGTCGAGTGATATTCTGAGGAACCACAAAGAGGGCAGACTATCGTTCTTGATAGGGATAGAAGGGTACGTCCCTGTACTTCCTCTCATTCCCGGCTTCTACGAGCGGTCAAGCGCTGAGTGAACAGAGCTCACATGCTGGGCAACTCCCTATCTACCCTACGCATGTACGCCCAGTTGGGTGCTCGATACTTGACACTTACACATACTTGTCACAACTGTGAGTCTGTATCATTTGACTCCACTGATCAGTCAGCTTTCGCTTCGTCCGCTGGTGCCGGTGGACCGATGACACCCGTTCATCCTCGCAATGGACTTTCTTCACTGGGTAGAGAGCTAGTATTGGAGCTCAATAGACTTGGTAGTGAGTCGCCCAAGCATATTCGTCTCTGTGATTTGCTGATTGATTTAGTGATGGTTGACCTCTCACACGTCTCAGATGAGGTAATGGAAGAGGTGAGGATCCAAGAAGGCTTATTGCATCTGGGGAACTGATCATAGGCCATCGTAATCTCCAAAGCTCCGGTCATCTTCTCGCATTCGGGTGCTAGGTCGATTCATTCACACCCCAGAAATGTCCCCGATCACATTGTGCAAAAGATTGGCTCTGGACCTGGACAAAACCCCGGAATAATGTGGGTCAAGCAGGCTCTCAGTGTCGTTGATGGTCTAGTCTGTCAGTCTTCTATCCTCCATTCATCAATGATCCGGAACTCGCAAATGTGGCCGATGTCGCCGATCACATTGAACACATTGCGGATATCACTGGCAGAGCACATGTCGGCATTGCGTCAGATTTTGATGGAATGTATGCTTCTGTCAAAGGCCTAGAGACTGCTCGCGAGTATCCCAATCTGGTAAGTAGGAAGACACTAAACGTTTGAGATGCTCCATGGCTTATTGCATAGGTGATCGAGCTGTTACATCGAGGTTGGACCGATGGGGAGATGAAAGGAGTAATGGGACTCAACCTTCTGCGTGTCATGGACGAAGTGGACGCCGTCAAGCAGCAACTGAGCCATAAAGCACCTTCGAGGGTCACATACAGCAAACGGGAAGATCTACCAGCCAGATGGGGAGGCCCAGGTGATGCCTACTGGCCGACTGAGGTTGCAGCTGCTGTCACGCGGAAGATCCGTGATGAGCTGTGAAGCTTGCTTCCTATCGAGATGGGAGGGACCTTGTGTTATGCCCTCATAGTCTATGGATCTAGGTTCTAGGAAGGCAGTCGATGAGCTTCCAAGCTGAGACGACTACACGTCAGGGTCGAAGCGAGAGTCTGAATTTTATACTGACTGTTGACTTCACAGCGAGGCATTAACAGGGCAACGACATTCTGGCTAATATTGTCCATTATGCTCTGGCTCGGCAAGCCACCCTTTCCCTGTATCCAGTCTATAATCATTTGTCCGGATGCTTGAGTGGTCTGTGATCAGATTCAAGTCGCAAACAGTGGGACGCACGGGGGTGATTGTCGACGAGGGATGATCGGGTACGACGCCGGCGGTTGTTCGGTGGACGTATACCGTCCTGACGATCAACTGACTCTTCAGTGATTCGCTTTACAAGAACACCAAAGCAATCTCACATAGGCGATGTACAGAGCCCATGCGTGGTTGTACGAGGTACAAACACCGATCTCGATGGAATCAGTGAGAATCTGAACGCTTTCCACGACTTCGGAGGCACAGTTGGAAGCTGCCCATTCCCGAATGAGAGTGTTTGCCTCCAGTCGGTCCGAAGGTCGGACAGGCTGCAGAGTCCCAATGGTGGTGACACCCGCAGCGACTTGCAAATCTTGGCTTGACAGTGAGCTGTAAACAAGCGTTTAGGAGCCTGAGAGGGCATACCAATCGATGTATAAGTCCATAGCGGCTAGGTAGCTCGCGACGTGTATAGTCGATATCTCTTTGGGTCCATTCGAGATAGCGTGTCGTGATCTGTCACACAGAGCGCTGAACATGTTCTTCAGAACTAAGAGATTTTAGCATCATCGCCAACATGATCGGATTCAGCTTACACCCATTTATCTCGCTTGATGTCGCTTTATGCAGGTCGTAGGCTAGCAGATCTCGTTTGTTGGTGTCCCACGCTAAGGCGCACAGACCATACGTGAAGACCAATTGAGCATATGCCCCAAGATTTAGCTCTTTCGACCCTAATGCTGTTAATGATCGAGTTGTCAGGCATCGATGAAGCGCTTCTGCGAGTGGTACTACCGACCCAGAATGGAGAGATGACCAAGCTGAGGCTGTGGAGGCGTTCCACAATTGTTCGTCACAGGGTAGACGTAGCAATAAACGGAATGGAGAGGCTGCACGACTCGGTAGATGATTGAAAAAGCTGCCATATTCAATCTTCGACAGCCATCAGCCTGATAAATACGCATATCGCTTCTTCACAAGGTACTCACATCCCGTATCAAGATTGCCCAAGCAATTCTGCTTCGTCAATATGCGTTGGATGGCATCGTCACTAAAACGAAAATGCTTCACCTGCACAAAGACTCTTCTGTCACCCATCGGGACCATTCTTCCTGAAGGTCTGTGACGTCGAGACGATTTCTGTGCATCCATCTCTCGCTGTACAGGTTTCTTCTTCGGCAGATCTAACGAGTGTCAGTCGCACGCAACGATCGCTTGGGGCTCACCGTGAGCGCATAGCTGACTAGAGCATGTGAGTGATCCTGCTGCTCTACACTCATGCTCTGTCCTGCAATGCTGAGAAGTAACGCTGACGTCAAGACGAAGAGTTGTTGTTCGTGAGTTACCGTCGAACACTGCAATTTTCCATGAGCGTCCACTGGTGGAGATGTCCGCGACACCTACAGCTAGGACAGCACTGCGCAGCAATGGCACGATACTCGAGCTGATCAAGTGATCCTCGCGAATGAGACTAGCGCCGACAGCATAAATACAAGCGTTGAGCAGAGGTGCCGCAGTATGCGGGTCATACGTCGGTCGATGGATCACTGGGTGTTCACGATCCACTTCCGACCAGAACCGACTGAGCGATCGTTGAACGCTGTCCAAAGAGACGTTTGTAGGGATATCTTGAACAGGGATATTCAATGTCTACACTTAGCTATGATCTCCTTTTTGATGCGTCTGGGCTCACTGGCAGGTAGGCAAGTAGTGATCGGTGCAATGCGGTCGCTTGTTGTTGTGTCGAAGATGGGCTAGGAACGGCTATATTAGGGGCCTGGATGTACTGACCGGGACTGATACCACTCCAAAAGTCGAAATTGACAGCACTGCTGTCTTCTGGGAAGAGATCATGAAGCCATTGCTCCCAGTCGTACTCCTTTCCACCAGAGGCAGCCGTGATGAAGCTCCTCGTATCGGCTTGTACGACTTGTGCGGTCGCTGAAGAATGAGATAAGTGCGCTCCATTCGACACATCCTGCAGGACACCATGACCCGTGTTGAGACTCTGCGTCGATGTGTCGTACGCAGAAAAAGAGGCCGATGGCTGTTCATACGGTATATGAGAGGGACCAGCGATCGGTTCGATCGATCCAGCAAACTCGGGCGTGGCCTCAGGTGGAGCGGGAAGGGTGACCTCGAGAGACTGGTCCGAAGGAGGTGCGGGTGTAGGTGTCTTGTCACGAAGTGTGTTTGCTGACCGAGACCGACGTGAAGGACGCAGATGACTCTCTTCATGTCGTCGCCAAACTTCTCTTCTCGTAAATCTTCATAGAATGCTTCAGCGCTGCAACCCAGTCTCCGGCAAACCTACCCCTTGTGACAATGCTTGCATATGTGCCCTCTCGAAGCATCGTGATTCTTTGCGTGTCTGCGAAGATGACCTTCTCGTTTCAGTATCGAGACCGCACTGAACGATGGACCAATCGCAGAAGGAGCTCAGATACGTACTGGGGTTTGAGAATATCTTACCGCATCCTTCATGCGTGCATATCGTTCCTGGTCGCTCAGACGTCTGATTGGCGCCTGGCATAGCTGGGTCATGCAGAGATAGGTGGTGGGTTGCAGAGCGAGTGGGATGGTGGTCGAATGGGACGAAAGTGGGTCAGAATTTGACCCAGTTTCGCGAGCGACCCACCGAATGTTTATCTCTCGAATCGAGATCTGCCCCACCTTCTCGTCGTATGTATTTTCAGCATAGGTGGGTCCAAGCAGATAAGCTCGATGCATATAAGCGACTCGCATCCTCATGTACCACTCTTTGCTCACAAGACCTGCGACAACTTCCAGCGCCGATCCACTCGAAATTACAGGTAAGCTCGTTGTGTCTGATACATCATGGAGAAGATCGACCATGAGACCGGCGGCCCGGTCATCACCACTGCCGAAGCATCTGACAAGTTACGCCGAAATATTGGCATACTCGCGATGATCGGGCTGAGCATGTCCAGTAGGTCGAAGATAGCCCCTTTCGGTTGGAGACTGATTGACCATAGTCTGTAATGGCTGGCTTGCGATGAGCAGTACCATCGTTATCGGTTTAACGCAAGGCGGCACAGTGGTTGTGCTTTACGGTCTGATCTTCACTTCGCTCATCAACGTCTTTCTCGCTCTCACCTTGGGAGAGATGGCGTCTGCTTATCCATCCGCTGGCGGACAGTACGTCTGGACGTCCATACTCGCCAAACCTCGTTACAAACGAGCCTTGTCTTTCGTCGTTGGCTGGACGACAATCTTTGAATGGATCACCATTGTCGCTTCAGTGGTGATCATCTCGGCTGAAGTCATCTTTGGACTGGTCACGCTCTACCATCCCGATTTCGTGGTTCAGCGATGGCAAGTATTTGTGGTCTTTCAAACAGTCAACTCGATTGCCCTGTTCAACAATCTCTTCCTCCTGCCCAAGGCACCTCGAATGGGAACTTTCTTCTTAATCTTTTCGACCTTGGTTTTCATAACCATACTCGTTGCTTGCGTTGCCAAATCTCCCTCTTACAGGGACAACCAGTGAGCTGCATCCATTCGAGGACATCCGTGTCAGATCGCTTATGGTCAGCTTTGTTTGGGGCACCTATACCAACGGTACAGATTGGACCAACGCTTTTGTCGTTGTGGTCAAAGGACTTGTCAACCCTTGTATGTCCACCTCACGTCCTCACTCCACCACTGATGAAACAGCCTATGTGTTTGCCGGGATTGACGGTGCCATTCACATTGCCGAGGAATGTCTCAACCCTGCGCGGGCTGTACCTCTCGCTCTGCTCATGACCGTTGGTATGGGGTTCCTCACAGGTATCACATTCTCGGTAGGACTTTTGTATTGTATCCAAGATCTTGCAGCTGCCGCCGCGGCCGAGTGAGTACCCGATAGCAAAGTACGACATGATCGCTGATGGTCTAGACTCCCATTCCTGACCATCATCGTACAAGCAACAAGTAGTCCAGCGGCTGGAGTAGTCTTCATGATCGCCATTCTTATCGTTTTAATGATTTCCACAAACTCGGTTCACCAGGCTACTTCTCGACTGATTTGGGCGTTCTCGTGCGACAGAGGCTTACCTGGAGCTCAGCGACTCGCCGAAATCAACCCTAAACTCCGGGTACCCGTCATCCCTCTTTTGATATCCTGGGCCGGTGTCACCATTCTAGGCCTACTATACATTGCTTCGACGACGGTGTACGGGAGTATCATTGCCGTCTGCATCATTCTCGGTAACATCTCCTACGCCATCCCTGCCCTGCTGCTCATGCTCGGCGGAAGACGAATGAATCCCGCCCGAGGAATGAAGTTGGGCTTTATCGGGTGGATTGCAAACATCATCACGGTCGTTTGGACTGTTTTCACCACGGTCATGTGGCTTTTCCCCTTGACCCCCCATCCCGGTGGAGAGACAATGAGTGAGTGAGATCTCACTCAAACCGTCGTCTCAAGCTGACAGAACAGACTACGGTGTAGCGGTACTCGTCGGAATGGCCATAATCGCAGGTCTCGATTGGATCTTCTACGCTAGAAAACACTTCGAAGGGGTCCATTCCAGCGATCTGGCAGGTGATTCGATGGTCGGCCACGAGACGCAGCCAAGGTGTTAAGAGCAATAGATTGAGGAGTAAAGCACAGTTGAAGGGGGGCAGATCTTTTTTTGTATATGTTTTGCAACCGGGTATGGCTACTCGAGCATCAATTCAATAGACTGAAGCGGGGTGTGTATAATATGAAGATGATATGCAGATCCCCCAGCTTTCCACATTACCGCCTGCTGAACGAAGATCCATGTGCCAAAGCTGCGAGAATCTGAACCTGTACCACTCGCGCATCATTTGTATGTTGTAGCTGTCTCTTCATACCATACTTTGTGTGGTGCAGTGATCCAATGAGGGGCTCCGAAATTCAAGAAAATGCAGGCGCGTCGATCATAACAAAGGTGAAGAAATACGACCATTGATCAATCAATTCACTCTCAACAGTCTGCATACCGACAGTCTTGCATTTCGTAGAATAGGTGGTCAATCTCTTGAGGCGGAAGCTACGCCGGTGCAACTGCAGGTGTATGGTGGAGGTATCTACGGTGAGTGAGACGGAGCACCCTCCCCTTCCGCTCAGACATTTCCGGCAAGGTGTTTTTCGCTGCGACAATGACCAGCCCCCGTCATGAAGATCAGAGTCTCGTAGCTTTCTACTCGCAAGCGTCGGGATGCGATAACTTGTAGCGAAGGACAGAGGACTGCTGGCTTCTGACGGATAGCTTTGATCTGTGTCATTGCCCCCTCACTACCCCTGTGTGTCAAAACGTCCGATAATTTCGCTTCCTGGGTGTTGCATGCAGAGTCGAGGGGAGCTGATCTGTGTAGGAGGCTACAAAAGGATAGCGCTGTAGACTGAGTGACAGACGGGGACATTGCAGTCGATCGTGGACCGTCACAGTCAGTCATACGATGAGCGTTACCCTTGTCCTTGTCTTCCACCACGCCCCCACGTAGCATGTGCTTGCAAGAGACACGCTGACATTCAGACACGATATCCTCACTCTCGTTCTGCATCGTCATTCTCGTCTCGCGTTAGATACAGTACCCGCCATCACGCTCGCGTCACTCGCATCAAGGACCGGGTTTCTCGCACCCTTCCAAGCCGTTTCATCCGCCTCCAGACGCCGCGCCTCCCTCCCGTCCAAATCCCTCATCATCCATCCGACTACTCCTTTTTTCTCACCCAAAAGAGACTTTTTCCTCTTGACGGCTGCGATCGTTGTCATTCGAATTTCGACTGATCCGTCGTCATCGGCGAAACCCTCATTTGATCAGAGATAATAAATCGCCTCTTGGCTACAGTCACTTCCAGCAGACCCTGACATCCCTTCGCATATCTCTCATCTCCATCTCATCTCCATCTCATCATGCCTTCTTCGCCCTCTTCGTCTCGGGACTTGGCGGACCCGTCTGTTGCGTATACACTGCTGGAGAAGCTGGGCACAGGGTCCTTTGGAACAGTATGGAAAGCGTAAGCATAAGTCCTCACTGCCAGTGCGAGATGGACAGCTGATGTGGTAGAAAACACAATGTGACGGGACAGGTGGTGGCCATCAAGATGATCGGTAAGTGCTGACTTCATCGCAGGGCCCGCTCCATGCAAAACTGAGCTCATCCTTAGACCTCGAATCGACAGACGACGACATCACTGAAATACAAGCTGAAATCGCCCATCTCTCCGCTTGCGATTCTGAGCATGTCACAAGGTATTATGGAAGCTTTGTGCGAGGATGGAGATTGTGGATCGTCATGGAGTATCTAGCAGGAGGGAGTTGCCTTGATCTGGTATGCCAAGCTTCCATTCTTCTCCGTGTCTTGCTGATGGCTAGCTCAAACCGGGCGTCTTCACGGAGGCACAGATTGCTATTGTCTGCAGAGAGCTCCTTTACGGCCTGGCATATCTTCATGACGAGGGGAAGATACATCGTGATATCAAAGCTGCCAATGTCCTCCTCTCTGCCAGTGGAGCAGTCAAACTCGGTCAGTCAAGCAATACCGCGCAGAACAAAGCTGATAGAATAGCGGATTTTGGAGTAGCAGCACAGCTTTCTTCGCACAAGTCTCAAAGACATACCTTTGTTGGGACCCCTTTTTGGATGGCACCTGAAGTCATCCGTCAAGCAGGATACGACGCTCGCGCAGATATTTGGTCGTTGGGCATTACGGCTATCGAGATGGCGAAAGGAGAACCGCCTTTGGCAGAGTATCACCCCATGCGAGTGCTCTTCTTGATTCCCAAAGCGAAGGCACCTAGGTTAGAGGAAAGTGAAGGGTGGGGTAAGGAGTTTTTGGACTTCTTGGAGAAGTGTCTGCAGAAGGATCCACGGGATGTAAGTTGACACGGGTGCAGACATGACTTGTGCTAATGAGCAGCGATCAACAGCAAGGGAACTGCTCAAGCACCCTTTCATCAGGAACGCTCGATCTACTCCGCGTCTTGTAGAGCTCATCGAACGGCATCGCGCTTTCAAATCGAGGAATCCTTCCAAACCGTCCACTCCTTCCAAGACACTCAATCGCCAAGCCGCAGGCTTCGGCCTCACCATGGTTAACAACGGCACGATGCGCAGTGAGTGGAATTTTGACGAGACCATCAGAGGAACGGTACGTGGAGTACCGGTAGAGCTGGATCTCGAAGATATGAGCGATGAAGAAGAGTGGGACCTGAAGGATCAAGAAGTCATGATTGGTGTTGAGGAAGGTGAAGGATGGGGGACGACCCGAATCAGGACAAGTCACGTCATGTCCGCTTCAACGCTCAACGGATCGGATGTCTCGTTACCTCCACTGGAGAGGTCACCCATGGAGACTCCATCACTGGGTTCTTCGCCTCAGACACCAACTAGTGAGATGGCGGAATTGCGGACTTCGACGGGAAGCGGGACGTCGGGCAAGTCGACCTGGAAACAACGACATGATCAACGAGGGACAATAGTCAAAGAAGGCGACGTGGGAGACGGGTGAGCTGATGGTCACTTTATATTGAAAAGAGCTGATGAAACAGCTACTCCACAGTGCGACCAGTCAAGAAGGTTGATGCAGCGGGATCACAGAGATTATCAAACGAGTTCATCGGGACAGCATCGATCAGACGCGCGGCCGAGGGTCTGAAGCAAGTGCAGGGCTTGGAGAGTCCCATCAAGCCTCGTGCGCCTCTTTCTGCGAAAGGTCGGGCGGGTCAAGCATTAGTGGAGGAGGTTGTTCTGGGTGTGCTCGACTCGGTCAGTCATTTCGATTTCACCATGGGATTCTGAGCTGACGTTTAGTCCGCAGGGAACAATCTCGATGCTGCCACTCTGGAGGCTGTCAACACGATCAGAAAGGGATTCTCGGACCTTGGTGCTGCTAACCCTGAAATTGCCTACCAGCTCGTCATGGATGTTCTCGGTGGCATCAGATCGTGAGTTGACTCGGTCAAGCAAGCCACTGCTTATGGACAGCAACGAAGTGGTCCATTCACATATCAAAAACATGTCGATGGCTCAAGTGATTCCACGTCATCGACCTAGTGTCTCGCCCAAAGTGCGTGGGGCAGAAGACGACGATCGTTCAAGCGGAGAGCATGAGCGAGGGATTGGGGCGAAGGATGTAAAGGAGCGGGATCTGATCAAGGACAGAAGTCCCTTGGCTGACATGCTATACCTCAGATGTAAGTCTCCTTCACCATATTGCTGTTTAGAGCTGATTGGCAGGGCTGGATGGGTTGAAGCTGCGGTGGCCCGGAACTTGAGGGAGCAGTGTGGCATCGACGAACGACCGGTATACGATTGAGTTATGATAAAGACGTGTATATAGTACATAATGAGCACCTCTGATATCTCCAGCGAGTCCATTTTCTACCTCCTCTTAGACGAACTTGTATGTACACAATGCATCAGGCCTCTCGCAAACTGCCAAGTTTGACCAAGTGACAGCTGTTTGATTCGCCACCCAAGTGGTCATGACGAGTCCGGCATACGAAGCGGGTGAGACCGAATCGACCCGAACTGACCATCAACCGTCGACCTCGACCATTGTCCTCCGCACACTTCATCAGCTCCAGCGAACCTCCTGTAAAACAAGCGAAGAAGACACACAGGAGGCACTGGTCAGATCCATGAGCTAGTCCGACGAAGACACTCGCCGGCAACATGTCAAAACCTAAACCGGGTTTGGGCAAAGGCATCGTCCGGACCCTTGTTCATTCCACTTCTACATCCAACCCAACCACATCGCTCCAACTCGCCCCCTCGCTCTCTACAGGTGTTTCGAATTACTCGACTTCTCAACTTTCCGCTCTCGGTGGTACGAGCCATCATGTGTCTTCGGGGCGATTGGATTTCGGATCGATAGGTCTTCCTGGGAGTAACACGGGTACTGGGTCTGGACAAGGGAGAAATCGGAAGGGGAAGTACACCTATTCAACGTTGTTCCCTGCTTCGTCGTCGTCTTCCGCAGGGTCCGTAGCGGTGACTGGAACGTATGGTCCCCTGGGCGGTAATTCGGAGACAACCAGGTGGGAAGGGGATAAAGACGTGGTGTTGCCTTTCCGACCTCGATATACTACTACGTCTCGCCGGCCTTCTTCTCCTAGCTCCTCCCCTCGTTCCAGTAGGAGATCACTCTCGACGCTCTCACCTCCTGCACAACCTTTTTCTTCGAGCTCTTCACTGTTCCCACCTTCCACCTTGTTCAACTCTATCCCTTCACTCGAATCTATCCCCATCATCTCTGCCTTTTTAGACAAATCGTCATTATGGAACACACAGAGCACGTTCGACACTCTCGATCTGATCATATCACCACCTTCGCCTCCCCCGTCCATCCGCCCACGACCTAATGAAGTTCATCCCGCTTTATCTCCTTCACCGATATACGACTCTACCACTCTTTCACCCTCTTTTGCCCAACTCGGCGTCCCATCATCGTCCTTCTCCATCCCAAGCGCGAGCGTTTCCAACGTAGAGGACGAAAATACCCATTCGGCAACTGCGAGCACGCGACTCATATTTCACCTCGGCGCAAGCGGTCTAGCAAAAGAAAGACCAGCGTACACACCCCCTAAACGAGCGACCTCCCCGGCTCCACCACCCCGACCGAGAAGTTTTCCATTACCTACAGTGACGCCACCCGAAGTATCCGAACTACGGAGTGTGGGTGTAGGTGAAGATGCCTATTTTGCACGGATGGACGGGATGTGCATAGCGGATGGAGTGGGCGGATGGGCAAAATCAGGTAGAGGAGGCGCAGATGCGGGCAGGTGGTCTAGACTCTTGACGCATTTCTGTGAAGTAGAATTGGGGCTGTGGGATCAGGGTTTGGGTGTTTATGCCGATCAGGACGGAGGTGGGAGTAAGAGCGTCCAAAGTGGAGAGTGGTCTAAGAAAGCGTGGGAGAATGCGATGGACCCGAAAGGGGGAAAAGATAGCTGGGCGAAGACTTCTGCTACATCGCTCGAGGGGGCTGGAGGGACCGGCAAGCGTTCAAGTGCAAGTCTGAGCTCGAGAGCCAAAGGAAAGAGGAAAGCTTTGGATCCGGTAGAGATCATGCAGAGGGGATTTGAGAAGTGCTTGGCGTGCTTCATCAACGAAGTGAGTACACTACACTGTTGTGGTCACAGGTGAGATAGGCTGATGTTTAGGGGATCCACGGGTCTTCGACTTGTCTTTTGGCCTGTTTACACGATTCGACACTATCAATAGCCAACTTGGGCGATTGCGCTCTACTCCTTATTCGCTCAAACGAGATCATTTTCCGAACGGACGAGATGCAGCATGCTTTCAATTTCCCACTGCAATTAGGAACTCATTCGAGGGATGAACCGATGAAAGATGCAAAACGGTACGACGTGGGAGTGGGCAAGGGCGACGTGGTCGTGCTTGGTTCGGATGGGTTGATGGATAATCTGGTACGTCTGCCTCTGTTCCACTGTCATTCCTTGCGATTGGGAATCACGTGTGGATGAGGTCTAAGTCTTCAAGCTGACAGTCGTCAGTTTGACGAAGATATCCTGGAAACTCTCGCTCAGTTCACCTCGCCCACTGGTGCTTCTCCGGATTCATCGTCGAATAACCAGGAAGATCTCGCCCCTTTTTCCCCACAGAAAGTCTCCGAGGCCCTGTGTAATCGAGCGAGAGAGATATCCGAGCAGACGTCAGCTACTACTCCTTTCATGGTGAGAGCCATTGAAGAAGGTATAGATTTTGTCGGAGGAAAAAAAGACGGTGAGTCTCCCTGCGAGACACCCCGACCGCGTTGAGAGGGATTGCGAGTGGTCGTAGGACGGTGCTGATGGGCAGATATCTCCGTCGTAGTGGGTGTGATAGGTGATCGAGAATCGGGTCGACAAGATGGTCTAGCCTTACATACGAGGTGATCCGACCATGACTGATCTGGAAATTGGTAAAAGGCGCATGGATGTAGAGGAATAGTCGCGTTGTAGAACATCTTTGATTGTATCCTTGACACGATTTCGAGTTTGATCGGCATTGTACTGATTACGTAGAAGCACGATGGACGAGAGCCATGTTTGGCGGTCATCTGCAGAATGCACCTTGTGACGCACTCGCGTTCTTGCTCAAGAAATGGTATTAGCATTGCGGGGAATACAAGAGACAAGCATACGGCAGTTCTTGATGACCGCCCTTGGTCATTTCCCCAGATCATCCATCTCCTGGTCCGTTCGCCAGCATATCCTCAAAGCTGAACATTCTCGTCCCGCCTCTTCTAGCCCTCAGCCCAGGGGAAGATTCATCACCCCGATCTTCTCCTTGATCTAGCTCGCCCAATCCAGGAACAGAGATGCTACGTAATGGTATGTCACCCGCTGCACCAGGTTGAGTCATACTCGGAGGAGATAACGCTGGTCTACTTGGACCTTTCTTCGTCGGCGACACGTTGGGCATAGAACCTCGCCTCGTGGTAGGTGTATCGCGTACAGTGGCAAATGGATCACCTGTGGGAAAGGACGAGGAAGGGCCCATGTTGGAATGGCGGACAGATGGAGGTCGAGCACGAGGAGGTGTGACGCTAATACTGCGTATATGTGAAGCGGCACTTGTCCCGCTAAGATTTGGATGATGAGAGAATCCAGAAGGTCCAGGTTGATCATACACGCCAAAATCTTGATTCTGCCTGATATACCCATGGGCCGGAAGAGACCGTCTTCGATCAGAAAACGAATGGGCTCTTTCGACAGTGATCGATGGAGGCAGAGTCGACAACGATTCGAAGGGCTGTGGCAAAGTAGGCGTGAGTGGATGGTCTACCCCGGCAAATTGGGCTTGCTGGGTGGGAAAAATGTCGGTCAATATCTCTCCGCCCCAGAGCGAATCTCGACGCAAGGTGAAGGGCATGACAGAAGATGGACGACGTGAGCTGGGGGACAAGAGTGGAGCCAGCGAATTAGGCTCTGAAGGTCTTCTGTAGTCGTTGACGTTTTCCCGGTCAATCACCACCACCTTTCTGGTCAGCTGAAGCTCGCAAAGCACAACGAAGCTGACCCGTTGATCGTCCTCTTGTCTGATCCAGCGTTGTGTACCTCGATCGTCCACTTCCTTCGGAGCCTGTTTCTCGTGCGACTGTAAAGAATGTCGGCGACCATGCGTAGACGTAATCGGATCGCCTACCATACTCCATCCTATCCAATCTTGACTCTTCCTCCACCCCTTCTTCAGCGTATGTTGCGCGGCGCCCGTCCCCTGCATCGACTTGACGCTTTTCAAAGACTTTATTTGGGCTGACTTCTCTATTCTTTCGGTATTTGAAGAGACCGGGATAGGCGATAGAGAACGGTGGGACGGAGGAGGGGAGGGCGGGAGGGGGGAAGGAGCCTGACCGGTGAGAATGGTGGGTAGGGAGAAGACGTGTGAAGCTCCTGGATTGCTCCCATGGGTATGCGGGAGTGACAAAGAGAGAATGAGTGTGATGGTGTAAAACTTGGGCAACTTGCAGTGAGCGATACTGCCTCGTACGACCTTGACTCACGGATAGGATCGGGAAGTAACACCAGGAAGACGTCTTTGCAAACTGGTACAAGAATAAGGTGGTCAACTGAATGGTGGTCACCGCCAGCCCTCCATGGAAGGTGATCAGCTAGATGCCATTAGCATATCGTTCCAGTCTGCGGGTCACGGGATACTCACGATGAGTCTGGTGACCGCTTGACCGATAGGGCCACCTTTGGCTGCCAGATGCGCACGAGCCCACCACAACTCCACGCACAAAACCACACTCAAGACGACGTCCACTGCAGAGGAAGTCGTCAACCAAGACAGCTCTGTTATCTGGAACCTATCATGTCAACAAAGCCTGCAGAAACAACAGATACTAACGGGCTCCAGGACTCCGCAGACCCCTGAGCTCTACCTAGACTCCACAGATTTGGCGATCTCAAGATGTATACGGCTGCAGCGACGCCTGAAGAATTGCCAAAGAGGATGCAAACACCCATCAATATCCCAAAAGCCCATCGAGCGATGGGATGTGCGAGCTTGGGCCAGAACGCCGCGAGAGAGGAGATGAAGAGTAGACATCGACGTAAAAGGAAGAATTGGGTGATGACAGCTGGGAAGAGGCCGAAGAAGGGGGATAAGAAGAATGATGAGGTGGGTGTGAGGAAAGCTTGGATGTTCATAAAGTTGGTTGCGAACATCTGATATCAGTGCGATGCTCGACAAATACCGATCAGTACCAGATGAAGCGAAAAAGATGTCGTGACACTCACTTCCCAACCTCTGATCATGTCCACGATAGACTGAGCGAGGTTCGAGACCAGACTTGCGACCACCATTGTTACGCCCACGCGTGTCGACGTTGACGCTTCCGGACGCGTCTTGGTTTCCGAAGCGACCAGCCCGAAATATTGGATGGAAAGCATCAACACAATGCCCATCCCTTTTCGTCAAAGCTGACCCTTCGCTACAGCTGAAGCTTACCGAAGAATTGGAATGAGAATCCGAGGAAGAATGGGCCAGCGACCTCTGCCAATGAGGTGTGGAAAGGTATTTCGAAAATAACTCCTCCTTCACCCAGCCCAAGACCGTTCAAAGGGTCTAGGTTGAAGACGTCCATGGTTCATGCGACCTCGATAAGATGTGATAGTCGAAAAGGAGGGATGTGTCCAGCCAAGGTGGTAAAGTCGTGTACAATGCGGTCGTCGAAGAGATCGAGTTCCAAAGCTGATAACAGGAGAACTGAAAAGATGTTGAAGATGAGTATACACAAGCAGGGCGTGGAGGGAATCTGTCGTCCGCTTAGTTATATAGAGATGGTCTAAGCGTCGTCGCACATGGTAACAGTCGAGCAACAACAATGTTCAGAGTCTAAATTGTTAGATCTAATTTGTAGTCAGTGTGATCAGACGTCGTTATGTTATCGAGTGCCCCAATTTGATGTGCTTTGGAAGGGGGCTGGTGTCAGGGTAAAGACGATACTCTCGATCGAGTCGTGATGATGATGTGGATGGCGAGGAGATGCAACGTCCAAAGGAACAGGAGAGCAAGGCGAAGGAGGGGTGGATACCATCACATCAGCTATCGATCACGATCCATCACCTGGATGGAGTCCATGAAACGCAACGAGGTAATTACTCGAGGTGTCGCATCTGGTCACCGAGCTGGAAAGAGCCCAAGAAATTTGGATCCGGGTGCTCAGTTCGAGTGTCAAGGGGGGGACGTTGATGAGCAGGGACCGTCGGGAATTCCAGACCCATCATTGACGCCGAGTTATCATCCGGGATCATCGTATCCTCCCGTGCCCACACGAGACACTCCGAGCTGTTGAAAAGAGGACCTTCAGCGGGTCGACCCGTTCATATCATCCATATCGTAGGTTGACGGCAGGACAGTGTAGTTGAAGGAAACCACCACTAGGATGGAAAAACTACGTCGCGTCGGCGCATCAGACCTTGACTCGACATGCTTTGTCCTCCTCGGCGAGGAGCTCGTGTCCCCACATTGTGTGGTCGAGTAACTTGATCAGTTCGACTTCTCTACTTGACTTGACCATCATGCTGACGATGCATACGCATACTATACACTACGAAAGCTGCTCTATCGGTTTTACGAGGCTTTGTTGCAGTGTCCCCTCGCCCAAAGAGGTAATTCCGAACAAAGCCGTCTTTGAGATGCACCGGTAAAGGGGGAATAACCGATTTCCGGTGACTTGTAATGACCGGGTCATCCCACTCTACACGAATTAATTTCAGTCTGGTGCATGGCTGGGTGGAGATGGTATGTACAAGGCGGCTAGAGTGAGGTCATGCTCAGCCGAGAGTTAGGTGTTTTCGACTCGATCCTGGCATATATAAGAGAAGAATCCGCTGGAGGTCCGGCTAATTCACCATTCGAGGTGAGCTCAAGTGGATTGCAAGTAGGACGAGGCTGACTGCTGAGTACACCCACCGCATCGCGCACCACGTATTAGCTGCTTCCGCTCCCCATCGTCGACCTGAACCGACATTATCATCTGCTTAAACACTTTCACCTCTTCCCAAAGAATCCTCCATCACCATGTCTGAACAGGAACTTCTTGCTGCCGAGTTGAAAGAACTCGAGCAATTCCAAAAGGCAAGTCGGCTCCTTCTTTTCTCTCATCCCTTTTTCCACGCGCAACCGCTGAAGAACCCTCGTACTGACCTGCAGCAACCTCGGTTCAAGCGGACCACCCGTCCTTATCCGGCATCAGAAGTAGTGAACAAACGAGGAACACTCCCGATTCAATATCCCTCCGATGCCATGGCCAAGAAGCTGTTCAAGCTCTTAGAATCAAAGGCACGAGGGGAGGACGGCGGATGTTCCTTCACCTACGGCGCGTGAGTGACGCGCGAACTTTAGCGATTCATATACTGATGACAGCCTTGACCCTGTCCAGATCACACAAATGGCAAAGCACCTCGAGACTGTCTACGTTTCCGGGTGGCAGTGCAGTTCTACCGCTTCGAGCTCCCTTGAGCCTGGACCTGATCTCGCTGGTGAGCTTGTTGGAAGACTGTTGTGTCTCAACTGATGTTTAGACTACCCCTCGAACACTGTCCCAAACAAGGTTGCCCAGCTATTCACTGCTCAACTCTTCCATGATCGAAAACAAAGATGGACTCGAGCTCAAGCCCTCGCCAAGGGAGAAAAGCTGGAAGCGCCCATTGACTATCTGAGGCCAATGGTAGCGGATGCCGATACGGGTCATGGGGGTCAGCTAGCTCTGAACATCGTATGATATGAGCTGACAGACAGGTTTGACTGCTGTGATGCGGTTGACAAAGATGATGGTTGAAGCTGGCGCTGCTGGGATCCACATTGAAGATCAAGCGCCAGGAACAAAGAAGTGTGGACACATGGCTGGAAAGGTGGGTACCTCGTGAAAAAGGTGCATGAGCTGACAGCCAGGTCTTGGTGCCTATCTCGGAACACATCAACCGACTCGTGGCCATGCGACTTCAATGCGATATCATGGGTACGACCAACCTCGTCATTGCGCGAACGGATAGTGAAGCCGCCACTCTCATCACGTCCAACATCGACCCTCGAGACCACGCGTTCATTCTCGGTTCCACCAACCCAGATCTCCTCCCGCTCAACGACCTCATGCTCGCTGCTGAACTCCGAGGAACCTCCGGTCCAGCATTACAGAAAATCGAAGATGAATGGTCGACCAAAGCCGGACTCGTCACTTATCCCGTAGCACTCGCCAATGCGCTGAAGAAGCAAGGTGTGCCTGCTCAGAAGATTGAAGAATTTACTGCAAAACTTGCCAGTCAACACCTGGGCCGACCTGCCGCGCTTCAACTCGCCCAGAAAGAGTACGGGCTCAAATCTGCCCCTCACTTCGATTGGGATTCCCCAAGAACCAGAGAAGGGTACTTTAGGTACCAAGGTGGAACGTCCTGCGCTATTAACCGAGCTGTGGCTTTTGCCCCCTATGCCGATTTGTTATGGATGGAGACGAAATCCCCAATTTACGCCCAGGCGAAAGAGTTTGCAGAGGGTGTGCACAAAGAACGTCCGGGTCACTGGCTGGCTTACAACCTTTCGCCAAGTTTCAACTGGGAGAAGGCGGGTATGGGACCGCAGGAAACACGAGATTACGTCTGGGAGCTTGGAAAGTTGGGCTTTGTTTTCCAGTTCATCACTGTGGGTAGAATCGCCCCCTCTCAAAATAGCGAAACTGATGACTCCAGCTTGCGGGATTACACTCCAATGCGTACATCTCGGATTTGTTCGCGCAAAACTTCAAGAAGGACGGTATGAAGGCATACGTCGAGCTTGTCCAGAAGCGAGAGCGAGAGATCGGCTGCGACGTCTTGACCCACCAAAAGGTGAGTTACAATTATTCCCAATCGAGTGAAAGAATCTGACATTATAGTGGTCTGGAGCAGACTTTGCGGATGCAATGATGATGACCGTCACTGGTGGAATGTGAGTTGACTCGTACATTCAAGCTCGACATACTGATAGTTAGCTCCTCAACGGCCGCCATGGGCAAGGGGGTGACAGAATCTCAGTTTGTCGACGACAAGACGAAGAAAGCCTTGGGCAAGCTGTAGACACCGCGTGAACGCGTAGAAATCCGATTTGTTTCTAGTTTCATGAGCAGGCGATTCTCCACCATGCATTGTCGTTTTGCTTCTCGCTCGTCATTGAGTCCTCAACAAGCTGGAGTCCGCATTCGTATCCTGTTGAGTGATTCTCATTGCCTCAACGGACTACTTGGCTTTTCCTCCGGTGCCCTTGGCAAGCAGCATCTATCATCAGCCAACAATTTCTACCATGGGTGTTCGTCCGACTTCTACGGGGATTCCGCCGGTGGCAATGGAAGTATGCTGCGTTACTCACTCGAGCGTGATACTGAGCTCCATAGCTGGTTCGATGAAGCAACCTCCCGTCCGCTTTGATCAGTGGCCATAAATGGCTTTTAATGAGTTGGTCCATGATCCCCAGAAGAATTTGATCTTCTTCCGCGTTCCAAGCCTATATGTTAGTCACATAACGTATCCCATGAGGTGGTGGGACGCGGTCGGTGGGAAGACGATGACGTGAGATTCGAGATGATGGAAGGATACCGATAGCTTACCGTCTTCGTTCCTGCTTTTTCCTTTTGTGGCTTCCCCGAAATAGGAGAGGATTGGGTGACACTCTTGAGATTGGTCCTTCGAGGCTTCTTCTTCGGGGTGGATGTCTCAGTGGTGGAAGGTGAAGGTGAGGGTGATGGCGAGGGAGAAATTGGTGATGTGGCAGGTTTGAGGTCGAGCGAGGGGTCGATATCCTCGTTCAAGTGTCGTTTGGGCATGTCGCGTACTGATTTGCGGAACAGCAAGAGAAAACAGTACGTTCTCGAGTATGAGTAGAATGTAAATTGTAAGAATGTATTCTGTGATCAGCCAATATGAGAATCAGATTTCTGGTCGTCAACTGCCTCGAGGCATTGTTACAGTTTGTTGCTCCGAGACGGCCGTCAAGGTACGAAATGAGAAATCGCGCCGAAGCCTGCTCTCATCGACTGCATTTCTACCTTGATCTCATGATCAGGTGTATATGCCATTGAACTGCAGCATAATGCAGCATGAACATCCTGTCGCTCGTGAGCACCAATCTATCGGTTGCTCCGTTTTCAGAGGTTCACTGTGGAGCTCCACCATCACGCGCCTCAACAAGCATGATTCAGATTACCGCGAATCCTTGGCTTGATGCAGCCATCGTCTTTCCAGCCTTCACTATGAACGTGCTCTCGCATGCTCACGCAAGATGGGGATATCCTGGTATCTGCTCTGATTGCGAATCAATTTGCGACTGTTGAAGAGTCGATGCGCTGATCAGAGATTTGAAGGATGAAACGTGAAGGAACAAAAGGGAAAGGGGTGTCGTAAAAGGGCTGAAATTACGCAAGACGTAAACAACAGCTATCTGACCGTGAATCCAGTCTGCCGGCTATACTTTTCATTGAGAGACAGGCCATCGTAGTGAGAATGAGCAGAATGGATGTACATCAAGGTGGTCCTGTCTAGATCGTGGTCAAGTGTGTCAAAGGATGAAGCGATACAAGGGGTTGGGGTTGGCCTGTATCGCACACCCCTGAAAATGCAAAATCAAAGCGTTGGACGCGCCTTGGGCTTTTGTTTCGCGTTTCAGTTGCAGCCACCCCATTTGCATTGTTGCTTCGAAGGAGACCACCTCTTGCTCGACAACGACCATCACACTCCTTTTGCATCTGTACATATCGTCCATCTATCAACCCTTCGTCTCGTTCTCCTATTCATAAGGTCGGGGCCGAATCGTGGAGAGCTTACAAGGCGTTGTGCGCATCTGATCCCTACCGACGGGACACTTTCCCTTTCCCATTGAAACGAGGCGATCTGAGTCTCTCCCCTTCCCTGCCCCCGGGTCCAAACATCACTCGCATCTCTCGACTCTTCACTTCTCACCTCACTCTCCTCTCTTCTCTACACCTCTCCGACTCTTCTCTTTACTCTCACTTGTCCTACCACGACTACAAGGACGACCACCTCCCCCTCGTCCTCTTCTCCAGGCGACAAACAACCCTCCTTTCGCTTCAATCCTCTCTTCGACCCCATCAAACCCCTACGCTCTCTATAATACCACCCCACACTCGTTCAACCTTTCCATCATGCCCTCTCTCGCGACTACCACCCTTGCCCTCTCCCTCATTGCCTCCACCCTCGCATCCGACCATGTCCATCTCCAACCCCTCTCGCGATCATCGAGGCATCGAGAATTAGCCAGCCGTCCACGCGCCAACGTCAATGCAAAGACCATCAGACGGCAATCAACATCCAACTCGACTGATTTCCCCGCTGGCATAGATCCGGCCCCTGTCTTGGGCGGATACAAACTAGTAGGAGATTCAGGTGTATCGGCGCAAATGATGTTTCTCGGTACGGAAAACACCGTGTTCATCCTTGACAGTGAGTCCCCCTTCCCATTATGACCTTCTTGGGTGCATACTCATGGTAGAAACCGAAAACAACTCTATGACAGTTACCACATCGGACGGTACGACCCGACCAGCTTGGGGAACATCTTACGATCTCACTACAAATATTGCGACTCCCATGACCGTCACGTCCAACACATTCTGTGCAGGTGGAATGTCCCTTGCAGATGGCAGATGGGCAGTGTTTGGAGGGAACCAACCAGTCACGTACAATGGTTCGGCTGTTAAAGATCAACCGGACAAGGCGAATCCGTATGGAAACACGGATGGGGGTGCGGCTATCCGGCTCTTGACGCCTTGTGATGGAGGAGGATGCGAGTATCAGGAAGGTGGAGACGCTTTGACCATGACTGTGAGTGAACGACTGCACGACTTCGGTCATACACCTCCATTAGGATTCCTCAGTTTGATCGAAGCGGGCGCTGACCGGCAGGGTAAAAGGTGGTATCCTACCATCGAAGGGTTGGCCGACGGGTCGGTCATCGTCATCGGTGGTGATCAAAATGGAGGGTGAGTTTATGCATCACAGATACTTTGTGGTCACGCTGACGATGTCCAGATACGTCTCGACGCAAATCCAAAATAACCCTACTTACGAGTTCTTCCCAAAGAAGGGAGCGGCCGTCAACCTGCAATTCTTGACCGACACTGTTCCCCTCAACCTATTCCCTCTGACATGGCTTCTGCCTAGCGGTACGTCGCGAGATGTAGCGTAACACCTCACATCACTGATCCACCCAGGAAAGCTGTTCATGCAGGCGTACTACAGCACAATCCTGTACGACATCACCACCCAACAATCTACCCCCCTTCCTGATATGCCATATGCCGCTCGAGTCTACCCCGCCTCGGCTGCTACTGCCATCCTACCCCTGACCCCTGACAACAACTACCAAGCGACTTTGCTCTTCTGCGGTGGAAGCAACGCGCCATTCAACAAGTCCTCGGATGGAGGAGCAGGCTTCAATGTTACCTCTTATCCCGCCGACGCGACCTGTGTGCGGATTACCCCAGAGTCTGACAACCCGCAATACGTCGACGACGATAGTTTGCCGGAAGGTCGATCGATGGGTCAATTCGTTTACCTCCCCGACGGGACCATGTGGCTTGGAAACGGGTGAGTCTGTTTCCATTAGATTGGATTTCCGCTCACGATGAAGTGTATCCATGGGGACTGCCGGTTACGGAGACGAGGGATGGTCGTTGGGTCAGTCTTATGGTCAATTCCCTCTCTATATGCCTGCCATCTACAAGTGAGTCGGATCGATCCTCGCAGTGGGTGAAGGCTGATGCATTAGCCCCTCCGCTCCTCAAGGATCTCGTTTCTCTCGAGACGGTCTTTCTCAGTCAGACCAAGAACGAATGTACCACTCGTCTGCCATCCTCCTCGGGGATGGTTCCATCATGGTCTCTGGCTCGAACCCGAACAAGGACGTCACCATGGTCCAATGGGGAACAAACTATGAAGTCGAGAGATTCTACCCAACATGGTACTCCAAACCTCGACCTCAAGTATCCAGCTGGCCGAGCACTTTGACGTACGGTGGAGACTACTGGAACATCACCTACACTCCCACATCTTCCACGATCGACCCAGGATCAATCAAAGTGGTAGTCATTCGAACCGGTTTCTCCACCCACGGGATGAACATGGGTCAACGGTACCTCGAGCTTGCCACTTCTTACACTCAAATGCAAGAAACCGGCGAAATCACCATGCACGTTTCGCAGATGCCTCCCAATGCCAACATCTTCCAACCTGGTCCAGCTATGATCTTCCTGGTCGAGAACGGTGTCCCTTCTATCGGTAAACTCATCACGATCGGAAGTGGGGCCATCGAGACCCAACCTATCCTCGCAGCATCGGTTCTTCCCGGATCCGCCGTCATCGTTCCCGGTCAAACGACCTCGAACGACTCTGCCGAGAGCGTCACGGTCGCTTCGGGTCCAGCAGCTACCGCTCAAGCAGTGATCAAGTCGGGAGGCGCTTCAGCTGGTCTGAACACCCCGATCTTGGCTGTACCACTTGCCATCCTCGCCCTTGTCGCTACCTTGCTATAGATTTCGAGATGGACTTTTCTCATTCGGATCATTCGCATACCCCTTCCCTATCTTCACTCCTAAAACGAATCTTCGCTCTCGGATCTGTTTGTACATAATCATTCTACTCCTTGCTCTATCTACGGCCACACCCTTGTCCGAGCCTCAATTCAGGTCTAATCATAGCTTCACCCATTGTCCCCGGAGTGGAGTCGGCTTGCCCATACTGGTGTCGTACTTTCCATATCTCACATGCATGGTGTACACTGGATGACTGGGGTTGCCAAACGCCATCGGCAGGGATTCTTGATGATGGATAAGGGCAAAAGATCTCGTTGCTTCGCTAATGAGGTGTCAGACCTCGCATTAAAGGATACATGTTTAGTTACAATGCTTCGCCTGTTCTCTCAACGTCATACTGTAAAGGTCAACCTCTTTCTGCGTCGTGAAAGGACGACAGCTCAGAAGCGTTACAATCGACCTCACCACCACGTATACAAGCACAGGCTTCCCTTCTTACGTTTGCTGCGTCAGTAAACTGTGATCTTGAGCCGCGATGAGCGAAAGTTTCAACACTCCTGAGACTATGATCCCTACTCCCTACAATGGACTTCGTTCTGACGGCCACAGTGCAGCCACAATCAGTCAAGATGATGCAGACAAGAAGCGAAAGTACATTTCATGCGATACCTCTGCCCTCTTTGGCTCGGATCGAAAGTCGATATCTGACAAACTCGCACAAAGTCTCTTCACTCATCTCGCTAACACTCTCTTCCGGAATAATCCTCGATTGGTAGTCTCTCATTTTGACAATGACGATCTCTCGAAAGCTCGAAATGAGTGGTTTGCCTCGCTGCAGGTGGAAGACGGCGAGGTGGTGGCAAGCGGCATGCCAACAGACCAGGTAGTCCATGTCCCTGAACAAAGCCACATCACGTCGCTTGGATTTGACACCGGATACGGAGGTCACACCATTCACGACTGGAAGTTGAGCACCAAAAACCCGACCACACACAGAATTGAGGTTGACCGTTCCAAAGACGCCGAGTTGGCTTTGCCGAATGATTGTTTGAAGATTTACCATGATTCCGCGCAAGGCAAGAACATAATCGCTTTCAAACCGGCAATCTCCATTCGAGACTCAGACGGACCTACCCGGGCGTGTCCTACAGAATTACGAGATGACCTGGTTTCTGCCTGTCTCACTGCCGTGAGCGACACTGTCAAGAACCACGAGAGTTTCGACAGAGATGGTCTCTTGCACGCCTACAAGGTAGGGCCCATGTTAACGGCTGTCCAGACAGCTGTTCAACGTCTACTAAGCGGCACAAATCTTACACGATGTCAACTACGTGAGAGCGCCGAAAGCGGATCGGAAGATTGGGTGGATTTCGGCGATTTTGGCCAGAATCCCGAAATTACAGATGTCAAGGAGCACTCGAGAGGCTACATGCGATGGTCCAAGCAGCACATGAAAGATCATATTCCTTTCCTGCATTCAGGAGGGACGCGAGTCAACAACGCCGAGAAGGTCGTGAATCATTTCTTGTCTTCTATGCCTGATGAGCCTCCAACAGGTGTCTCCTATGTCGAATACTCTCAAGCGCTTCATTCGGTTGCGGAAGTTCTCGCATGGTCGGGATACAAGTTTGAATGCGTCAATTGGAATGACAAGTTTGCATCCGAGGTTGACGCCAAAATTGTACGATTCAAAGATGCCAAAAGTGCAAGAGAGACACATCAACTTTCGCGTCGGTACCCGGGACAATCCCAGCAGTATATGTACGAAACCGAGGACGCCGTTGACAAGGTGCCTCATATTGAGCTACGCGCGACGTTGACAGCGGATAGGCAAATCCTACCAACCTCGCAACCTCTCCGCACAGAAGTGGAAATGCTTATACCCATTGGCACTGGACAAGATGCTCTTTGCTTGGGCGACTTACAGACTTGCGACAATCACCTTTTTACCACAATCGGTAAGACGTGGCGTGGCAAGCGGCACTGATCGAGCAAGCTCAGACGAGTCACGCAGCATCGTCTCGGGTGAGGTGGAAGCCGGGCAAGAGTGCAAATGGGTAGGAGGTTGGTTGTGGATCGTCATGTATTTGCTGGAGAGTCTCCTACACATTCTTCAGCAGCCTTGCGATCGTTCGCGATAGTCTTACGACTTTCGTCGACTTTGGCGCCTTGACCAACCATGGGCGTGTCGTGAGGTCATATCATACGCTGAGGATCTACTTTTCGTATGCTTTGGGTCGGAAGTGAACCACCATGTCTGCAGTCGTCTCTACCCACGGTCTAGGTCAGCCTGAGCAAAGCGTGGTATCCTCAATGGTGCTGTCCTGCCGGTGCGATAACGTTGCGACACTATCCGAATGTCACGTGGTCAACGCTGCAGTAAATTTGACTAGCAACCTCGTATCTTCTCAGCACTCATGCTCGGAGCTTCTCATTGCTCATCGCTCATAAGTGCTGAGAAGATACAGACATTCACAGACACGGTGGGGGAGTCTGTTGGGAATCTGCATGTGCCTCCTTTGTAGAGGCCCGCCCTACTCGCATGAGAAGCAGGGTGAGACTCATATGGTCGATATCCTACACGGGGGTGCAGCGTGGCTTTGCGGGCTCTTTTGTCCCAGTCACCCTCTGGGTGCATTTCGATGCGTCAAGCAGTAGTGCTGCTGTACAGTACGTAGTGCGGTATAAAGCCCCACTACAAACGCCTCTGAACCCTTCTCTCCCCAACATCCTACTCAACAATGATGCTGAACCCTCTGATCAACCCCGCCACTGGCGAGGAATACTACCCCGGCCATGTGGAGTACTCTCATGATGACCGCTGTGGAATACTCACCGTTGATGGCACAGCTTCAAACCGTTTACTGGAGAAGTCGACTCTTCGCCTACCAAAGGCGTTTCTGGAAGACATCCTGCAAAGCCTTTCCGACCACATCCTGACCGGTGATTTTGCTGTTCAAGACGAGGCCACTCAATTGGCATCCTTGAATCGCATCTGGGGAGAGTCCCTCAAGGCTGTCAAGTGGTCGGACGCAGGCACTCTCGAGTACACACCGTCTACTCGGGAGAAGAAGGAATTCTCACCAAGAAACACCTGGGTGGATGCTGATGACGGTCTTTACTTTCAAGTCAAAGGTGGAATGCACCTATGGAAGCCAATCACCAACACGCAGCATACGCTCGAGCAAGATTTTGATTCTGAAAGGATCACATTTGAGCCAAATCTCAAATACGGTTTTAATCCCAAGACCGAGCGTTACTTCTTCAGCGTCAGACCAGAAGCTGTGCTTGACTGTGAACTTCTGACAGTGACCGGTGCAGCTCGAGTTGAATGTCGTCGAGAGGATCAAGATGAATTGATCAAGCTGTGTCCGCAAACAATCACAGATACCCTTTCTCGGGATTCGTCTGCCCGTAATCAGTTGCGTCTTGGTCAGATCGAGCAACTGACAAAGGCTCTGGTGGCTACAGGCTCCACCGTCCTCCAAAGCAAGGAGTTGAATTTCTCAGATTTTGAAATGGCAGGCTTTGCGGTTGAAGACATTGACTTGGGAGAATGCGGGCAGAATGTGGAGATTGCCAACAGGGCGGATACTTTGGAGCGCTCTCATGAGCTTCTCCAGGCGCTTTTTGATCCCAGCTTCAATTGGTCTACAAACGAGATCAGAAACAGCAAGCAGAAGGCAGCATGTCAGTCTGTTATTGAAGACCTTCTGTCAAAGAAGCCAGACACAACCTCTCATGTCGCTTGGAGCGAGGTGATCGATCGAGCCGTCAAAATAGTCAAGAAGACCATGGATGGGATGATGGTGATGACTGACAAGGCAACCGAATGGGAGCTTGACGCTCAAGCTGAGCTTGTCAAAGGAGACTTGGACTCCGCGTTGAAGTATCGCTTCGGCGTCAGGCAAGAGCTTCTTCCTTCAGATCATTTCCAACCTCCGGCGGACGGAGAAAGTGCCAACGTGCTCAAATTGACGGTGCGGCGGGACATCAAGCAGTCCAAATATGGATCGAACACCCAAACATCCACGCGATGTATCACTGTGGACGGTCAGACGGCGAACGATGTGTTTCATCTCTTCGAGGAGGGTTGGCAGGTGAGAAGTGCATGAGGGATGTACAGTACAGTACGTCTGTCATCGCTTGACTACATGTGCGTTCCGGAGGTGCGAACTCTCCTGTTCTCGTATTCAGCTTTCAGGTCATGCACATGTGAACGAAGTCGATCCTTTATACTCTGACCCCTCTTTGTGCGAAGGAGAAGTACCACCCGAAATCTTCTCCGTGAGAACACAAACTGCCAATCTGCAAACGACGCGAGCTGTCGAGCTCAGTTTCATTTGGCAGTCCTTCGTAGAACTTTCCCCCCTTTCCCACATGATTCAACGAGAAAGGATGGGGTACAAGCCATATAAAAGCACAGTCTCCAAGAATTTTCCTGTTTTTATTCCACCTGTACAACCCTTACAATTTCAGACATGACGATCTTTGGTCTGATTCATCCCGGCACTGGCGAGGAACTTCTCCCTGAGCTTGTGCGCTACGATCATACAAACGCCGTCCTCTCCGTTGATGCGAGACTCACCAACAAAGCTGGGACATCAAGTGTCCGTAACCCGGAGGCTTGTTTGGAAGATGCGTTATACAGACTTGCCGGGCAAATTCTGTCTGATGACTTTGATGCGAAGAAAGACCTGACGTCTCTGAATGATGTGTGGCAAGCTCGGCTGGAAACTTTGGAATGGTCCAAAGAAGGCTCGCTTGACTACACATCTTCAGAGCTAGACGGGCCAGATTTGTCAGTGGATGACAGCTGGGACGATATACTCAAGATCATCGTCAAGGGAGGAAGAAAGCTCTACAAACCGATTACACGTACCCAGAGAACGATCGAGCAGGATGTAGACGCGGAAAGGCTTTACTTTAGGCCAAATCTCGGATACGGCTTTGATCATGAGACCAAGCGATGGATATTCTCCATGCTACCTGAAATTGGCTTGTATATCCCAGAGTCGGACTTTCAAGACTACACGCACGTTGAGTGTCGCAAGGAGGACCTAGAGGAGCTGACTGAGCTCTCCCAGACGATCATCAAGAAACACCTTGCCGAAAAATCATCGGCACTTCCTGAAATGCATGTCGGCAAGGTAGACTTGCTCAATTATGAGTTGGTCAAAGAGGGCACGAAACTTTTGGAGAGAAAAGGTTTACGCTACTCCGATTTCGAAAGTGCTGGAGCGGCAACTGTCGAAGTTGACCTTGGCGGCTGCGGACAAAACGAAGTTATAAACACCGAAGCCATGCTTGCCGATCGCAAGGGCAAACTTGTGGAAGTGCTCTTGTCTGCGGACTTCAAAAACAACCCGAGGAGTATTCTCATGAATAGTAAGCAGGGTTCCGCGTTGAAAGGTCTGGTCGACCAGCTCATCTCTGAACGGCCTGAGTACAAGTCATTTGCCGCATGGAGTGAAGTCATGACTCGAGTCCTCAAAGATGTCAAAGCTAGGTTCGACGGAATGATGGCTCTGACTCTTCGAGCCACACAATGGGACCTCACCGTTCAGGGGAAGGTCGTGGAGGAGCACGAAGATCCTGATCTGACGACAATCTACCGATCCTTCATTGGGGCCGATCATGACGGGGGAATGAGGGATGATGCAAGCGCCAAATTTATACGCCACACGATAAAGCTCAATACCAAGCGCGACGGATAGGAATGGGAATCGCACATCTCCAGGCGATCTATCCCGCTAGCTACTGACAACCCGCGTGGTCTTTGAACGCAGTTTGAACCTTGGCAGAAGACGTTACTGCTAGGGGCGTGAGGCTTGGAGGGGCAGGGGGGACGGGCAGGGGTTTTGGCATGGGAAGGGGCGATTACTTGGGCCCATGTCTTGGCATACACATGTGAGATGATGAGTCAGTAGAATCAGTGTATGTATCGGAATCCACCTCCCTTGTGTGAAACTCCCGTTGCACTCCTTTACTTCGATACGGCGGAGCTCATGTACACCACGTTGGGCTGATGATCCTGCCATATTAAATATGCGCAGGTCTCACTGTTCTACCACCACATCGACCTACAAGCAGACCTATACAGCACAATCACAATGTCAGGATCTAGTGGCGACTTCTCGCTGAGCGAAAACGATTTCAAGCTCGAAGAGAGCGAGGAAGGCTCTTGGAGCGTATTAGTACGACCTCGGATCCTCCGCCCGTCTATTCTTTCACCGGATCAACTCCGTGCGGTACCCCTCCCCCACGACTTCTGCGAGACTCTCATCACAGAGTTTAATACATCCCTCGAGGAAGATATCGCAAGAGATTCCACGTTATTGTCAAGTGTATGGGGTCAGGAGGGAGTTACGCGAGTCCTACCCTTGTTGGTCTCGATCGGAGAGCAGCACTTGGACAAGCACACTGTTAATTTTCAGACAACCAAGAAACATCGGACAGAAAGGTGGTACGAGCTTATCTCGCTGAGAAAAATGAGGGAGGGAGAGGATGTCTCGATTGAGGATCCGCAAAAATCCGCCCTCCTTGATGAAGTCCACTCGGCCATCGATGACCATCTCGGTCTGGACCCACCTGGGAACATCCCAGAGGCCGGTTGGAGGGTTTACAAGGACTGCTTGCTCACTAGAGCCCGGAAGGATCTCAATACGCTATACGATTCCATACCGGGCTCATCCGGGGCTGTCACAGCGGATATTCGATTCGAGGATCTGTACGATCCCGCAACGCCTGTGAGTGACGACCCGCTCGAGTATCATGGTTGGACAAGGGTTCATATCTCCCTGCATGGTCAGAACGAAGACGTTAGCATCATCAATAGTGCAGTCATTGAGTTGGAGAAGGTTCAGTATCCCCGACCCATTCGACCTCGACAATAGCCTGGTGGCTCTGGGCAAACTTCGCGCTCGGACGAAGCGTGAGTCTCAGGTTGCCGTATACAGAGGATTCAGGACATTGGTAGGTCTTGCCTGTTTAACTTGAGAAATGGGATGCATCATGAAGAATGCTTGCAGTAGTATCTCCTCTGATGCGAGATCAGTCACTCGGAATTGACCGAGTAAACCCGGTTTGATAAGGTGACGCCATGTTCAAACGACTCGTCCGAACGTCCGAACCAGCATCGCACAGCGGTCAGAGAGGTATATATAGCGCATCGACCACATGCATGGCGCTGTACATACATCTTACAGATTGACATGTCAGCAGAGCCTCAACCCAAGCAATCGCAGAATGTTCACGAGATCGCCGTGAGCGGTTTCAAGGAAGGCACCAACGATCTGGTAGGTTTACCTTGTTCCATCCAGCTAATCATAGTATGACCAAGCTCGACCTTCTTATCCTGCATCAGCACTTCGGATCATCGCAGAAGCTCTACCTCCAGCATCTCAAGATGGATTGACGATCCTCGAACCGGGGTCCGGGACCGGTATATTCTCCCGAATCATCCTTTCCCCTCCCACACCCGAATACCCCTCTTTCCCAGTGAAGACTCTGGTGGGAATAGAGCCTTCTGAGGGTATGAGAAACGCCTGGCAGAGGGGCTTGGGAAAGATTGATCCCAACGCACTGGACGGTAGACGGGTGATAGCGGTCGATGGATCCTTTGAAGACTTCTCCAATGCCGGAGTGGAGAAAGGTTCGGTGGATCTAGTGGTCATTGCACAAGCATGGCATTGGTGTCCCGATTACGACAAAGCTCTCGTATGTATCTCTTCCTCCAGATACGTGGTGTCAATTTCTGACGAGTCGTAGCGGGAAGTCGCAGAGTACTTGAGTCCAACTGGAATTCTGGTACTGATATGGAACCTCGAGTCGAATCATACCCCTTGGCATGCCAGGATACGAGAATTGTATCAACCACATGATCGCGGAACACCACAATACTACAAGGGATGGTGGAGGCGATGCTACGAGACGCCTGCCTATGCAGAGTTCTTCCAGCCTCCAGAGGAGAGAACGACATCCTGGGTCACGCCGCAGACCGAAGACCAGGTGTGTATACATACACACAAGCGGGGAGCGTGGTGGCTTATAGGGCAGCTCGTCAATCGCCTATTGTCAAAATCTTACTTGACCGAAGCCTATCTGTCGGGGCAAGAACGAGAAGATTTTGTCTCGCAGCTGCGACAGATCATCCAGCAGGATGATAAAGAGTGGATAGACAAGGAGGTCAGCATCGTCTCTCACAATGACATCGTCGTTTGCTGACTTACAGAAACGCATCTTTGCTTATCATTACAATACGGACGTTATCATCATTAGGAAGAAGGAGTGACCCTTCTTGATACTAGGCGTCGTATGAATACATGCGGATGAATCAGAAGTAGAAAGCGCAAAACCGCGCGAGAGACTCTACTGTATACCATGTTGACAGTCTAAGTCTAGACTTATTGCCCTCCCTTCCAACTACACGAGTCCCAACTCCACGTCGAAAGTGGATCATATACAATATTCATTCGTGTCTCGCCGCCCTCCACTGGGTATCTCGAACAAAAATGCCGGTGTATATCGTGAGGGTCAAGCTGATTATGCTGCGTTCCGTTTACTCATTCTGCCTTGGCAGACTCCTTTCGATCGCTGAAGCCCGGTCGAGATCCACCTCGCGAGCCACCTCGGAAACCTCCACGTCCCCCTCGCGAGCCGAATGGACCTCGAGCAGGTGGGTTGGAAACTGAAATGCTGACCGTGGTATCTCGGATAACCTGCCATTTAGTGTTGATATCGCATGGACACCGTTCTACATGCCTTTGTGGATTCGCTCAAAGCAGTCTGCATATCTGCCTCGCTCTCGAAATCCGCGTACGCGAAATCCTTCGTGATTAGCGACCCAACGGAGTTGCCACGGTGAGCTCACTTTTTGGGTTCCAGAGACGTGATCCACAATGATCTTGACATGCGAGATCTAGCTGATCAGTATTGACCATTGAAAATACGTCAAAGATTCTCACCTTCGATGAATTGGGGAACAACGCCTTGATCTCGTCTTCCGAAGTAGGGACCGGGATGCCCTTGATATACAAGGACATGGTCTTCTTGGGAAGGGCTCGGCTTTCTGGTGCAACGTCGATCTTCTCAGTAGAGGCGGCCTTGTCCATCGACTTCTCGCTGTCGGAAGGTTTCGATTTCTCCTTCTCAGAATCTTTCTTTTCACCGTCTCTTTTCTCGGCATCTTTCTTCTCGTTGTCCTTCTTCTCCTCCTTGATGCCATTTGCAGTTGCACCATTGACTTCCCCTCGTCTGGCAGAAGCCGATTTGGACCTGTCATCTTTCTTGGCATTGGCTGCCAGAGCAGTGGGCGCGGGAGGCTTGCCGTTCGCCTGAAGGGTGGGCGTTACGGTCTTGGTAGTAGAACCAGGGGCCGGAGACTTGGTAGCGGGCGCTTCAGTCGGCTTTATTTGGGGTTCGGTAGGCTTCGAGCCGGGAGTAACAGGAGGCTGCCCTCGCAACGAACGAGGTTGGACCGGCGGTTTTGAAGGCACCGACGGAAGTCCGTTTGATGCGACCGTGGCAGGACCCGATGGGACTGGTCTAGCTGCGATGGATGCTGCTTGCGGGGGTCGCGCAGCTATGCCTCGGATACTGTTTGTTTGTGGAGCCAGCTGCTGCACTGGTCGGGAAGGGATCCCCGCAGGAGCCGGAGTAGGTCGAGGGAAGGCTGATTTGGTCACATCTTGCACGGGTCGACCAGGAGCAGCGGCCGTCGGTGCAGGGGTGTAAGGGGCTGAGGGTGGAGCCTGAGCTTGAGATGTTCGATGAGCGAAGTTGAGGCCTGTTCTCAGCATGTTGACCTCACATGGAACAGCCACCTATTTCAACTCACCTGAGCTCCTAGTCTCGACAGACACTCGGCTCCCAGAGATGGAGAACAGGAGATGACCACCGGCTGCGTCACTGGCCGTAAGCAGTCATTGGCAGAGGTGACTTCAGGAGGACTCACGTGAGCACCCAATTCCAGATGTTCATCCATCGGTCGTCCTGCTTCTCCGGAAGACTGTCCACAGCCGTCAGAGCCTTCTTGAGGAGGGATTGCTGCTCCTCGCTGAGAAGTCAGCCATGATCAACGTTCTGACTTTTCGAGCAACGCACTTCAAGCTCGCATCGACCTTCTCCTTGACCGAATTGTAGATCTCCATGAACCCTTTCTGACCCGTAAGAAGGGTGCTTCGATAGCTTTCGAAATCCAGATGGGAGGTGAAGGCGTTGAATGAGGCGGAATATCGGACTGGAGATTAGCCTTTGCACAGTAAACGGATGTCCCACTCACAGTGCGTCCCTCCCGATATCGTCAAGTCTGCCTTGATGGCATTGGCCAGTAGACCGAGAAGACCGTGTCGTGGAACAGGTGATGCAGAGATGAAGAGACGAGTTTCCGAAGGGTCAAATGACTGGCACGTCAGGACGTGAACGACGCAGATGCTACATCGGACTCACTCGTTGAGCCGTCTCGACCAGCTCGCCTAATTGCAACGCGGTCACCCACATTGTACCTCGGGCACCAGCAATGGTCGCTTTTCCCTCTCCTGCTATGTTAGACATAAACAATTGCCAATTGGCAGGGACTGACCATGATCGACTGATGGTCAGCTAGTATTATAGGGAAGAGACTATGCACATACACAGCTTGTGGAAGGCCAGAGCACCTCCAAGGCCCAGCAGTCTAAGCTTGAGCCCTCCAGTCTCGATCAACGCAGTAGACGCCTCATCGATGACCGTCAGATTCTGCACCTCGTACTCTCCAGTCCTGAACTTCTCAACGATATGAACATCCTCGATCAACCCGTACACAGTAAAGACCGGTACGGGGAAGGTGATGGCTCCCGAGAGAAGGTGAGGGAATTGGGAAAGGGGGAAATGGATGGAAGAATTGTTCAAGTCAGCAATAAGCTGATCTCTAGGTTTCTCCGGGGTGGCAGAAAGAAGCTGAGTTCGAGTAGCTGGTGCGACAAGAGGGGAGTACTGAATGAGGTGTCGCAGGATCCTTCAGATCAGCTTTGGAACGCGGTAGAGAGGAAGAGGGCGTGGAGGTGAGGATAGCAGTCACCGCCAGACATGGAGCCTGCCCTGAAGGAGCTTGCCAGAGAGACACGTACGGATCATTCATCCTCCCAAGAGAGTCTGCGTCGAGGAAACCAAAGTCACCGGTGTGGATGACGGCAGTCGCATCGTGTTCTCTGATCAATCGATTGAGCTCATGATCTAAGCGTCAGCCGACATGTAATTCACCCTTCGCGTGGTCCAATTGTGTGAGGAGATGGAGCTCTACTCACAGTCGCCTCTGATATCGGCCACACAGAGGATACGACCCGTCTTCCCTGCTAGGACGATTCGGGGCGGGGATGATGTGGTTGAAGGAGCTTTTTCCGTCTGAGGGGGAGAGAGCAGGCCGTTGACCGTCGTAGCCATTTCGATGCTTTTCTACGTGTATTCTTGCGCTGTGAGTAGGGTATAGAGGTGCAGAGAGGGTCGGGAGAAGCAGAAACAGGCGGAAAGTGTAGAGGAGAGAGGGGTGGAAGAGGGCGAACAAAGTGCAGACGAAGGGGGATCGGCGGGCAGCGCCGACCAGGGGGGTAATTGCTGACGTAATCAGCTGACCTCACTCTTGTCTTCGAGGTCAACCGGTCCTCGTACCTGGAATGCACAACATGGCTGGAGAAGACGACGAGATATTGCAACATGCATCGAGATCAACTCTAATCCATGGAAGATGTGAGCGAGATATACTACTCGTACGAAGAGTGACTATTCTCCATCAAGTCCTTCAGTACGCTCATTCCCGGACGCTTCGTGCGAAGTTGGGATTCGATTACTTTTCGCTCTTGAGACCGACAGACCCATGAAGGATCTATCGGGATCTCGTATAGCGATTGCTGCAAGTGTATCGATGTTCATTGATCGCTAGCTGACACTGCAGAAACATCAATGACCTCAATGGCCTTAACGTAAACCACCCGAATTCGAATCAGACCTGGATGATCATCGAGAGCCTCATCATCAAGGTTCGACATGGACTTCTGCTCGGGTCTTTGTCATGAGCAAAAAAGCCAGGTTGTGCAATTGGTTTGACTCACTTTGTACTGCTGGAGAGTAAGTTTGGCAATGATCGTGCAGCAACAAGGTGGAAGTAGAGAACCCAATGCTTCTCAACGCTTTTGGTCTGGTGCATAGACTTATGTCTCTGTGGGTGCCCCATATCGGAAAGGTACCGCGTATTTCTTATAGTGATGAGACTGATACATCAGAATCTATGTAGCTTGAGTGACGAGATTGACAAACCTCTATTTCCGACCAGCATATCAAAATCGCTGCACGTCCTAACCAAAAAAAGGTGTCTTTTGTCTTGCACGCCGACCACCAATTGAAGATGGTATGGGGATGCGGCTAAACATGATGTGAGTAGCCACGAGGCAGACTTGTCAGAGGTGTGAATGCTGGATGAGTTCGGTCAGATGTCGGCACCACTCTGGATAACGTCGACGCCGACTCGGCGCTTCTCGGGTATTTGTGGTTTCTTCTGTCAGGGTGGAGTAGTAAAATGGAATCGAGCGGAGGGGTGAGTAGAGTATAACACAAGGAATCAGCTCGAGCCATTCCATGTTTACGCTTCAGCTGCGCCAACCACCTCCGTTGCCTTTGTACAAATCACGTTAAAGGGGTGTCATTGAATGATGTCGTAAAAAGATCGTTGATGCCGTTCTCTCTCCATGATGGCAATCCTCTCATCGCTTTCGTCGTGCTTGATTCGGGTTCTTCCTACCGTGCCCGATGGTCGGCATACCACGTCCATCACTTCTCCCCTTTCCAGACATCCCCACGCTGAGAATCTCGGGCATCCACTGTATTGTTAGCAACGTAGTTCGAGTGGAATGTCCAAGCGGTCAAGTGGGAAGAGTCTACTCACATCAGGATCGTCCCATCCATCCAAAGTCCCCTTGGCAGCTTTACGTTCTTGTTTTTCTCTCTTGATGTTTTGCGATTTAACGGCATTCTGCCATTCCGCCTGATCTTCACGCATGATCAAACCCGTCCCACCTTTCAGCTGACCCTTGGCTCGACCTGGTTTCGCATCTGGAATGGAGAATTTGCTTCCTCGGAGATGATATTGGAAATTCTTCTTGAGATGGATACGCTGTTCACCCGTTTTGGCGGACACAGTGACGGTAGTTCGGAGGAGTGTGGGATTACCGCATGAGGGGCAGAATCGTTTGCTTGAGTCTTTGCAGATTCTATCGGATCAGTTAAATTGATCGTCGCATACAACGGTTTACGTGATGAGAAATGGTGACTTACTTGAAGCAGGCGTGACATCGCAGAACGAAGCTCTTGACTTTGTTGATCCTCTTTCCGCCCTCTCCTACCAGACCCAATCCCATACCCAGCAACACATTCTGCACTGCGAAATCTCCCGTCATACAAGCCGCAGCGATGGGTCCCGTCCCGTCGGATCCCGATTCTGTCGGTAGTAAGCCAAGATCATGACTTCGGTGTTTGGCAACATTGGAAGGAGTGATCCATTCTCCTCCGTCACTCTCGGAGTCTTCCTCGATTTGAGTCTCATTCGAAGTAGTAGCGCCTTGTTGATGGGGTGACGCGGTAGGAGCAGGAATAGACGGGCGTGGCTCTTCAGGAGCGGCGAGATCGGGTTGGGATGGCTGGCCATCGAGCAAGACCTGATCAATAGACCTAGTGATCTCTTCCACCTCCGCGAGCGAATGTCCTTCCTCCACCTCGTCCTCTTCACTATCCGTCTCTTCATCCTCGTCCGTGACTGCGTCGGCATGTTGAGCTACCCCAGAGGCTGACTCCTCAACAGGTTCTCCTTCCCCTTGTTTCTCCTCCGCGAGCGCAGACTGCACCGGTCGTCTAGTCTGCCCCAACTCTGTCCTGATGTTCTTCTCCCCATTCTCCTCTACTTCCCACTGATACGTCAACGCAATGACGGACAAGTCCGTGGCTGAGAGAACGGCAATATCCCCCGTCTTCTTCGCAAACGCCACGACTTCACTTCAGCCCATACTCTCATATGTTGTGCTGAGTAAGATGACATACCTTTGGCCATGGCATCCGCTGAAGGTCTCTCCACACGAACATCCACACCCGAGATACCTAGATTCTCCCAGTGCTGCCTAGCTTTTGGATCTCTCAGCTCGGCAAGTACCATAGGTGTCGTATGGAATGTCTGGGCGAGATGTCGGAGTGGTGCAAGAGACAAAAGAGGCCCAGCATCAAGTATCAAGTGGTTGATCCCTGGTAACCGAGTCGAAGGACCCGCGGTCGGCGTTACATCTTGCGGGGTGGTAATGGACGGGGACGCGATAGATATCACGGAGGGTGTGTCCGCTGTCGGCTTAGCGATCGCGCTGTAGGACAGGACCATATTGCCTGATGTATGCTGGTGTGAAGGTCGAGATGGACGTTGAATACGTTGAATCAGCACTGAAATTTTGACCCCTCTTGGGTGTGTTTGTGGAGACCCCGCATCACCTGGCAGTGCTAGAGATTTTGGAGGAGTGTCTCGACGTGCTTGTATATTTCACCCCTTCGACTGACCCCATTGTCGAGGCATCGGGCATCCTTGTCTACCTTGGAAGCCGAGAAAAGAGGTCTCATCTGAGTGCCTTTGCAAAAATGGAGGCCGAAAGCTCGAGTGCGATGAAGAGGCAGCTGGACGAAACAGACTCGACACAGGACATCGCCAAAAGGCAAAAGGTCGATGATGAGACCACGACAGATGTTCCTGTCGACTCGGATGCTCAAATAACAGCCTCAGAGTCCAAAGATGATGCCCTCGTAGACTCAGCAGCCCAATCCCGACGAATCTTACACCCCAACCCTCTCCCACTGCCAGTCTCGAGGTTGGGCCTGAAACCCAAATTACCGGAACTGCCCCCCTCTCTCGAGATGGTTACTGGTGCTACTCGGACCGAATTCAACGGTCAGGGATACATAGGAGAGAAAGAAGTCGGCATCATAGGGTACATTGGACCGAAAGATGTCGCTGGTGTGAGGGGTGTGATCAAACAAAGGTAAGGGTTCCGGGGTATGATCAGCTGAGGGAAGGTTCCTCGATTTCATGGTCAATGAGATTAGCCTAGATGGAGAGGTGTTACATCTGAAGGATATTGGTAAACCTCAAGAATCCGAACTTGACAAAGCCAAAGCCGATGCGAAGTCCCAAGCTGCCGAGTCGAGGTCGACTGTCAAGCTAGATCCTAGTACAATTGCCGAATCAGAGTCACTTCCCGCCGAGCTCAAGTTTGAAGATTTACCCAAATGGTCGACAAAGACTACATTGGCTCTGCGGAAACATTTTGAAGATGAGCAAATTGTGGCGTTGCATGCGTTGTTTGTGGAAGGGAGGGATCCACGGCCAAAGACGGATAATGGATGGGGACAACGACCGGCCAGACCGGCTGTGGACGAGGAAGAGGCTATGATGAGTATGCAAGATACTTCGAGTAGTGCTCCTGCTACAGGTGGTGGGAGGGGACAAGGTAGAGATAGAGGAAGAGGAAGAGATAGAGATGGAGGACGAGGTGGTAGAGGCGGAAGAGGAGGTCGGGGAGGTAAAGGTGGAGGAGCTCATTCGTGGATTGTGGACGAGCGAGAGGTCGTCACCAAGGTGAGTCTGACTAGAACCGTATCCTCGGCTATGTATTTACTGAAACTCTAGCCCATCGCGGACAAGGAGAAAAGAGCAGGATGCCATAGGGCCATCCGAGAGCTCTTCGGCGGGACTTTCGATACGTCGACCAAGGAAGTTTCCTCGTCTGAAGGACAACAAATAGTCATCAAATGGACTCGAGGCGATTCACGTAAACTGCTTGACCCCCGTGAAAAGGGTATGTCAACCTTGTCTCATTCGCATCACATTCCATGGCGTGCTGATCTCAGCACGAAAACAACTCCCACCATATATTCACCTTACCCTTCAAAAAGCCAATAGAGAGACACAAGATGCTTTGGCGTACATGTCCCGAGCGTTAGGGTGTCAAAATCGAGATATCACAGTTTGCGGCACTAAAGACAAGAGGGCAATCACGATTCAACGAGTGTGTCTGAGACGAGTCGATAGGACTTTGACTTCTGTTTGGAAGATCTTAAACGGGATCAAGGGGGGTAGGCATACCGACCAGAGCGCGGTGGAGCAAAGGGGAGAGAGAGGAGTGAGGATAGGAGATTTGGCTTATTCAAAACAGTTATTGGATTTGGGTATGCTAAAGGGGAACAAGTTTACTATCACCCTGAGGTGTGTCACAGATAGCACAACAAATTGCGCTAATGTGCAGGAGCGTGGAGATGGGTCGAGAGGCTGAAGTGGATCGAATCCTGGAATCACTACGAGATCATGGATTCATCAATTTCTACGGTAAGTCTGACGAAATTTCCATTACTATGTATGACTCACCACCAGGAATGCAACGATTCGGAACATCAACCGTGCCCACCCACGTCACTGGCCTCTTATTGCTTAAAGGCAAATGGAGCGAAGCTGTAGACTCATTGCTCTCCTTGAGAGAGGGAGAACATCCAGATTGTATGCGTGCAAGACTTGCCTGGTTGGAAGATGGGGATTACGTCAAGGCACTGGAACTCATGCCGAGGAGAAGTGTGGCTGAGCGATGTATCTGGGATCATTGGAAGAAGGGCAATTCGACTTCGGACGCCCTCGGCGCCCTCACCCAGGTGAGACCAAGGTTTCAGAAATGACCGATTTTGATGGCAGATTCCGAGGAACCTGAGGACAATGTATGCGCACGCTTACCAGTCTTACATTTGGAATCTGGTCGTTTCTGAACGAGTCAAGTTGTCAGCGACAGAGCCCCTAGTCGGTGATCTCGTATACGCCGAAGCGGACGTGGCGGATGGCGAAGCAGCAGACGACGAGATGCGTATGTTGAATATGATCCAACAGAATGATAAGAGAGCTGATGGGTAGAATACGGAGAGAAAGAGAAAGAGAGAAAAGGCGGCAGTGAAGCCGATGTGAAAGAATTGACCGAAGAGGATTTACCGAATTATACGATCTTTGACGTGATTATGCCCCTTCCTGGATGGAATGTGGATTATCCAGGTGGTGCTTCAGGAGAGTTGTTTATGAAGATGATGGAAGCGGATGGGTTGAATCCAAAGTCGTTAAGACGGCCTCAGAGGTGAGCTATCTCTCTACCTCTCAGCCCTCGATGTCGGTCACAACATGTTGAAGTGACCGCCTTCAAATCGTTGACATCGACCCGGGACAACGCTTACGCGCAGGGAATACTCTTTACCCGGTTCATACCGAAAGATAATCCATCGACCTTCCAATGTCACTTGGAAGCATATCCGATATACCGACCCCGACGTTCCTCTGACCCAATCCGACGAAGACAAGATACTAGGTATATACCCACCTGGTTCGTCCGATCCAGAGGGCAAATTCGCAGCGGTTCAAATCGAATTTGAGTTATCAGCTTCGGTCTACGCTACGATGGCTTTGAGGGAAGTGACGAGGGAAGAGACTAGTTCGTGGCATCAGGCGGGGCTGACGTTGAGCGGGGAGGATCAAGAGTTCAAAGGTGCGGGTAAGGTTGAAGAGGAGGGCAAGGGGTTAGTGGTCGATGGGGCGGAAGGTGTCAAGGTGGATATTGAGAGTGCAACAATGGCAAAAGAGGAGATCAAGGCATCGGGCGAGGGCGAGACCACAACCCAGGTCTAAGGCTTGATATAATAGCCTTGGCCAGATATATGCACATTGCGTTGCCTATACCAACGTGACTCCGTGTTCTCGCAAGGATGTCCTCCTGATACCAGGGATATGTGCTGATCCCCAACGTATGACTGCAAATATCGATACATGCTGTTTTGTGCTTCTTATGCTATCGCCACGTTTCTCGTCGGGGTCTCCCACGTATGACTCCGGTCCCGGCTTTCAAGAGGCCTTGTACGCCAGCTCACAATCTGCACGAGTCAGCTGGGATTCCACGTTAGTGATAATCTACTCACGCCAAAGACTGGAGTCCAGATTGGAATGAATGAACCAGAGTCTTGACGCTTTCCTCGTTGGCATCCCCATTGGCCTCCAACAACAAGACATAAGTCGCCGTTCGAGCAGCGACAAATACCTGCCATCAGCTCCTCCCTTCATCCAAGGTACAAGAGAAAGGGAAGAGGGGGAAGAGGGGCAAGAGGGGGAAGAGGGGGAAGAGGAACATACCTTGTCGTTGAGCGTGCCGGTGATTTTGTCCTGATCACCCTCTTTGACCTTTACAAACCCTTCATCGCCCAAATTCAAGTTTTCAGGTGGTTGACCATCGCCCGATGCCCAAGTTGGGTCTCCAACTCTTGAATAAGTCAAAAGTCCATCCAGAATCTTCCATCAGTCCCACGTTCTACCTTGCTCGCACCGACATGGAATCGTGGCTCACCTTCCTAATGTGGTCTGGCTCTACTTTGAATTGAGCCTTGGACGATGCTACACAGAGAAAGTCCGTCTCGTCGTATAGCGCAGCTCGAGAGACGTTCGGGTTGTTCAAGAGTCGGTTTTGGAGTAGAGTTTCCGGATCTCCATTCTCGCCCTGGTCTCAGCGAGGCTCGCACCGGGCAGAGGAACAACGGCTGAATACCGCAGATGGAAGCTAGATGGGAAAAGATGATCAGGGGTGGATGGAAGAAACGCACAGATGTGCCCTGTTGAGCGACCGTGGCGTGGTCAAGGGTGGCTTCCTTGTGGCCTGAAGATCGGAGAGGTCCAGTGTTCTGGCTGTCAGCACATCTCACTGATCCGAGGAAGAGATGGCAACTCACGAGGTTCTGAGTAGACATGGTAGGCTGAGTGGGGTTGGTGTATCGTATGTATTGCTGGAGTACTTATATAGATGGGTCGAGTGCTCCAACCGACTCAAAGGTCAAAGGAGACCAGCGTGAAGTTGACGTCAATGTTCATGACATCAGACGAGACAACAGCCGATCTACTCCCAAGCTGACCATCGCCAGCTTCCCTCTACACCCAACGTCTGGCATGGACCATTTCGCATGTATGGGAGATTCATGAGTACCCTCCATGCATAGGTACTGCTCATATGGGGGGATAGGATGAAGGAGACACGCTCGAGAAGGTCAACGAAAATTGTTACCCGATCGCTGGAATTCTGAAACGCGGGCTGGGAGATCGGGCAAAGTTTCAAATCGCCCACCATGAGTGCTACTCACTTCGAACACTCCTGTAGCTTCTGTAATCTCACAAATGCATATGCATTCTACCCGTCTACTTACGGAGACCGTCTACCACCTTGGTCAACGCTTCATCCTCTTCTTTACCCCATTTGCCCTCCACTTTACCCATATACCTCCCCTTTGCTCCTCCACCTTTATACCTCACCCCCCCGCCCCCAAGGGCATTCATTGCGCTCTTGATAGCTTCGTTGGTGGATCTGGCCAGATCGTTATCCGGGCTGAGAACAACTATCAGACTCGTCTCTGTCCCCGATGGCGTAGACAAGAGAACGGTCACTTTTGCCCCGTTGATAGCTGTCCCTATAGCCGTGATGAATTCGAAATCATGTGTCGCTTTATCGGTCCTCTTGAGGAAGACCACTCGATGAGGATCGTCCACAGTCGTGTTCTCCCCTATGACCCGTGCCAGTTCGATCCGCAAATCTTTCTCACGTGAGAGGGTGTCTTTCCTCAACGTATCCATCTTTTCGACCCGTTCGACCAGGTCGTTCCTACCTACAGATATACTCTGCGCAGCAAGTGACAACTGCCGTGAAGTATGTTGTAGCGCTTTGACAGCTCTTGGTCCGGCTACGAAGAACAGGCGAGAAGGTGTTTTGGTCGGCGTGGAGGATGTCGATGGGGTGGAGGGAGGGAGGATATGGAGGAACTGGATGAGACCGAGATGAGGTAGTTGAGTGCCGCAACAGGCGTTCTTGTCTATGCCATCTATGATAATGTGTCTAATCACGCCCTACTCGTCAGTTGCTGCATTTCAACGGATTTCTTCCATCTGGCCACCGGGGAAGGCCGCAAAGTTATCACTTACATCGGTGTAATCTGACGGAATTCCTCTGTTCTCCCTGACGCCAGAGGCCGATTGCTTGATATACCCTTCTTGCTGTACATCCACTTCCACCCAAATCTTCACTGCCCTTTCTATGGCCTCGTTACACTTCTTCTCCACTTCTTCTGCCTCTGTCCAAGTGAGCGATCGCGGAAGCTCGACATAGGGTGGGTCCAACGATGGGTGCGCAGCAAAACCCCACGACATAGTGGGAAGGCCTTCGGCGTACGTGTCCAATATAGCAGATAAGAGGTGTTGAGCCGTATGTATCGACATCTGAGATGAGTACTCAACTCTTGTTCTCTCGCTCGACTCACATGATCCATTCGCCTTTCCCAATCGACTTTGACGATGACCTCTTTCCCTTCTAATTGCTTAACAGCGTCCTCGGATTGTGAAGGGACTCTGACAAGATGGACCGATTCTAATTTTCTCCTCAGACACCCTTCGATGACGAGCTCCACCTTTTGACCAGTCACGCCTGAGGATTCCTCATCGAGAATCATAAGACCAGTGTCGAAAGGCTGTCCACCACCTTCGGGGAAGATGACCGTATCTTCCAATGAGATCTCCCACAATTTCCCTTTATCTTTCGCCTCTCCCCCTTCAGCAGTAGAATGACCATTTGCATGACCGTTACCGTTAACAATTGGGATAGGTGTAGCTGCGCCTGAAGAGGACGGTGTATCCGTTGTCTTCTTCTTTTGTTTAGCGCGACCTTTGGCAGCTGGCGGTTCGGCGATTTGCGCTTCGGCCACTCTGACAACTCTCGATTTGAGTTCGCGAAGTAACGGGTCACCTGGGTATAAGTACTTCCACACAGACGCCAGAGAGTTTTGGCTCGATGAGAGAGGGTATAGGGAGCGTTTCCTCACGTTGGCATGCTAGGAGGCCTACGATCCTTGTGGCCGGTAAATGGGAAGGGTCAAAGTGCACTCGATGGTAGTCTTTCGGTGTGGCCGTAGGAGGCAGAGGCGGTTGTAGGTCATATACCATAATGGTGCTTGCTTTTCTGTATGGAGCTCTCGTCTGAAGGATGTAAGACAATGGGCGATTGCTAATACGAGGTCGTGAGATTTGTACGAGTCGAAAAGAGGTGAAGAGCATTCCAGAAGGGTTGAGCAGATGGCCGGGCCGATAACGACATTATCATCGGTCACCTCCGAATGTCGATCTTCATCGAGACTCTCTACACACTCAAATGCAACCACATACGAGTTATTGCTCCAACAGTGGGACATTGCGAGGCTTAGACGCTGATGCTGCTCATATGCATGAGACTTTTTTGATCTACTGCTTGTACAACTCCTCGATGACCTGGACGACCCGATCTCCAACCTCTTTCGAACCCGCCTCTCCACCCAGATCCTTCGTCCTCAAGTCGAATCCACCAACCTCAGGCGCATCAAGAACCTTCTTGACTGCCTTTTCGATGAGGTCCGCTTCGGCCGGTCGACCGAGAGAGTATCGCAGCAACAGCGCAGCAGAGAGGATGGTTCCGATTGGGTTGGCGATTCCTTGTCCAGCGATATCCGGTGCTGAACCGTGAATGCTGTCTCATCAGCTGGTTAATTTAAAAAATGATAGATAAAGCAAGCTTACGGCTCGTAGATACCAGAGACGGTCTGGGATGGGTCGGGAGCGCCGGCCAACGAGGCCGAAGGGAGGAGACCAAGAGAGCCAGGGATGACGGAGCTCTCATCGGACAGACTAGGCGTCAACCCAATTTCCAAATGTAGCAATAGACTCACATGTCACCAAACATGTTCTCTGTCAAGACTACACCGTTCAATTTCCTCGGGTTGGCAACCATGATCATAGCGGCCGAATCGACCAATTGATGCTCCAACTTTAACTGAGGGTACTCTTTCGCCATGAGCTCAGTCACTGTCTTCCTCCATAATCGAGAAGTAGCAAGGACGTTGGCTTTGTCGACAGAGATGATCTGGAGTGGTGGGTCTGAAGCGAGGGCAATTTGGGCTGCGACACGGGTGATTCGTTCGACTTCGGGGATAGAGTAGATGGTCTGATCCCATGCCACACCGTTTGCGTCGGTCTCTTGTCGTTCTCCGAAGTCTGCAATCAGCCGCAACTCAAGATGGGTCGCAAGTTACACAATGGATGTGCTAGTATGAAATGCGAGTAATGGATTGATGATAAGGGCGGAACCAACTTACAAGCACCACCGATGAGCTCTCGGACGACGACAATGTTGACACCCTTTGCTCGGTCCTCTTTCAATGGCGAGTGCTTCAACAAGTTCTCCGAGGCGAAGCTGGCCGGTCGAATGTTGGCGTATAAACCAAGCTCTTTTCGGATTTTAAGGAGACCCTGTTCTGGCCTGACAGGTCCAACTCCCCATTTGGGTCCTCCAATGGCTCCTGATACGTCAGCACTTGTGCGCAATACAGAATGGTCAATGTGGAGAAAAGAGGATAGCTGGATTATGCACAGAATGCCTTGCAATGAAGCCAACCCTTCCCGATCATGAGATTTCTAAAAGGGTCCAAAACCCAAGACTCACCCAGCAAGACCGCATCAGCCTCTTTACAGCTCTGGAGGGTATCATCCGGCAAAGGTACCCCCGTAGCATCGATAGCGGCTCCTCCGAATGGCTTTTGGGTGATCTCGAGTTGCAGTCCAGTAAGTTTCGAGACGGTCTCCAAGACTCGGACCGCTTCGCCCGTCACTTCCGGTCCTGATGATTAGCACATTCTCAGCTAATTTCTATGCGTGCTGTGATCCGCTGGAGAAAGTGGGTTGGAAGAATAAGGGGATGAAGAGAGAGGAAGGGGTCGACTTGCCAATACCGTCACCGGCCAGAACGGTAATTTTGAAACTGCCCATGAGCTAAATCACCTGTCAAGTTGAGAAAGCTTACTCACGTCTTTTCCGTCGACATTTTGAGTGGGTCTCAAGTCAAGTGTTGAGAACAGGTACTTGGTCGAGTCGTTCAACTGAAATGTCGAAGGAAGTACGAGTATGGCTATAAGACGTCACCGAACCAACCCGAAACTTCGGCCGCGAGGAAAATAGGCGCAATCTATTTGGAACGAAATTAGGCACGCGACATGATGGTGTTTCAGAATTCACCTCGAGTGCACTGCCGATCTTTCCAACCCTGCGTGCACACATCGGCGAATAGCATGCACTGCTTGATGGCTGTCACTCAACGTCCGACAATGATATATACTCGGGTCCATCATCGGGTCGAGACCTCGAAGATCAGAGCGAAACGGAACTGCCGAGGGAGAAATGAGGGTGGTGAGAGATGAAACACGACGACCACTCCACCCTGGTTGTTCCCCCCCTCGGCAATGGGGCTAGGCATGGGGTTGGTCGAGTTGGATGAGTATCCTTTATATGATTGAACACACCCTTGCACATATCACTCAACCCATCGCGTCCTTTCTCCCGCATATCCCCACCACCACCGCCTCCTTCTCACCGGAATCCTCTGACTCTCACACACTCTCTTTCAACGCTCATCCTTCCTTGACCTTCTCATTTACATCCCATTCCTCTCTACCTGACAACAACGTCCCCACTTCTGATCTCACAATGCTCGTGTCTGCTCTCGTTGCTCTTCTGCCTTTGTTGGCAAACTTGCCTCTTGGATCAGCAGCGACCGCCGAACAATGGAGGAATCGATCAATCTACCAGTCAGTTACCCCGATGCCTACGGCGTGTTCTTCTCATACATTTCCCTAGACTCTTGTAATTGTACTCATGACAGACTCCTCACTGATCGTTTCGCGCCCGCTTCCGAGAATGCGCCATGTAACACTGAAGATCGACGATACTGCGGTGGAAACTACCGTTCGATCATTGGTAAGCTCGACTATATCGCTGGAATGGGATATGATGCCATTTGGATCAGTCCCACTGGACAGAATATGGAAGGATACACTCAATATGGCGAGGCATTCCATGCGAGTTGTCAATGCATCACCGGGACGCTGATAATAGGGCTTCTGGGTGACTGACCCCACGAAACTCAACCCCCATTTCGGGAATGGAGATGATCTCAAAGCGCTCTCTCAAGCGGTACACGATAGAGGAATGTTGTTGATGGTGGATGTAGCTATCAACGCTATAGCTTCCCAACCCACCGATATTTCCGACGCCTCTCTGGCGCAAGCGGAAGGGGGTAGTTTGTTGTTCAAGCATCAGGCCAATTATCATCCGAAATGCACCATCAACTGGGGCAATCACGATACCGAACAGCGATGGTGAGTAAATCTAACTGTTGAAGCTGACGTCCAGCTGGATGGCCACTTCCGGTGTCATGCTCATGGACCTGAATCAGGACAACGACGAGGTCGCCAGTACCCTCACTTCTTGGGTCCCGGGTTATGTCAAAGAATACGGTATCGATGGGTTCAGGTTAGACGCGAGCAAACATATGACCAAAGAATGGCAGAATCGATTCTGTTCCCCTGCGGGCGTGTTTTGCATCGGCGAGGTCGCTGGGGATAACACCGAGTGAGTTTGGCGAGATCGTTAGACTACCCCAATTCGGTGTTGACGATCAGGTATGCTGCAGAGTATCAAGGGGCAGATGGAATCGACGCTGTGTTTGGGTTCGGCATGATGAACGGATTCACCAAGTGTTTCACCGGTTCTTCACCTAGCAGTCTTCAAACCCTCTCAAACTACATCGATAAGGCAAAGTCATACCCTGTGAGTGTTGGTTGCCCAGTTCATCCTAACACAGCCCACGAAGTGTTAAGCTGCATTAGAGTACTGAACGTAGGACCAATCTCTGATCGGAGCATTCCTTGACAACCAAGATCTTCCCCGAATCAACTCTATCGAAAGTGACAAGACAAAAGTCTACAATGCAATCGTCGGTACATTCCTCTACGCGGGTATCCCGACTATCTACTACGGCCTCGAACAAGACTTGTCGGACGGGTACGATGACCCGCACAACCGAGAAGCGCTCTGGCTCTACAACAATTACGCGCAGGGAGAGACGTATAATCGGATCAAGGGGTTGAACGCCATCAGAAAGGCATTAGGAGGGGATGATACATGGCTGAAAGCTGCTGGATCGGTGGTTGGTGTGCAAACGAACGATATTGCCATCAAGAGAGACAACACTTTGATCGTTCTCACCAACGTGAGTTATCGTTCGGAGCGAGGTCAAGGTTTCGCTGATGTAGAAGCGAGGATCAAGCGGTGCTGGAGACTGGACGATTGACCAAGCTGGCTTTGCGGCCAATGAGAATGTTGTCGAGTGAGTCAGATTCGAGTGCATGAGCCAATGTGCAGCTTGCTCTCTTGCACTAGCGCCAAGGCCGGATCCAAGGGAGAGCTCAAAGTCACCTGGACAGCTGGTCAACCATTTGTGAGTGATTTCCGCGATTTTTGGCTTAATTTTGGCATTGTGCTGACGGGCAGGTATTCGTGAGCTCGGCTACCGCTGGCTCTGCTGGGCTGTGCGATATCGCCAAGGAAGTGGTGAGCTGACAATCTTGCAGACACGGATCATACCGCTGACGTGAAGTCCTCTTCAGTTTCATCTTCCGCTTCGACCTCTTTGGCCTCCAGCAGCTCCTCAGACTCAGTAACCACATCTTCTGGGTCTTCCATCTCCACACCCTCAGGGACCGCAAGTGAGTCTCAAGCTGCAAGCACCCAAGTATCAAGCTCAAATTCGTTTCCAGGTGCTTCCGGCGGTAACCTGATCGTGACTGATGTGACCGCAAGTTCGACCTCGAACTCTGCCGCACCTACCCCCTCGGACGGCTCAAACCCCGGACCAGGACCGAACGACGGTACTGGAGACGGTGACGCTGGTTCGGATGGCCAGTCCGACAATGCTGGGCAAGCTTCGCCCTCGACAAGCAGTAGAAACGGGAGTAACCCCACTGGTACCCCCGGAGGGATTGGAGCAGGAGAGAAGACTTGCAAGCGATCAAAGATGGCTGCCCGTAAGCGTCACTAGACTTTCACCTTCCTCCCCTCCTATTGCTTCCACTGCCTTTCAACTTTTGTTTTCTACTTCTTCCGCGTGTGATTTGCTTGTTCATTGTTGACGTTTTTCTTTATGCTCTTTCAACGACCCAAAACGTCTTTCATGCCACCTTGCTTGACCTTCTCACTATTCTTGATCCTTCCCTTCTTCAGTCGGCGCTGTCATTCTGGCAATGGGTGTCGTAGTTCTGTAAAGACCTTAGGAAACGGAGGGTCTCTGGTTATAGTATCGGGACAATGCAATTATGGACATTCAAACGACGCGTCGGACGGAATGGGGGAGGGGTTTGCTTTGCCCCTCTCCTTTGCGCTCACCGCAACATCCCCCTTCCATATCGAAACATCACTCATTTGCCTCTTCCGTGTCATCAGCACTACTCTATGTCCTTGCATGTACAAGCTGTGGGACGCTGTACAAGGCGGCAGTGGAGACGTGCTAAATCACGTGACCTGTTCTTTCATCCTGAAACATGAAAGTCGCTCGACGCGATTGCCTTTTTGCACACGAATTTCAATGTGAAGAGGGACGTGTCTCGTGTCTGCATCGCGTATAGGTTCATGTCACGACCCTCCATCTCCACACCATCTCTGTACTCTCCCTCCTCATCGTCGTCGTCTAACATTCTCTCCATCCTACCACCAAAAACGATAGAGCCCATTACAGACGCACCATGTCGAACCCACTCGCGTCTGTCGACCCAAACCTCCCTTCTTCACCGCCCGTCCCGACTTCCACTCCGAGCTCGAGCAGGCCAATGAAACTAGCGCCCATCTTCACTAGATCATACTCGAGTCCTCGATCTTCTCCCGCAATCCCGTCATCCACCGCCGGTCCCTCTTCATCACCTTTGACCGTTAAATCTCACCCAAATCACACTGGTCCTGAAGAAGATGGTCGATCTCGAAAACGCGTCAAAGTGGACGTCCTGACTCCTCTACATCCTCGAGAGGAGGGCTCTACCAGACGGCGTAGGGATATAGGGGACCAGTATATGGATACAGACGAGAATGATCCGTGTCTCCCTGGTTGGTCACTTCAGGAAGGAGTGACGACGAGGGTTAGACCCAATATTCAAGATTGGTTCGTGACAACCCCGATACGTGGAGAGTCTCGATCCGACCATACCAATCTCAAGGATGTGTTTGGGAGTAGACGCCTAAATCCGCCCAAGGTGGAGGAGTATGGTATGTGGAGGAGAAAGTGCAGGAGAGGGATGATCAGCCGGAACCTGATGACTACCCTTCAACGACGTGGGTCCTGTTGCAATCCTGCGTTCTTTGTTTAACGTAGACTAATCAACAGCTACAATACGTACCACCCCTTACCTCGAGACACTCATTACTCGCTTGACATATTGCCCCGACTCTCCACCTTCTACACTCTACATCCCGTCCTTACATTACTGGGACGAACCGCGAGATCACGCTCCACCACTGGCCGTCGCATTTTCCAACGCTGCCAAGATCCATTCGGCATATTCAGCCAAATCGTCAGGGACGAGAAGACTCGTAGTTGCAGCAGCGGAAGAAGGAGGGGTGCGGATTGTCGACGTTGATCGACCGCTCGGGGCCAATCCGAATTCGGAGGGATGGTTCTGGCGCGCACACGGAAATGCAGTCTTGGATCTGAAATGGTCAAATGATGATTCTCGTATTGTACGTTTTGCGCATTCTCTTGTGCCATGGCTGAGCTGACCCCCAGTTGTCAGCTTCGGGCGATGGAACCACACGATTGCACGCACTGGACGGTCCGGAACCGACGCTCATCGCTTCTTTGACGGGACATGAAGCTTCGGTGAAATCTTGTACTTTCTTTGATCCCACACGGAGCGGAGTAGATCCATCTGTATCATCCACCGTGGTGGCTACTGCCGGGAGAGACGGCAACATCTTGATATTCGACGTGAGGGCACCTGGTAACACCACTGCGACGGCGAGTTCGACTGGGAACAGACGATCAGGACGAGCTACGAGGTATTCCTCAGGTGTGGACGGATTTAGACCGCAAATTGGGGGTGAGATCAATCCCGTCTTGGAGATCAAGGCGGCTCACGAGACGTCCAAGAAGGTGAGCACATGTGACTCGCCGGAAAGACTCTGGTTGATAAAGCAGAAGAACCCCTATAGCATAAGTAGTCTGTTAGCCTTGCAGTCTATGCCCGGTCACCTCGCCTCTGGTGCCGCTCACGAGGGGTAAGTCTGTAATCGCAGAAAACCCAGAAGCTTCGCTGACCAGTAGTGTGGTCAGAGTATGGGATCCTCGGTTCAATACCCGCGCATTGCCCCATCCCATCACCTCACTCCCCGATCCAACATGTTCCACCTCTTCTCGTCGACCAAGAGGGATCCACTCGATGGTCGAACAACCCTCGACGGGCGATATTCACCTCCTCAGTGCTGATTCCAAGATCCACGTCGTCAGGCCATCGGCGCTTGATGGTGAGGACGAAGCCATCCAACCGGTCAGGTACACTCACTCGGATCTGCGTTCGACATATTGGATGAAGATTTCTTTCTCGCCTTGTGGGAAGTACCTCGCCAGTGGAAGCTCCCGCGGCGGGATGATGACTTGGGACACTCAGTTGCCACGTGTGCAAAATGGGATGAGGGAGGTGACGGCCACGCGGATCAGCGCTGGACAGGTGGTGTGTGACGAACAAGTCAGGGAACAAGAGGTCCACGCGGTGGACTGGGGTTATGATATGGTGAGCCACACTCAGATTCGGTCTGCGAGGACAAGAATGCTGATGGCAGATTGCGGCATGTACGGAAGATTCAGGTGTGAAGATCTGGAGATCGGATAGGGACATGTCGATCAAGTTGAGAGGCGATCATGGGATGAAGGAGGATTGGGCGGGTATGGTGTGAATATCTGGGGTACCTTGCGTACCGTTACTTGGGAGGTACCTTATAATGTGTCATTGGCTGGGCCATGCATGATTCTTGCCCCGCAAGCTGCCTTATGAGTCTGAGAGGTTGTCACAACGTGCACCCTCGTGCGTCCATCGCGGCGTTTGAGATCGGCACATGACTTCATGCCGATCCAGCACACCACGGAACGAACGCGTTATTTCTAGCGCAATGGCGAGTGAGACGGGGATATATAAAGGTCTACCAGACTGTGTATCATGAGCATGAATCATACAACATGCAGCATGCAGCCAAAGTCGATTGGAAACATGAACCTGCATGGGTCACGGCGCTTAACCATCCAGTCTGAGCGGACCAATAAGGGGCCTCGACCCGTTATACGGGGCAATAGACCTTTGGATGGATCGCTTAAATTTGGACAGAGAACCCCCCTCGCTTGCCCTACCCACACATGATACCGCCCCGTTTAAAAAAAGGTTAGATAAGGAGCTCCATCTCGTTGCATGTACCTCGCTTAGGGGTCAGAGAAGCACTCTTACTCTACTGCTCGATGGGAAAACAAGCTTAAGCACGGGGGAACTTCTGGCCAAGAGCAACGCAGAGCATAGGGGGTGATGATGAGGGTGGAATTGAACCGTACCGCCTGGACGGAAATAATTTAGGCGACCCAACCACAGTAGAGCACACTCGTTTGGCTGGGATCATAGAGTGTTCAGTAGGGACACCTTTGTCTATTAGCTGCTTTGAATCGTACTCGTACTGTTCGTGGGAGATACACGTGCAGTCATCCTTGGACGGACGGCATTGGTGGAATCGACGAATAAGCTCGACGGTCGAAAGGTCCAATACGGTTCGGTGCGATATTCATCGGGGTCGCCAAGGATACCTCTGACATTGGACATCCCTGGGCATTCCTTTCTCGTCGATATCACTGTTATCCCTCTTCTGTCAATCGGTACTCGACAATCGTCTTCTGCTGGAGGAGAGGTGCATATAGAAGTGTCTTGGGACGTTCGCTGTGGTCAGTCAACATTGAGATCGACACACCTGGTCGACTCCCGCTTGCCCTTACACGACCATCTCCTCTCTCCGAGTTCGCTCTTCTCCCGAACCGCTCGTCTATATTTCCAAGCACACTCTCGAATTTCGCGACAGTCTCTTTACCTCAAACACCGAGGAACGTCGGGGAGAAGCTCACCTCGAAGTTGAACAACATCATTTCACCGCGGTCACAGTGCGACTCATCTTTCGGGAAAATCGCACCTACCCAGTGATCGGGCACAAAGGAAGTCTCAATCTCTGACGGTCAACGACTCGCTTGGACTCGTTGCGGGTCTTGGGCGTATCGGTCGGTACCCAGTGTAATCATACAGGGGAGATTTTCCGGTCACACAAAAGGTCATATCTGGGTATTCCAGACGCGCTATTCTGTCTGGGACGTACATACGGTTTCGAGTGGTACTGGCAGCCAGGGTTGATTCCTCGAATCCCTATACGATACCTACGATACAGACACGGGTTCTATTGCGTCCGCCCCTTCCATACCCGCCCTGACAATCACCCGAATTCAACATGTCGACGCTCGCTCTTCCTACCAACACCTCGACGCCCACTCCTTCCCACCTCAACCTCGCCCTGCCCATCCCCCTAGGCTCATCCTCTGCGTCCCCGTCCTTACCCACTCCCGCATTGCCCTCCTCCAACCCTTTGACCGGACTGAACATTCTCGATTCGTCAGCCAACAATGCGTCGTCTTCTACCCCACCGAACGGCGCGCCAATCATCAAAAGACAACGATCGGCAAGTCCAGAATTGAAAGACGTAGATATGGACGAAGAAGAAGGCGATGATGAGGATGATGATGATGCGCCAGGGGGAGGGAGGAAGAAGAAGTCGGGCAAGAAGAAACCGGCGGGACAAGAGGGAAAGGGAGATTACAAGTATTCAAGTGAGATTGCTCAAATGGTGGGTCGACCACACACTCTACATCATGTGAGATGGGCGCTGATGGTAGATGTTTGTCTTTGGAGAAGTACAAGACCCCTCACAAGAGACAATACGTCTAGTGGAAGATATAGTCCGAGGACAAGTCATTGAAATCGTAACGAGAGCTCGACTCTTGACGCATTTACGTTCTTCGAGGTATTTCTCCGCGGAGGATTTGATCTTTCTCATAAGGGATGACCGGGGCAAGGTCAACCGATTGAGGACGTATTTGAGTTGGAAGGATGTGAGGAAAAAAGCGAAAGAAGAGGAAGAAGGGGATTTGGACGTGGATGAGGCTGGTGAGTGTTGTGCTATGTCGTTCTATCAAGGACAAAGTGTTGTTTGATCGAATGCTGACGGGCAGAAAAAGCCGGACCCAAAGGTCGAAAAGCAATGGTCAAACTCCCTTGGGAGCTGTTGACGCCGTTTGGAGACTTTCTCCGTGGTCTGCCCAGTAAACAAGGGAGAAACGAAGAGGAAGACGACGAAGACGAGGACGAGGTTCAGGCGTATCATGACAGTATGCAGCGTCTCAAGGTGGGTCAACGTTTTCGCCCCATCAATGTGCATGCTAAGGGATAGGACGCGGACGAAATCACCAAGAAGATGACAAAGGACGAATATGTCCACTACTCTGATTGTCGGCAAGCATCATTCACGTACCGCAAAGGTCTGTCCTGCCCTCACACGGCTTGACCATGGCTAACATTTCAGGACGCCGATTCAGAGACTTTGTCAATTTTGGCGCATACCTCGACGTCAAGCCGAATGACGATATCATCGACATCCTGGGATTCCTCTCATTCGAGATGGTCCGTTCATTATGCGTCACCGCGCTGGGGGTCAGAGATCGCCTTGAACGACCTCTGATCTCGCAAGCCACCCGACAACAAACCACACAGCCCACTTCGGGCAGGTACATTTCTCCCAAAAGGAAACCTACCAATCTACCCGATCTCTCACCGAGCAAAAAATCAAAAGGTGAACCGGCCGGAACGACAGTGACCATCGTGGCTTCTCCCGAGCCTGTCACTCCACACTATACAGGTACCACAGCCGAGCCAAATTCTACCACCAACACTGGACGTAAAGCGACAAACGCTACTTTATCCGGGAAAACAAATAAAGATCCCGTGTCGCTCTTTGCGTCTCCCCCTTCGGCTAGGCAACCTCTATTACCTAGTCATGTGCTCGAGGCTTTTGCGCAGATTCAGAGGGAACAAGCGGCAAATAGGACTAAAGGGTTGGGAAATTGGAGAGGGGCAAGTTTGGGTAGGGGTAGGATCGCCTTGGTCTAGGGTTTGTGGGGCGACCGTTGGGAAGATTGGATCGTGATTGTGCTGTATACCCCTTTTAGACACCATATAGTTGTAACGAAATGACTTTCTTATGCCTGAATCTATCTGCCTCACGGCTCATTCCCTCGATTCAAGTGTTTCTCCATTTTGAGGCGAGCAGGTCCGGAATAAAGAAGCAAGCACTACCCCAGCTACGGACAAGGTAGAAGAGCAATTGCGTGAGTGCGAGCGGCGAAGTAAATATCATCTCTGTCGGCGTGATGCATGCTTGACCCGTATCTACAAGCGTTGTCCTTTCTCTAGCGCTATAAGTTGAGTCCCGCCCGCTCAACTACCGATCGTGAGCAGCTCAGTCCTCCTCCATACCCTCCTCCAGTGCCGCTCGACCTTTATCATCCGCTTCTTTGAGCAGATCTGCAGGCACACTTTGATGTTTCCATCCAGACTCTTCGCATACCCAGGTCATCTCCAATTCAAAGTCTTTGTCCTTGTTGTCGTCATGGACCAAATGGATACTGCCAGTCAGTCCCCGCAAATTGCCCGTTCACTTGGATGCTCTCGTCGACAGATCGCAGAGAAAAGGACATGATCAATGGGCGAGGCGAAAGAAGGCACTTACATTCTGGCAATTTCCATCACACCCTGCCTGACGGTGATAGGGACCACCTCCCCATTTTCCTCTTTCCCCAACACCTTTTCCAACTCGGTCTTTGCCAACGCCTTGCCTTTACCCACCGCTGTTGCCCTGTACCCGTAGAAGACACCTGATGGCTCGATACAGAATAATCTCGGACCCGTCTTGTCCACCCCGGCGAGTAAAGACGAAATACCAAAAGGTCGGACTGAACCGTAACATGTGTATGCTTGGACGTATCCTGAGAGTCGATCTGCCAAAACCTGATGATCAGCTGACCAACCTTTGCATTCAGTCTCATTCGCACTCACGTTGATGGGTACTGGGGCATTATATTGGTCCCTGAAATTGTACGCCTCATCCCTCCCTCGTCCTGCTAGATGCTTCCCGTCCGCTAGTAAACCCGCAGTGGCCAGTCCCACATGTGTATCTACGGATTGGATCCGTTTGTTGGCTCCTTTGACGAGGAGCTTGGAATGGAGAAGACGCTCGACACCGAGGATTATACCGTCTGAACATCGGAGACCTACTGCGACACTGAGTATCAGCCATACGTTCTTTTGACATGATATAGAACCGGTCAGATTTATAATGGGGAGTGAGGGTGGTCGGTCAAGGTGTGACAGGCGAGGGTTGAAGGGGTTCGGTTGACGTTTAGACCTACCCTGCAGCTTCAACGGCCTTCTGGGCATATTCGACCTGACTGGTCAGCTAGACATTTCAAGCTCGTTTCAGCTGACTGACCTGGAAGAGTCGACCATCAGGAGAATACGTCGAAACGGACAAGTCGTAACCTGTACCGATGGAGGACATAATGAGCTAAGGGGAGAAGGTGTACTCGGATTTCGATGACTTTGCGCTTGGTGGTTATTCTCTTGATGTCTTTCCGTCTATCGTTTACCGTCTCTGGTGAAGCCAAGGGCGACGTGGGTATGTGATGCTTTGGTATGGACGACAGGTAGGTGGTTGAACGGTTCAAGGTGAGTGACGGTGACGGACGCGCGTCTCTTGCCACGTCATGAAGGATTGGTACATTATCACCACTCACTCGATCTTCTGTGTAGGATGGCTTCATATGCATCGTACTACATATACAGCTACAAACACGAACAACAGATTTGACGTGCAGAGATGAGATTGAATGAGAATACAATCATATGCGGCGACAGGGTCATTCTCGTTCCATATCGGTACGGCACCTTCAACCTCTACTGACCGATACGACCGATACTGACCTCCTTCCAGCGCAGAACATGTCCCAGTGAGCACCATATCCGATATCATCATATCAGAGCACTTTGCAGAATTCTCGGCGGGTAGCATGTGCTGATACTGAGACTTACCATGATTGGATGCAATCGGAGGAATTGCTCCAACTCACCGCTTCGGAACGGTTGACTCTTGAAGAGGAATATGAGATGCAACGTTTGTCCACTTTACCACTCGTCGTCTATGTCGCAAGCTGACAGGTTAGGTAAATGGCATCTGGACGAAGATAGTACGCCACGGAAGTTTGGGCAGGATTGTGCTGATATACTAGAACTCACATTCATCCTCCTCGCTCGACCGGCTGACATTTCTGGTCCAAGCCGTGCCGTGTTATCGTCAGAAGAGCTGGAGAAGTGTAGGATGGTAGGTGATGTCAATATGTTTCTGCCAGACGGAAAGGAAGGAGAAGGAGAATGCGAGATTATGATTGCCAGTAAGTCTAATCTCTCTTTTTCCGTTACCTCCATGTCTTTGATCCGTCTTGGTCTATGCTGACAGCCAGGCCCAGATGATAGGCGGAAAGGCTATGCTATGGAGGCGCTTTCCTTGTTGTGAGTTCATTCGATCAACACTCCAGCTCGAGATACCGAGTCGAGGTGGATGCCCCCTTCGCTAACGATTAGCTTGCGTTATGCTACATCCACCCTTCCGCTTTCCCCCTCTCAACTTATCGCCCGGATAGGGACGACAAACTCCCCATCCATATCTCTTTTCCACTCTTTAGGTTTCAAGACGACCAAAGTCGTCGAAGTCTTCAATGAAGCTGAACTGCGGTTCGACCCACCCGCAGACTCTCCTCCCACATGGCTCGACTTGGATCTATCCCACCGTATAGGCGCATACGACCCATCATCATGACCCGCCCCGTCCATGCAACGTCCCAGAGTAATTTGTATTGTATGCATACACCCATCTCCTTATCGTTACATCCGGCCTAGATCACTTTGCCGGTTCCTTCTCCACCAGCCCCAATCCAACTACTATCCCTCTAGCTGCCTTCTCCGCTGCTTCACGTTGGTTTTTCGAGTCTTTAACTTGTTTCTCTAAGTAATGGGCTTTGACCTCCTTGGCTCGAGCGATCTGTGGGTGAGAAGCGATCGCGGATCATGCGAGGATGAGGTTGTAGGGAGGTGGTCGAAAGTACAGAAGTGAATTTTGATTGCAGAACAGGCGATAGAATAAAAGGAAGACATCTGGTAAGCTGCATATCTCGAGTTGTCCACTTGGACGCACCTCTTTGGTGTGATGCAGGCATTCCATGTAGTCTTCTATTTGAGGCTTGCACTCTTCACGAGTCTCCGACTTCATATAACACTAATACGGTCAGCATCAGAACACACTCATCGCAATTGAGCAGAATTTAGGCGACAAATTTCTCTGCGCCTGCCTGGGAGAGTACACGAGATGGTGAGGGGCGGACGGTCGGGTCTCTAAGACGTACATGTTGAAACTCCTGCCAGTGCTCAAAACACCTAGATCGACCTCCGTTCAAACCGTAACCCGACTGGAATATATCAGCAACCGCCTCAGAGCTTCTCTATGTTCTGCTTACCGCCATGATGTGTCAAAGACCAGAATGTAGTATGTGTATGCGTCGCTTTAGGTTATTGAAATGGTAGATGTAACTTATCATAGGACGGTGAAGTCGGAAGATGGCTTATCACTCACGACGGGGTTGGGAAAGGTGACACGTCATGGCTTCTCACTACCAGTTGACTAAACCTTCTCCCTCTATTTCCTGGTGTGTGCGGCAACCTCGACCATCATGCATGGCCTGATGACAGCCTCCATGACATGTGAGAGGCAGAAATGCTCCATGTAATACTGATCAATCGCCCAAAGCAGCGAGGTAGAGAGAACGACGGCCTGCAGCTGGTGGTCCAAGCGCAAACGTCGCCGATGGACGCCCCTCTCATCAGCAGGTATAAAACACTTCTTCCCCCGACTGCACCCCTTTCTTCTCTTCTTCACCTTCTGGATTATCTTGGACAACCTCAATATGAATTTTCCCTACCCACAACGGGTATACAAGCCCAAGAATCTGTCACCTCTTCCAAGAGGTAAACTCGCCTTGTATACCACTTACAACCGACATTTCATCGGTCGAGACGAAGAGTTTGGGGTGAGTCGCCCCTCCTACTTGGCATCCCAACCTCCCATCGACGATCACTCATGTTCACAGGAGAACGATTCGTCTCCTATCCTTACTGTCAACTCGGAGATCCACCTCGAGACGGATTCCGACACGAAGAAGAGTTTGAGAGGCACCAAGATTGGATGGTTGCAAGGTTGGGTGATCCAGAAAGGAAGGATCACCAATGAAGGCTACAACTTTTGGTACGCAGCTACCACGATTCATCTGCACTGTGGATAGCTGACGAGTGAGGGAGGTCTGCGATACACCCGACGAAGAAACGGAGAAGCTTGCTAGTATCCTCTGCGACGATGATGGGGAGTTCAAGTACGAGGTGCTCGAGCGCCTTGAACACCTCGAGTCTGGTTCGTCAGCTTCTGCTTCCTGCCTAGACCATCGCTGACCTGACTCGTTTAGGGGATATCTTCTATCTCAAAGAGATCTACCTCAAGGAGCGATATCGAGGTGAGACTCACATCTCACCATACACATGGGGATACTAGGCTGACATTGGTAGGCTATGGGATTGGCCTTCTAGCATTTTCGCACTTCATCGATACCCTGCCCTCCTTCTCCCAAGACGTCGTGATCATTTCGCCTCTCCCTATCCACGGCAACATGCTCCCCAAGAGACCGGACGGAACCGAAGAGCCAACTCTCAACAAAGAGGCTATTGCCCGAGCTACCTCCCGACTTGCTAAATATTGGTCTCTCCTTGGCTTTGAGAGACTCACTACAGATGAGCAGGAGGAAGAAGGTGGTTATCCGTTCTACGGTCTCGCCACTTCTCTCGTCAACCCCAAAGCTAAAGACATCCTGCCTCACCTCTTCCACGGTAAAGAGTATGAAGAGGTCGAGTATGAGCCGGAGGAGCTGGATGCATCGATCGATGAGACGAAGGAGGAAGAACAGGCCAAGTGGGACAAGCTGTTTATGCCCCTTATGCAAGGTCTTCTCGAGGGGTCTAGGACTTTTGACCAGTTGCCGCGTTCTATCGGCTTCAAGCAGAAATACAAGGAGTATCAAGGTCGAGCGGCGAAATCTTTCCCTCCTGGCTACTTTTATCTCACACTGGACTATCAGAAGAGCTACATGGGACCTGACGCAGCCGTGAGTCCGATCCTCACAGTACCGTTAGGGACCGCTGACAGAGTAGCTCAACGGATACCCCATTGTGCCACTCCTGTTCAAGTTATACCACACGCGAGACCTTGATGCCGCTCCCGAGGATTGTGAAATTGTCGGTATGATCGATGCAAGGTTGATCCGAAGAGATCAGATGTTGAACGATGGGATTGATTTCAGGTGAGCTAGCTCATCCGATCTGGGCCGAGAGAGTATGTTGATCACAAGATCGGCTTGTACCCGAACGATGAAAGAATTGGGACAGTGCGTCAAGGCTTTGTACGATACCAAAGGGAATTACCGAGAACCTGGCAAGACGGAAGAACCGTTCGCGGGAGAGTACAGCCAGGGTATGTCCTCTGATTTCATGGGTCCCTAGGTAGCACTAATCATATCAGGTGATATCCTCTACATCAAGCACGCCGAGATCAAGCAAGGATTCCGAGGTGAGCAAGATGTGTCTTCGGTGAAATTGCACTGACTCTCCAGGCCATGGGCTCAGCCTGCTTGCGATATCCAGGATGATCGATATGATGCCGTCTTTCCAGGGTGACACAATTCTTCTCCCCCTTGATTCGACCAACGAGAAGCTCAAAGCGCACTTCAAACTAATGGGTTTCCACTCTTTCATGCACAATGGACCGATTGAAGGAAAGGACTACTACGGTATCTGCACCGCTTACGTCTCGACGCCAATGCACAAGGTCGTTCCCAAGGCGTTCGTCCGACGGACTCAGAAGGAATTTATGCAGATACACGGATCAAAGGGAATCGATGTTCCCGGTGCTCCAGTCTTTGGGCATTCCCATACTGACATGATGTTTATGGGTCGATTAGCTCGACGAGCGGGCCAGGAAGCGAGGAAGAAGGGGGATGACTCCATCTCGAAGGGGTATGTTCAATGACCTCCTGCTCGACCAGGTAGAGCTGATAATGGCAGCTTCATGGCGTCTATGATGGGAGGGATGTTCCCGGGTATGTAATCGCCTACGCATTCATCGAAGCTACGTACTATAGGGTATGATCTCTCCTATTGGGAGTCTTTCCCGGTAAACAAGTCCGGCGATGACTTTACGGGTTTGACATAGGCAGTCTGCGTCTCATCGGAAGTCACGGCCCGTGCAGACCTTGCCTCTTCTTCGACGAAAGTCACATCGGAGAGAATGGAATCTCGGATATCATGAGAGGTGTGGTGTTTCGTGATTCGCAGGGCCAGATTCTGTCTTTGACTCAGCTTACCGTCTGGATTCAAAGTCTCAACGCTTGCGATAAGAGGGTACCCGACCAGGTTGTGATCATCAGGGACTGTCACAGCAATCAAGGATCGGTTCGTCTCAGAGTCCACATTCCAAGCGTACAACTGCGAACGAGTCTCGGTCTCTTGTTCTGCGGGAGGGAACTTCTGCTCGATCCAATCAGCGGCACGTGATGTGCCCGGCTCGTAGTCCGGGTTGGGAACAAAGATGGTAACAGAGCTGCCCTCTTTGGTGAGTTTGAAAAGGCTTATGCCTTTGCGGAGCATATCAGCAGTCTCTCCATGAGGTGACCAAACTTTGATGTTGAATGTCCAGCCATGTGCAGTCGTACTGTAATCGTACCTGGTCGCCGGGATCTCCGTGATTCTGGTGTCGCTGGATGCACGGGAGTCAGGCGCTGGGCGTGTGGTCTACTGTAAGCTCGACGAGGCCTGTCCACGTTGTACATAGCCTCGTGATGCAGGACAAAGTCCTATATCGACGGACAAGTCGTGCTCATGCCAATAAAGAGAACTCGCCTGAATGAAACTCACAGATTGAGAAGACATGCTATCGAGGTGAGTGGAGATCTACGCCTGATCGCAAAGTGATGTGGTGGGGGATGAAGAATACAGTCTCAGAATGGCAAGGTATATAGATATATATATATATATGTCTCGCTGCTACGGTCTCTCATGCCTTGCGATGAGCTTCATCAAGCCCCGCTCGCTTGGGACTGAATGAAAGGTAGGAAACGGTTCGTTTCGGGCAAGCGAGGCGATGGTGTAGGGATCTCCGCATACATATGTATGTATCACCATCCATCCCACCATAAAGGATATGAAATTGGGGATGCTACATTGGTGCACCATGCCACGCGTTGCTATCCTCGCTTGGCGGACTTTGACTTGGTCATTCGATGAAATGAGAAGAGCCTGTGTGGTGGTTGGACTCTCGATCGCTCCTATCGGTTTGCAAGACCCCGCGGATCAGTGACTAATGCGAGAGCTATCGTTCATGTTGTACACTGAGATGCGCAACTCGAGTACAGTTAAAGTACATTGCGCCTGTCTTGATATGTCCCACGCTCTCTACAGCTCGGACCCTCAAGTGCATCACTTGTCATGTGCCTAGATATGCAATGGATTCATCACCACGTCATTCAACATTTCTGCAACCTTCTTCTTTTGCCAACGAAATATGATTCTTGTCCTGCAGGTCTCCTACTCGGATACCTTCACAATCTTGAGCATCATCTCTGACGGCTGTGACTCCGTCCCATGGCGCGTTGTCGTCCGAGTGATATATAAGAGTTCCCGAAGCTCACTATGCGCAGAACCAGCATCGGCAGAGGACTCCGGCTCTGCGGGGACGGCCACAAAACAACGATTGACCGAACATTGGGTCTTCCTGGCAAGTATCAGTTCATTCCCTCTAGATAGGAAAAGAGACAGATTCACTGCTTTGCCACATTCCTCACCGATGGATCGGTCTCGGTCGGCATGCCTTGATATGAGTAATGAACCATGTCAACTGTCTTGTCACATTGTGACGCATCGAAATCAGGGTTCGAGATACTGATCAAGCGAAACTTCCCATCCGAGAAGTCTTGCCAGGAGTACGTCGCCACGCTCTTGTGAATGGCAGAAGGCAAGGCGTCAGTTGCGACGTAGGATCGCATGATGCTGTTCTTTGTGCCGTCAGGCATGGTGGCACTGATTGTCTGGGATGAGCCATGGGCGGAGGGGGGCAAGACTCACGTCAATCATCGTCTACACTGAAATGTTCAGGATACAGGAGCTGGTTAGTCGGTTGCGGCTAATTGGTCCAGATACGTGGGCGTCGAGGCAGACGATCGTCGTGGGTTACTAGAGTAATCCCTTGTAGCAGTATATGTACTTCCAGCTCGGCCAACATCACCGAGAGGAGGGCATTTCGAGCTCGTTTGACAATCCGATCGGGTCATTTGACCGCATTAGAAGCCTTTCCGGACTGAACACCGATCAGATTGCAATGACGAGCAGTGTTTACCTTTGTGCTTAAGGTGACAGCGATCGAGCTGACTCTTCACCCCACCATGCTGGTGTAGGCCAACGCCATGAAAGGAATGACGGGCAGAAAGGTGAGTGAGCATCCCCCGACGAGCCTGATGATCGGTGCGAGTACGACAGACGTCATTCTGCCAATCCCTAGAGTCGACTGAATGAGCCTGTCTCCGTGGGTGACTGAGGGGTTTGTTTCAAAGGGGGCATTCTTGGGCTTCATATGCATTTTACACGTACATATGTCTCAACACGCGCGACAACAGACTAGTGTACATCATCAAGACAACGAGGACGCGGCTCGTGCGACCTTCGCTGTTTACAGGTTTGCCACTTGACAAGGCGACGCTCACATGGGTCCATCACCCGCCATAGTCTTCATCAGACTGCGTTCAGTCAAACGGGTAATAATGAAGGATCATGCAACTGACTTGTAGTCTGACTCAGTCACTGAACCCTTCCGGTAGGCCGGCAGGAAAGCAGGCATGGTGTCCGAGGCGTGGAGACCTCCTAGTGAGCTCGAGGTGCTCACAGCCGAGCCTCGTCTTCCACTCAGCGTCTGAGACTGTCAGACAATTTGTTATGCTCACCGATCTTCTGCGATAGGCTTGGCTTGAGATTGAGCAGGGACTATCTTTGTTTCCTTCTTCTTGACTGAGGATCAGCCCCGAGGTGTGCTAAAACAGTAGTTAGAACGCAGTGCCACTTACGGACGTTCTTAATCTCTGGCATGTTTGATTCTAGTCTTTCTGTATATCTTTTAGGCTTTGACGCAGTATAGGATCAAGTCCAGTACACCAATAGGCTTTATAGGTGCTGGCCTACCTTGTCTGTGTCATGTAAGATGATGATCAATCTGGCGATCCAAGGGGAAACGGGTAATGCTGAAGAAAGGATCACCAACACAGCACGCACCGGTTAGGTGGAGTAATTCCGCAAAGGACCTCTCGCACTTCAAGCTAGATCGCATACAGTACACAGGAAGAGCATGTTGATCGAGGACCGCTATGACTACTATTCATGCAAATGTGCTTCAACGTTACAGGCCATGACTAACGGTGCCGCCTGCTTACATGCATACATTACCGGTTGATATGCACCGACTACTGCCATCATTGCATGATAGCCTTGCCCCTCTCCTCATCGTACATCTCGTTAAAGCCACGTCCAATCAACATCCTCCTAATCTCTTGTGTTCCAGCTCCAACGGTATACAGCCTAGAGTCGCGCAATAGTCGACCAGCAGGGTAATCTGATCATCAGTCATATCTCAAAGGAATTGTTCCTACCGTTGATGTATCCGTTTCCACCCTAGTGTATCAGTTCGCGACTACGAGTGGAGGAACAAGTGAGCTTACAAGACATTGTTGAGCCTCCATTGCAACTTCTACCGCTCTATCTGACGAGTACAAAATGGCGCCTGCACAGTCCTGCTCGTCAGCCGGGTTTCGTTTGCGCACGATGCCCAGACAAACCTGCCGTGAGACATTCCCCCCGTCACATGCCCTCGCTACGGCATACACGTAGGCTCTAGAAGCGCTGAGTTTTGTGTACATGTCTACACCATTAGCAAATGTCCATATTGTGTCGCGAGGCGAAGCGAGGGCTTACTCACCCGCGAGCTTGCCCTGCATGAGCTGGAACGTCCCGATCTTCTGGTTGAATTGCTTGCGTTCATGTGTGTAGTCTAAAGCAAGGTCGAGAGAGGCCTGCATGATTCTGACGATCAGCAACGGATCGTCAATACTGCTGTGAAGGGAAACCTACCCCAGCGGTCCTCCGCTCAGGACTAGTCTTTCAAGGTCAAGTCCAGACATCAAGACTTTAGCGCCTTTGCCTACTTCGCCCAAGACGTTCTCTGCCATTCAGCTCGAGCTCCTTGATGAGCATAGCAGCTAACCTTCGGGTATCTCCACATTGTCAAAGAAAAGCTCGGCGGTCGGAGAACCTCTCATCTACCCATCAGCGCCTCCCGGATTACCCTACGCCAAACGTCACCCACTCCAAACTTGTCGAGATGTTGTCCTACTTCGAACCCCTTGAATCCCCTTTCTACCAAGAAAGCCGTGATACCTTTCGAGGCGGGACCTTGAGTGTCTGTTTTGGCGTAAATGAGGAAAGTGGAGGATAACGGGGCATTGGTTATCCTGCTCGATCAGCCTTACATCTCTGATTGAGATCATTCGGTCTGAAGGGATGGGTGGGCATACCAGCATTTCGAGCCGTTCAGGATGTACTTGTCCCCCTTCTTCTCCGCCTTGGTACGCATAGACACTACGTCCGACCCTGCATTCGGCTCGGACATGGCTAAAGAACCGATATGCTCTCCGGACAACAAGGGCGGGAGGTATTTCTTCAGCTGAGCTTCGGCTAAAATGGTCAGTGACTTGATCATGGGATGAAAGAGGTAGATGTCGCTCACTTCCCCATCGCATTAACTGATTGACCATGAGGTTCGAGTGGGCCTACAAGTGAGCTGCAAAGTTGTAGTTTACCGGTGAGCTCACCCCATAGCTAAGCGCAATCGACGCAGAAGCCCTTGTCAACTCTGCTCAGTTAAGCAGTGCGACAGATTTTCCTTTAGATTTAGCCCACCTTCCATGGCTATTGTATGTTGCAGGTAGCCCAGACCCAATCCTCCCCATTTCTCCGGCACAGTCACGCCTAGCAGTCCCATCTCCCCCAGTTTCGGAAAGATATCCTGAGTATCAGCTTCCGGAGCTCATCCGGCTTTAGCGCGCCGCCACGACTACCATGTAGCGTCGCCTACAAGGCGCATTGAGGTGGTATATTAGGCAACTCACATCAGGCATTCGATTCGTCTTGTCAATGTGCTCTGCCCTCGGCGCAATCTCCTTTTGCGCAAAATCGCTCACTACTTGGCGAAACTATACTCCGTCAGATACGATCACCCCGATCATAGCAGGCTCTCACCTCTTCTTGCTCGGGCGTGAGCCCGGCGACGGCGGAATTATAGGACGAGATGGATCGAAGGATCGGTAGGCATCTTGGCTGGGTCCTCAGTCCACACCTCGTAACCATGCTCCCTCCGCGGCCGACTCACTCTGGCATGCAAGCTAGCCGCCAAATATCTCCCCTTTGAGCTTGCTATCCTCATCGCGACTGCTTGAATGAACATCCAATGCAAGTGATCATATGGGTTGAACGGTGAGCCGATGTGGATGTTCGGCTATTTAGACTCACCCGGTCGGACAATCCAAGATCCGACCGAAGTAACCATCCCAGAGAGTCCAGGTGCATGCATGTCATACCATGTAGCATTCCACACATGCAGGACACGAAAGCTGGACAGCTTACAAACCCATCGGAAGCTCAATCTGATCTCGCGCAATAGTCTACAGATAGATCAATGCTTCTTTGCCTTTTCCCTCTCCTTCTTCTCTCGCTGCTCTCGCTTTTCCGTGCTGGAATCCCAATCCACATCCGCGGCCAACAGCTCATCATGGCCATTCTTTGACAATTTCGGGTCAAAGAATCCATCTCGATAGCCTCTGACGATCCTCTCCAATAGATCCGATGTTGATATTGCAGGTGTTCGTCGAGTGGGCACGAATCGACCTATGGCGTCAGCCGTTCCTAGAAACAGCGCGGATTGTTTAGCTCACCTTGACTCTTTGCAAAGGCGTAAACGTCATCCTGCCCTGCTCCCGGATACACCAGCTCGTCATGAGCAATGTAGTCGATTCGATGCTTGTCCAGCCAAGCTTGGTCCACTACCCACGGCGCGTCCGGCAACACCTCGTCCACCCATCTGCAATGCCTGACTGACTCGCACCTCTCTGCATGAGTCATGGCTGGGGCATTCTTGTGTGATGAACACAGCTCGTCCGAGTTGACCCCAACCAAGAGGTAAACTTTCGGGAAAGACAGCTTGGCTTGCCTCAGTTGCAGTGCGTGACTACGCATTATGAGCTCGGGCCGTAGAGTTGGCAATGCTCGCTCACCCAAAATGGAAAAGATCATATATTCCATCAGCGTAGACCCTGACCACCTTGTCCTCGGGTGCCGGGTTGGTCCTCCACCATCGCTCCACGCCGTCCTCCTCTCCCTTGCCATCGATTGCTCTCTGCACAAAGCCTTTGATATCTTCAATCGGTAGCTCTTTTGGTCGCTTGTACATCCTGGGTGGACCGAGCGCGGCATTTGACGATTTGGCGGATAAAGGCTGTGTCTGCGATTTACTCGCCTGTGCCAGAGACTTTGAGATGGCGACAGGGACATCGGCGGGTATTATGGCTTCTTCAGCGTACAGAGCAGTGGTAGGGTGGGACAAGTCGTGCTCCTCTCGGAGATTCGCTCGGGAGGCTTTGGGTGTAGGGACGCGTTGACCTGGGTGAGGGGTTGTGGCGGACCCAGCAAGAGGTGTCGCGCTGGTCTGACCGGGAGTTGGCGAAGAGGGTCGTCGGTGGTGTCCAGCGTGAATGTGTGGGTGTGTAGAATGCACAGGAGTGCCTCCAATAGTGGAAGAGCTCTCGACATCACCGTCGTACCTGACCATCAACACCATACCAGGAGCACGTGCCAAGAGAACGGATTGGCGACCTACATGGGAGACTCCATACCGCTATCAGCGGCATTGAGCTCTTCGAGATGTTTGCCTGAAGACCTTCGACCGTGGATGTATGATCCTCCCAGTCCAGCAGCTCCCAGAGCCGCTTGTAGAGGTAACGCAGGGGGAGGGTTGGCTCGACCAGAGTGAGGTGTCGGCCCACTCGCGTTGGGGTGAGGGTTTCGTTCGGGCACAGACATCATGGATCCGACGTCGGATGCAGCGTCGTTGTCTGATGAGGAGAGGATAGTGAGACGAAAAGGTGGATGGTCCACATGATATAGGTCGACGACGAGGTTGTGAAACGTCGAGACGGTTCGCGTCAAGGCAAAAGCGCATGAAACGATCACGACGACGAGACCATATTCAAAATGCGAGGATATAGTGTTTCGAATATAGACAGGGTAAAAAATGCAGAGAAGGGCAGTCAAGAAAGGATCATGATCAGCTCGTTGCGTTTGAGCGTTGGGAAAAGCTAGCCAGTCGAAGGCCAAGACTCACCTTCCTCGCTGGCATCTCTCGAAGAACCCGCGTCTCTCTGCGCCCTTCTTTCGCCCAGCTTGTTTCTGTGATGCCTTTTGGAGGGTGCGGCTGAGGACATGGCGAGTTCCTTGAGCTGTGTCGGTGATACTGTGACAAGGATAGGTTTCGAGTGACTTTTGAGACGGGTCCATGCACCGAAACCCAATGACGATATGGGGCAATATCTGGACGCGCCTATTTAGGCCCGTGTCTGGGAGACAGATTAGGCGTGCAAGTGGCAACATCGGAATTCGCGTCAACAACCCTCGCGACTGTTTTTGTCGAGATTCATTCATTTGCGCCAACACTCGCAATCACGGTCACCATGTCTGCGGCAGTAGCCAGCTCACCAGCTCACGGTCACCCTTTTGATCAAGAACTCGATCAACCTATGGAAGAGGAATTCGTCGAAGGACAATCATATCTCGAATCAGACCGATCTGTCGATATCTCTGAAAATCAATGGAGGGAGATAACGCAAGTCTACTTGTTGACTGCTCCTGATAGAGCAGGCAAGCTGACCGATAGTAAAATCCTGAAGGATGTCCTTCCTACCATGTCCCCCGAGGAGGAGCTCGGAGACCTCGCGGCGGCAGAGGCGGCAGTGAATGCCAAAGTCGCTCAACGAGATGCCATGGTGAACAAAATGCGAGATGAGCTTCGAAGTGAGTGATCCATCACTTGCACCGCGGAAATGATCGCACCACCTGGACATGTGCTGCTGCTCGTCCTTCTCGTTGAGGATATTTCTCGTTGAGGAACTGACGCCACAGTATTGACGAGACAACATCAAGATGCCGCAAAGGCTGCTCAACGTCCTCCCACCCATCCAACTCCTGCTCAACACAACGAGCAAGTCCGCACCCTCGAGTCGAAACAGGTCTCATTGGGGAAATCTTTGAATGAGGAGCAATCGACCATGACGAAACGAGAGGCAGAGCTGAGTAGAGCAAAGAGTGATCAAGAGGAGATTGGAGCAGTAGATATCGGAGAGGATGAACACGTGGATGGAAAGGCGTGAGTTGTCACTGCAAAGCGCATCCGACTACAGAGGTGCTCACCCATCAGGCTTCGCTTGAAGCTGCTCGCAGAGGCAGGGTTCACCCTTGTCCCACCGAAAGAAGGCGAATCAACGTCCAAGTTGCTGATACGTGAGTCGTCTCTTGCAAATTCACAAAGCTGATAACTTTAGGGAATGACTCGAAAGAGGATGTGCACACGTTTGCAGTCGACAAGAATAGGTCACGTGTGTACACGGCGAACCTCCTTTGGAGTTTGGCAAGTGATTAGGATCTCGACCTGCGGCAAGATCACCGAAGAGGCTCAATGTTGTAAGCGCAAGAGGATGTATTCTTGGAGTAATGCTGTCATGGCCCCGGCTCATCACTGTAACTCATCAAGCACTCGGTTTTGAACTTCGGAAGATGGCTGTGTCTGTGCGGGTTGATGTCGTTGCAAAAATCACGCCTCATAATCATGCATTCCAACACGCCCGCCGACACGTCCAAAAGCGTCGAGACTCTACATCCTGACATATGTGCAAGGGGATCCATACCATACTCTAGGAATCTTAAGTGTATCCAAATCAAGAAATGCTCTGCTGACTTGCGGTCCCGGTGACCATTGGCCTTGAACTGTATCGATCAGTCAACAAACATGACAGACACCTACTTTTGAGACGATGTCTCGTGAGAGCTCTGACTACTGACCTGCGTCGACTCTAAGGACTGGGCTGGTCCCGTCGTCGCAGAGGTTGCGTTCGAGCTCTGACTACTGACCTGCGTCGACTCTAAGGACTGGGCTGGTCCCGTCGTCGCAGAGGTTGCGTTCGAGCTCCCAGTGTCATAGCGTCCCGAGATCACGCTTTGAACCATCTCATCGACGGCTGCCTGGGTTTCATCGTTTGGGGGTTTTGGGAACCAAACGTTCATCATCTTGGACAGTGTCTGTCTGTTGTTCGCGATGTCGTGATTTATATCACAGAGCGGCAAGATTGGACAGGACGCAGTGTTGGTCGAATTAGCGGATGATTGAAGTGAGCTGGGGCTTTCCATGATGCACAATGCAGGTAGATATACCGTAAATGCGTATGCGGAGTTGACGCCCATTCACTGAGAAATCCGTTGAGCCTTTCAACCTCATATCAAAACGCGATGCAACCTTTGTCTGATGTGACCCTACTTTGGATCAGCGAGTCTCATTGCTGGTGTTTCGGGCTTAGCGGCCTATATCCAACCCAGACGTAGGGCGTTGGCGCGGCTGGGCCAAAGGTAGCAGAATGCACTGGAAGCGACCACTGCGGGGTCAAGATCCATCGCTTGCTTCGATCTTCAGCTCCTCTAGCCACGGGACCGCGGTGGGATTGCGGTACGTGTACATATGTATAAGCTGGAAATATCAGATAGGCCTGAAGGTCGAGCGGATGAGTGCACAGTCAGCTCTTGTGGATCGCCTCGAACAAGCATCCATGCGTTACATACTCAATCACGCATCAACTCCCATTCGAAGCAAATCCAATCCCATCTCCAAAAGTCACGTACGCCTCGTGTCTTCGTAATATCTCTCAAGCTCTCTCAATCACACGATCCAATCGTCATGTTCGCCTCCCACCAGTCTCAAAACAAGATCGCGGTCCACAACCCTTCAAACTCCGGCAAGGTTGGCAGACACGCACGACGTCTACTCGTCGTCTTTTTCCGAGGCCCCAAACTGGGGAAGGTTGCTCGGGGTATAGCCCGAACTGTAGTTCGGCGCAGAAGACGGTGCACCAACCGTCTCATCAGATTGCTGTGCGCCGAAGGATCCAAATTGAACGTTGACAGCAGAGGATGTGTCGGGCTTGCTCAATCTTCCCGACCATTCGAATCCACTTTTTCCCAAAGTTTTGGATGCATCAGTGGTCGAAGGCGCCGAAGGATCATCCTGCGATGATCGCCCATCGACTGAGACTTTGGATTTTGTGGTTGAATCAGTCGAGTTCATGTTGTCAATATTGTATATGCGTTTGGTGCCGTATATGGTGCTGCAGTATGAGGGAATGACGAGGGGACTGCGTTGCGGGACAGGGCTTATATATGTAGCACGACCACGCAGCTCTCCACCCCTTCGCCCATACGACGGAGCTGCACATCAACGGAGCCACCCGAATCAAAGGACGATCTGAGAATGCCTCCTACGTCGGACTTGCAATTACACCCGTAGAATGACTCAGATACTTCCCGGTCGAACACGTACACAATGCGGTGGTTTCACATCACATTTGCTGCCGTGGACGTCCGTCAGTGGGTCCACGAGCTTCCATCCTAGATTGAACTCTCATCCGCAGCAGCGAGCCACAGTGCAGATTGCACTGCCGGGAGACCTCCCGAGTCGTGGTCCAGTGACCGTCGAGAATTTGCCACCCAAATTTCAGCGAACTTCACCTCGCAAAAGTGGCACACGGTGGCAAGTTCGTATAAGATCATGACATCCCTTCCAAATCACTTTCCTACCTAATTACTACCCGTCTATACGACTCGCAAGGGACCTATACGGCTCGCAAGCGCTTACTTGAAGTTCTTACCATCAATCCACTCCTTGCCGTCTATGACCAAGTCCCAAGCGAGAGCAGCCTCGAAGAACTTCTTGTCGTCCTCGTTCGTGATGTCCAACTTCTTGTACTCGTAAGACTCCCAATCCGGGGCGACGTCGATGACCGGCTTGACGTCCTGGCCTCGGAGGATGAGGGTACCGGTGATGATGCTGTCGTTGGCCTTGCCAAGGACACCGACCGAACCGAAGAGGTACTTTCGGGAAGCCTCCAGTCGGTTGAAGAAACCACCAATCTGGTTGGCAGACATGAAAGTTTGAGTCAACTCGTCGTTGTACTTGAAGTCGACTCGCCAGATGGAGAAACCGTCGTGGTCAAACTTCTCGTAAAACCAAGGGATGGCACCGGTTCGGGTGTCCAAGTTGGAGTATTGTCGCTTCCACTCCTCGAGGTTGAAGGCGGATTTCGGGAGGTCGTCAAGGGGGTTCTTGACCTTGGGCTCGGCGGGAACCAATGGCTCCTCCTCCTCCTCGTCAGCCTCCTTGGCCTTGGGGGCCTTGGGGGCCTTGGCCTCCTTTGGCTTCTCAGCCTTGGGCTCCTTGGGCTTCTCGGTCTTGGCAGGGGGTTGGTAAGCGGGTTGAGTCTCGGTCAACTCGAGGTTGGCAACGTCAAAGACCTCGACGAGTTTGGGGTGGTTGATGACGCTAAATGTAAGCGTATACAACTCTCCGGGAGTTCTCAACTTACGTCTCGAAGAATCGGACAACGTTGGGGACCTTCTCTCGGGTGGCCTTGTCGACAAGACCAGTGAAGGCGTTTTGCAAGGCGGTAGCAACAAAGATATCGGCGAGGGTGATTCGCTCTCCGACAAGGAAAGTCTTGCTCAACAAGACCTTATTGAGGGTCTCCAATCGAGCGACAAGGGCATCGTAGACACCTTGGAAGGTGGGCTTGGAGTATTGGAATCTACCGGTAAGGATACCCATGGCGTGCGAGTGTCGGATGAAGATCTGCCGTGAGCTTGAAGCTGGGTGAAACGATAGATGCTCACCTCCTGGTCGGCGAAGTCTTGCCATTGGTGGACCTTGGCCTTCTCCTTGAGGTCGGCGGGAAGGATGGTCTGGTTAGGTCCGAGCTCGGCGACTATGATTAGTCTCGTCCACAATTACACAACATCGATGACAAGTGAAGAAGGAGACGTTTGATCAGAGATATAGCGATACCACTCGCCGGAGTAAATCTCGACACGAGTCAATTAAGACAGGGATAACTGAAAAAGTAACTCTCATCATGCAAACATCTCCTTTCACCCTCCACGGCACATTCCGCCATTCCTCGCACACCGGAACACTGAGAGCAAAACAAAACGTAGAGACCCAACTCACCGTACTCGGCGATGGCACCGCTCTCGCTCAAGTAGAGGTCTCCATCCTCAAGAACAGGCAAGTAACCCAAGGGGAACTTCTCGAGGAACTCGGGGGTCTTCCAGTTGGATTTGAAAGAGAAGGACTTGTCGTGCTCGAGCGAGACACCGGCAAGGGCGGCAGCAGCGAGAACTCGTCGAACTCGGGCGTTTCCTGAAAGTGAGCCATGATTCGAGCATAAAAACATAAAAGCAATGTGAAGGTGGGAAGACTTACCGGGGAATCCAGTAAGCTTAGGAGCCATTTTTACGGATTTCTAAAGACTCGTTAGTACTCTTGCCCATCTCATACACAGGGTATGTATAGATGCTCACTTTGAGAAAGGGTAAAAGGTGAAGAGGAGGATGTTGAGCCTTTCTTTTGACTTTTGATCGCCCAACTCTGCACCACTCTGCCCCCCTCCGACAACTTTTGAGTGGCAAACTTCTTGCTCAATTCGCCACCGGCATTTGACGGGATTAGCGGAAAAGTGGCACTCCCTTATCCTCTGACATCGAGGCAGTATGCAGCATGAAGATCATCATCGTAACGGTTCCGTTTCCTGGCTCATATACAGTAATTAGCAGATCCACATGCGCTCTTAAAGAAGTCCTCTATAGCAGTCTCCGTTTCTTCTGCGGACCCTTGAAAACCTGTATAGCAGTATCAGCTGCGAGACTTCTTACTGATACTGAACTAAACTTACCATAATATCGTCGTCGTCATCATCGTCAACCAGAAGCTTTCGTCTTCCATTCGCACCTCTGCTTTGCGTGCCGGTCCCACTAGGAGTAGCCTGAGTTGTTCTACTCGCTCTTGACCTATCTCCCTCAAGGGTACTAGTCGCCCCGATACCACTCATCCCCCTCGTACCCGTCACTCTACTTCTTCCCGTCAAGCCGGAGGTATAAGCACTAGGGGTCTTATCAAGGTCTTCTGCAACTTCATTCTCCGAATCCTCCACTACGACGGGTGCCGCCGTCTGTTTGCCCCTTGCCGCTGGTTTCTTTCGGGACGCCGCGGTCGACTTTGACCGTGTCGAGGTGGACGGTGCAGAAGACGCATCAGATTGGACGCTCGAGCCTCGTGTCGTACGAGCTGGCCGCTGCGTAGATAAAGAAGCGGAAGGTGCTGCGCCCCGTCGAGACTTTGAAGCGGGTATCGACTCGTCGAGCCCGGAATCGTCTTTGGCCATGAGACGTCGCTTGGACGGTGGGAGCAGAGGCATCTCCTCGTCGCCATCGTCTCTCTGAGACATCGCTTGGGTCTGACCAGGACGCAAGGATTCAGTGACCCAGTAAGCTGAGATTAGCGGAGCTCGATTCGCGCCCAAGTAGTCAACTTACGTTCGCCCATTTCCGCATCGTGGATGTTTGGCGCGGCGAGAGCCAATTTGACAGGCTCTCGACGTATAATGTTCTTCTACACGCATCAGCTGGAAAGGTGCATAGATGTGAGAGCGCAGACTGACCTTCTTGAATTTCTTGAAATTTGGTTTCCCATCGTCGACCCTTTCCACCGCTTTCTGTCCTATATCCTTCCTGAACAGATCTTTCCGCACAATCTGGATAAAGTTACCCCTCATATCATCGTCGAAATCGTTGACGATATTGTAGTCTGGGTAATCGTACACCATGGTCGCTACAGCTTGGACAGGTTTGACTTTTGATTTTGGTATCTTTAGCGCATTGAAGTCCTTGTCCATTTCGTCCAGATCCTTCTTATCCTTTTTCGATTTCTTGATAGCTTTCTGAAATTCATTATCGACATCCGGTTCGTTCTGCGTCATTTTGGATTTAGACTTTGACTTTTTGACTTCCACTTGCTCCACTTCTTCACTGGGCGAACGGTTTCGACTCCTCTGCTTGGGTACAGGTGGAGGAGCCATTGACTTCTGCGTCGCAAGTCGAGCCTTCCGAGCTAAAGTCGCTTGAGCTTCGGCTTCTCTCGCCTCTCGAGCTTTTCTCAACATGCTCTGCATCGGATCTTCGATGTCTTCCACCCCTTCTTCCGGCTCGTCAACCTCCATTCCCGTGGTGGATCGTGATACCGATCCAGCACGTTCGGGCTCTTCCGAGAGCCGTTGACGTTTACTCGGCGGAGGTCTGGATGCTGCTATCGTCTGCTCATAAACCTCTCGAATCTCCGCGGCGGTCTCTTCCTTCTTCTTGTCGACATCAAACGATTCGTCGAAACCAAAATCGAACTGAGATTGCATCTGCGGTCCGGCTCGTCGCTTCAATCTGGAGCGAGGCGCCATTGACTACCAGTCAGCTTTGCGGCTGAATGGATCCCTGGAGCTCACGTTTGTTTCCGCTTCCTGAGACAGGCTCTCCTGCGAATCTCGTACTCTGGTCTCCTCCGAACGTTGCGAGACGACCCGCTGACTCCGTTCAACATCCATGACAAAGGCGGAACTCTCCGGAATGACACCAAGGTCGTCCGCAAATAGATCAATCTTTTTCGCTGTGCGCTTCTTGAGAGGCTTATATCAGTCATGTCACTCCAAAGCAGCTCACCCTCCTTGATGTAGCTCCCGTGGATTCAGAGACCTCTGGCGTGGTTTGCCGAGGCAGTTGAGCGGAAGGAGGGGCCTTGAGCGGGACATCGGTCTCTTCCGGGAAAGTTGACGGGATAAAGGGAGTTTGTCCGGCAGCTGCTCCGGAGGATTGAGGCATGCGAGTCTGTGTGGTAGGAAGGGAAGGAGGGTCTACACTAGTCTGACGTGTGGATCGACGAGTGCCAGCTGAAGATCAGCTTATTGTACACGAGGTGGGAACGAGCTCACCGGATGTGGCTTCAGCGGGTACAGTCGCTTCGGCCGGCGGAGCGGGGGCCATTGGTAGGTTTGCCGACAGGTGATCGATGTATGCTTGGACACCACCATCAGCAACCGCTCCCCAGCATACATTGCCCGAAACAACAATGACACCCAATCTGCGATAAGCCTTGAGCTCAATTGCGCTGTCCGACTCACTGTGAGCACACAGTCCCGACGATCGCGTTGAAGTCGACCTTGGCCCTTTTGAACTCCTCTTTGACCCTCGCAAAGTGGACGATCAGGCACTTATCCAGCCCGCCTTTGTCCTTTTGCGACTTCACCCATGTTTCGATCTTACTTTCGAAAGCTTTGGCCGTCTTGGGAAGATCTGACGTTATATCCACATCGTCATACTCCACTCCCATGGCTAAAAGGTACCTCTTCTCGCTCGGTGCCTACGATCAATCTCAACCCGACGCGTGTGTTTCCTCCACTTACATTCTTCGTCCGTAGTCCGAGTATCTTCCAGCCGGCAAAAAGCCTCTTTCTCCGGGGATTAGGCAACCACATGGCCTCCTGTTTCCTCGTCAAAGGTAACGCATCATCCAAGCTGGGTCGATACTCTTCATCCGCGCTATCGGGTATCACGAAGCTATCTTGACTATCCGCAACCTTTTTCCAGCATATGGCGAGGTGTTTGATCAAGTCGGATAGATAGTTGGGCTTGACGATTCGCACGCCGTAGCAGACTGCATAGTTGTTGGTTGTGATAGCTCGATAGCTTGACGAGATGACCACGTCGGGTATACGTTCTTCTTCGAAAGCTGGCGTATGATAGATACCTGACATATCAGCTGGTCGCCCATCTCAAGACCGCGATAACCAACAATATCGAAGGAGGATACTAGGCCAGGCCTCATCCTCATCTTTCATCTTCTCATGACATATAGCCAAAGGGATCCACTTCGTCCTGGCAATGAGCTCTCCTTCTCGGAAACTCTTTCTCGGAGCTGACATACAGGAACCAAGCATTCTCCGCAATTTCGACACCCATCCCATCCGTATCGTGCAAGTAACACCCCATAGTGCCCTCGTCGATCCCGTCAAGCTCATAATCCCCTTTGTCCAGACTCCCGTAGAGCTCTGTACCCCTCGGAGTTACAGTGTTGAAAGATGGAAAGGCGCCAGACTTTTTCGGTTCTGATCTCCAACGCACATCAGGGGGTTTGGTAGGCTACCATCAGCCTTCCTTCGACCTTACCCGGGCTCGCCCAGTGCAGATGCAGAGGAGAAGAGATGTAGATGGATGGACTCACATTTGTAGGGTCCCAGTCACCCACTATAACGGTCCCTTGTTGAGGTCTCACTGTTCTCCCCTCGAAACGAATATCACATTCCTTGTCTCTTCCTACCGTATACGTCTTTCGCTGTTCCAGCGCAAAGGTGAACGCTCTCAATCAGCTCACCTCCAGCAACGTTTTGGAAGTTCTTACAATTCTGGCCGTGAACTGGCCCTATGGCCGTGAGCAGCCACATTGACCCAGGTCACACCAGGTCAAGCCAGACCAAGTTGGTATCAGGAAGGTCAACGCGAGGAAACAGTCCGGTCATCCACCCACCATCCCAGCAGGTTTATCCGATGTTTAAGCGATCATGGTGTGTCGCCACCCGGTTGTCGCTCAAACGTCACCATTATCACCCGTCCTCGCTATCGATAACAACAGTGCTCAGTCTGCATTCACGCAGAAGCAATAAGCATCGCGTCGGTATCGCACGCACCGTCTTACAAGCTACCTATCTTCCACCCGTCTCGTCAATTTCACATCTTGACCAGCTACATCGCGGTGTAGCTCCTCGTCACATCCTCCCTTGGCCTCCTTTGCAACATGAAATCGCTCAACAAGTGGATATACGGTCCGACACCTGAAGAGAAGGTCCGAGGCTGGCAGCAAAAGCTACGTCAACAGGAAAGGCAACTCGACCGGGAGATAATGAACGTGAGTCCTGGTCTCTATACAAGCTCTTTGGGTCATATCCCCTACACGAAACTGGCATTCTTGAGTGTTGAAGCTGACGAGTACAGCTGGAGAGAGCTACTCAGAAATCTCGATCAGAACTCAAAGCGCTAGCCAAGAAGAATGACGTGAAATCCGCCAGGATATTAGCCAAAGAGCTGGTCAGAGCGGGCAAACAGAGGGATAGGTTGATCTCGTCAAAGGCGAGAATGAGCAGTGTACAAATGCAGCTTCAACATCAACTGTGTGAGTTCCTTCTACGTTGTAAGATATGTGCTGATGCAAAGCTATGGTCAAGGTCACTGGGGCGTTTCAGAAGAGTACGGAGATTATGAAGACGACGAATCAGTTGATCAAACTTCCTCAACTAAGCGCTACAATGAGAGAGATGAGCATGGAAATGATGAAGGTGAGGTGACGTCCTGTCGTCGTAGAGCAGCAAATACATCCACAGACTAGTGCTCACGTTCAGTCTGGCATATTGGAGGAAATGATGGAAGAGACGCTAGATACGGTCGACGATGAAGAGATCGAGGAAGAAGCAGATGCAGAGGTTGACAAGGTGTTGTTCGAATTGACAGATGGGAAATTGGGGCAAGCGGGCAAAGTCGGCGCCGAGCTACCTGTGAATAAAACATCCACCATGTCGCTGTTTGGTGTGCTAACGTCTAGGCGGACAAGGAGGACGAGGAGGACGTTGCGGAGATGCAACGGATGCAGAAACAGATGCAGGATCTGCTCAGTGGATAGGCTGGATTCCGTGTCAGATACCCGTATGGTGTCAAGCATGTCTATCATGAGAGGGGTATTCAGCGTGAACGGTATAGAAAAGTCCCCTGTATGGCGCACTGGGCAGGGTTATCGTGGAATGTGTCATTACTGCTTGTACATAATGTATCCTACCATCCGCATGATTACACGGGTGCAGAAAAGGTGTTCGTGACTTCTAGCCAAGACCCTCGCGCAAGTGTCCAAGCGCAGCGTATCCATGCGCAACTCGTCCATTCCAAATTTCGTAGCTTCCTCAATCCACGTCGACACCTTGATCTCTCAGTTCCGTCTTGGCCTGATGTATCTCCCTCAACAGACTCTCGTAGGCTTCTGGGCAATCATGGAATCGGATCAAGCCGAGTCCAAGGGAAGAGAGAGAGTATGCGCCAAAAGTGACGAGCAACCACCAAGGCAGCTACGTGTCAGCGATATTAGCCATGAGTCAAGCTCAGAAATCAACAGTGAGGGAAGCATCAGAATGAGGTAGGGTTGTATGAAGTACTCACAACTGGTAATATCGCATCGGTTGACTCAGTAGACAGGAGCGGGGTAGGAACAAAGTGGAAGAGGGCGAGAAGGTAGATGATGAAAGAGGGTACCGCGAGTCGTAGTAGACGAGTACCTCTTGACATGGCGAATGGAGCTTGAGATTTCCGGGGGAGATTCTAGAATCAGAGTCGTGTTTTTGCTGAGGGTATGGTGGTCGTAACGTCCAACACGCTGGAACGGGTTCCGACGTGTCACGTGATCAAAACTACCCAAAGGGGCAATCGTCAACCTTCAAGGGGTGTTTCAGAATCATTGCCGGAGAGAAGGGGACGAGGGACCGTTCGTCTTTGAACCACCGTTCCCGTTGATCCTCTAGCCTCGCGTACACGCCGGTCTAAGCGTAGGAGTCAAATGTGATTAATGTGATCCGACAGACGAGATGCTGATGCGACCACAAACCTCTATAAGATGCCGGTGGTGTGAACGCTTACTGACGTGCTCGTCTCGTTGACTGGAGCTATCTCCAAACCGGTCCCATACAGCCTCACAACGGTTCAGCTTACCTTGCCCTTTCTATCACGAGTAAGCCTACATGATGGCTGGCCGTCTTCTCCTCGGAACGACTTTGGGCCTCGCGCAGCCTTTCTCTCAGCTGCCTCTACGGAATATCCAGCGTTCATTCCATTCGAGCTCCACCTTGGCTGACCGACCCAACTACCGCCAACTCCTCCAGGGGAGTGAGTCCTACTCTGTCTTTCGATCCTCGACTGGAGTCTCCACTGATGTCCAGTAAAGGCCGAGACGCAAGTCGATGCGAAGCTTCTCATGGATTCTATCAAGGATCTCCAAGCTCATAAGTTGATCGTCCCTCAAACGGTCACCGGTCGTGAGTTCTGCCGACCTCCTCGAGAGCCATATATCAGCTGAGACATAGTTACACTCGCTTTAAAGGATGCGCATCGGACCTTGAGCCAACTGATCCATGACAAGCAGAACGACGAGGCCGTATCCCTAGCTGAACTGAAAGAAGTGAGAAGTCCGACGGTACGCTCTCCCTCCGTCAAATTCACATGCGAGGCTGATCCCCAGTCTTCAGCTTTCTGGCTGCTGGTCGTAGACCTAGTGAAAGATGGACAGTCGAGTATACTGGCCAAGTTGACGGATGAACAGCGGGCCAGAGTGCTTTTTACGCGAGTACATGGTATTGGACCCAAATTTGCTGCGACATTGTGAGTAGAGTCGAGGTCTCTTTATCGGATGAATAGAGATTTAGCTGAGGATCAGTGCTGCAGCTGGAGCGAGATCATTGGATGATTTGGTCAAGTCGGAAGAGCTGGAATTCGGCCGAAGAATCTCTCACAAGCAAAAGGTATAGTACACTGTGAAAGAATGGCGTATCGTGCTGAGCCTAGTTGGCGATCGAACACTTCGACGATATGGAACGACTTATCCCTCGCCCAGAAGTCGGGGAGATCAAGGAGAGATTTGCGCAAATCCTGGAGAAGGTCGGTCCCAAGTGTGCGTACAGCAATAATCGCTGATCCTGTCATCGCTTACATGTTAGACAAGTTTGAAGTGATGGGTTCATACCGTCGAGGCGAGCTGTTTTCGTCCGATGTCGACATCGTGGTGTCTCACCAGTGAGTGACAACCCCGTCCATGTCATAGTTGATCGTCAGGAATTTTACTACCATGTACGGAGAAGGCAACGAGGCCAAAATGCAAAAGTTGGCCGGGGAAGAATTGTTCCGCGCACTGGTCGAGCAGCTCTTTGAAGCTGGATTCTTGTTCAAAGACAAGGTCTTCAGTCACGGTGTGTGCAGTCTCTGTCTTATACTTGGGATCACTCGCTGACTGGCAGGAGCAAAGAAACTCATCGCTCTGACTCGCGCTGGTTCTGGAGTTTGGCGTCAGGTTGATATCCGAATCTGTCCCACCGCGTCGTTGCCTTATATGCTTGTCGGGAACACGGGAGATTCGCAGTTGATGAAGATGCTACGGGTCAAGGCTTGGAGACAAGGCTTGGTCATGAATGAGTACACCATGGCTAAAGCGGTGATCAACGAACAGGTCTGTAGTTCTCTCGCATTGTGACAGGTAGCTGACGAGCAGGGCTACAGTGAGGATGGGTCACAGCCTATCCATCATTGCTGATGAATGGTAGACACCACGAAACTCGAAGAAGGCACATGTGTACCAGCCAAGACCGAACGCGACATCTTCAAAAAAGTGCGTGGGATTTCTGAATCGCGCCATGACGCTTGGTTGCCCGAATGCTGACATGAGCAGCTTGGTATGCCATATCTCGAGGTGAGCTGGGGAATCACTGTCCAAACAGGCCAAAGCTGACTCGGTATAGCCAGAAAACAGGTCATTCCGCAAGTACAAGGAGATCCGCCAGTACGCCGGGATGCTCCAGTCCGACTTGGATTGAGGTGTACAGGGGAATGCATGTCGATCTGTGTGCTCTTCCATGATCCCTTCCATCTGCCACGTGTTCAGGGAATTAGGGGGGATGTTTTCGCCACCCACCCACCTTTCCCCCCCCCCCCCCCCCCCAGTTTTTAACGTGTCACGCCATAATTTTCCAAATAACACCTCGCCCATCGTTCCATATTCCAGAGACAACCCCCACCTCTCATCTCTTTCTCTGATACCTTTTATCAACCCTCTCACCACATCTCCCACCACCCTACACACATCAAAAATGACTGGAATCCAGAACGGACACAACGGACCTGTCTCCGAGCTCGCCGAGGGACAGTGAGTGTCGTGTTTTCTTGAGCAAATTGGGCTCGGGTCGTGGTCGTTGCGCACGTTTGGCACGTTGCTTCATACAGAGTGCCGAGCTGCGTCGACTACGACCTGCACACCTCCTATTGATCTGAAAAGTTCTCAAACTGATCACATTCTCTCCTTGCTGTATTCCCTACTTACTCCCTTTCGACTTCCCTCTCACTGCCCTCGATCGTCCCACGTTTCTCCCTGATCGAAATGGTTTCACTCTTACAGCTTCCTCTTCACCTCCGAGTCGGTCGGTGAGGGTCACCCGGACAAGATCGCCGATCAAGTCTCGGACGCCATCCTCGATGCTTGTCTCGCCCAGGTTAGTTATCGTGATAGTATCCCTCTGATGGGACTACGCTGACAGCCCAGGACCCCTTTTCCAAGGTCGCCTGTGAGACCGCTACCAAGACTGGTATGATCATGGTAAGCCACTCTATGCACGCTCCTTCACTCAAGCTAATATTCAGGTCTTTGGTGAGATCTCCACCCAAGCCCAGATCGACTACCAATCCGTCATCCGAAACACCATCAAGCAGATTGGTTACGACCACTCTGACAAGGGTTTCGACTACAAGACCTGTAACGTCCTCGTTGCCATTGAGCAGCAATCCCCCGAGATTGCCGCTGGTCTCGACCACGGTGCCCTTGAGAAGATCGGTGCCGGTGACCAAGGTATCATGTGAGTAACCCCAAGCTCGTTTAGAATGCGATAGCTCACTACCAGGTTCGGTTACGCTACCAACGAGACACCCGAGATGATGCCTTTGACCATCACCCTCGCCCACAAGCTCAACGCCGCCATGGCTGCCGCTCGACGAGACGGTTCTCTCGGATGGCTCCGACCCGACTCCAAGACCCAGGTCACTGTCGAGTACAAGAAGGAGGCCGACGGATCCGTCGTTCCTATCCGAGTCGACACCGTCGTCATCTCTACTCAACACGCCGAGGAGATCACCACTGAGGACCTCCGATCCGAGATCTTGGAGAAGATCATCAAGACTGTCATCCCCAAGAACCTCTTGGACGACCGAACCATCTACCACATCCAACCTTCCGGCCGATTCGTCATTGGTGGTCCTCAAGGTGATGCTGGTCTGACCGGTCGAAAGATCATTGTCGACACTTACGGTGGATGGGGAGCTCACGGTGGAGGAGCCTTCTCCGGAAAGGACTGGTCCAAGGTCGACCGATCCGCCGCCTACACTGCCCGATGGATCGCCAAGTCGCTCGTCAACGCTGGTCTTGCCAAGCGAGCTTTGGTCCAACTTTCTTACGCCATTGGTGTCGCAGAGCCCCTCTCAATCTTTGTCGACTCTTACGGAACCGGTGCTCAATCCGACGCCGATCTCGTCAAGATTATCCGAAACAACTTTGACCTCCGACCCGGAGTCATCGTCAAGGACTTGGGTCTCCAAAAGCCCCAGTACCTCAAGACCGCTTCTTACGGTCACTTCGGTAACCCCGCCTACTCTTGGGAGCAACCTAAGGAGCTCAAGTTCTAAGCTTTTCAAGCGACGAATGAAGAGTCTTTCCCCCTGCTCCCGTCCCTTCGCTTCATGGGTCGCCTGTAAAAAGGCCCCATACGCGAGTTCCACCTCGCGTTTCGTACCCCTTTACCCGACATAGACACCCCACACCTTCACGACATCTCGCCTAATCTTGTCACCTCCACCCAACATAATCCTCCTAGACGCTCTGAACGATACCCTTGCATCATCTAACGACATATCCGCATGTATGATACCCCCCTCCCCCACGCACCCATTTACGCCCCTTTTGCACTATGGTAGTCGACGATCGACTTTACAAGTAGAACAAGGAACAAGGAGAAAAGAAGAATACGTTGATACAGTACAAAAGGAAGAAGTTTACAAAGTTCAATTCGCAACTATACCCGGTTGTTATAGGTCATCAGGTCAGCGAAGGGTGACTAGGCTTTGGTCTGGCATATCCTGGCCTTGCGACTCTGTAGTAGCCACCTTTCCGGTCATTTATGCACGCGCTCAACCGCCCAGGATACTTTCCGAAGTTACTGACGATGATAGCTCACAGGAGCAGACGCGCAATGCGGTCGATCGCTATTATTTCCTCTCTACCTCTGGAATACATCTCATTAATGGGCTTACACGCCAAGCCGGCAGACCAACTTCACCTCGGTCATACATGGCGCTAATAAACGAAGCCCTGCGGACCAGGCATGTACGTTGAATATCCCGTACGTCTACCGTACGATGTCCCCTGTCGACTGCTCAACAAGGCCTTTTTAACATTCAACTCTCTCTCCATCTCATCCGCTTTCCAAGTCGAAGCCCTCGATTGGGATTGACAATAATCGACCATACGTCCATTCCCCTGGGCGGTATATCGACTCGCATCATTACTCCACCAAGACGCATTGTCCCTCTCTAGATCTAACATAAACTCATCAGCAGCAATGGAACCAGCCGTGATGTCTGCACAAGAAAGCTCGGATATGTAATCGTACGCCGTGACAGATTTCCCTGTCATTTCTTCAAGTTGACGATTTGCCCCACGCCATTTACGAGCGTGCGCATTGCCGATACCCGTACATGTTTTTGCGGTTTCCAAGTCACCTTGAGATTCGGCAAGATCAGCTTTAGAATGCCAGTACGAGATGTCGTTTTCGAACGATTTCATATCGGATCGGATCTGCCATTCTTCGATCTGAGACTGCGGCTCGAGTTGGGATCGGGAGAGGGGACGAGCAGAGGTGAAGGTGTTCTGGGACTTGGACACGGAACTCGATCGAGGGGATGAGGCGACGACTGAGGGCGCGCGAGAAGACCGATTTTTCAGGATGGATTTCGGTTGGACAGTCGATTTGACGGTCCGAGGTGAAGACGGGACATCCGTTACACTGGCGTAATTCTTCCAGTCGGGTAGATTCGACATGGCACTTGATCTTCCTGACGCACCGCTCCGTGCCACACTCGATCTTGGGGGTCTAGAATCATCTCTGGTCCGATATCCACTCTTGACTATCTGGTGATAATCTTCGATAGTCGACTCTTCCGAGTCATCCTCCACATACCCACCATCCCACGGGACAAAAGAACCCGTAGCGGTGGAATATCTATAAGAAGGAGTGATCGGTGTACCATCGGTGTCGAGAACATTCTTCCCGCTCCAGCAATCTGCCCGACTACCGATAAATCCACCTTGGTACGGACCCTTTTGATCCCATGACGACTTGTCGTTATCCCCAACCACAGATCTATCCGAGTCGGAATCGGTCTCGTCGTCCCCTACACTCGAGATAGCATCAGACCAAGCGTCAACGTCACTGTTGACGCTGGACGCGGCGTATTGCCTGTCGAGGCGCTGTAGACCTGTAGCGAAGGATTTGGGCGTATTCGTTCCCTCCTTGGTCGCATTGTCGGGGATACCACTGATCCACGAGTCGAACAGACTGGCCTTTGTCGAACGGGTAGAGTAAACTGGAGGAATGCGTTGGAGGTTCGAGTGGAAGTCTTGGAAAGTTGAAGTGAGGATGGGACATCTGTCATTGGCACTGATAGATGCGCCGGAGGGAGGGGAAGATGACTTGGAGGTGTGGTTGGATTGGATCGAGTCCACGCTGGAAGGGGAGGTGTGGGCACTTTCAAAAGTCTGGTCGCTGCTCACGGAGGGTGCGTAGTCGGACTTGTCGACTGAAGAGACATCGTCCACATCGGCGAAAGAGACTCTCCTCGACATTTGTGCGGATCGATTCAAAGGGTGATACGGTTGAGGAGATGCGGGAGTTTGACGGTCTCTCTGGGTGGTGGTAGGGTATAGTTGTGATGTTGATGGTTGAGGCGAGATGTGGCAGGCTGCGAAGGTGAGGTGATCAAATGGTTGTGTTGTGAAGCAAGGTGAACAAGTGCAACAATGCCCGCAGACATATCTACCCATCGCCATCATCTCAACAGCACCTGCTGTCGCCACAGGACCACCTGAAGGGAGGGCGGACGGAGCTGAAGGGTCAACGGGCTCAAAGGGAGTGTGACCTTCAAGTACCAAGTGTCGATAGAGGCGTCACATAGTCATGCAAGACTGAGTCAACCTTATCATCCCAACAATGAGCGTTTTCGAGCACGAGTCATCAGTAGTCGAGTTCTCGAGTGGGTTGGGACTGTAGAAGAGACGCGGATGCCACTTTGACAGGTCTGAAACACGTCGTAAATGCTTCTCTAATTCACCTCGGAGCGAGGTGCACCATGCTTGACCTCCGCATTTCCAGACGTCTGGGCCAGGGTCCAAAATGACGCAGCAACACAGTATTCCCCGCATATGCAACATATGCATCATATGCATCACTCTAGAATTCAAGGACGGTAGCTAAACTATCTATTGCGCGTTGAATTTCGGTTCCGTAACCTGAAACACCTGAAACATCCCATGTTCTGAGTCATCCAAGCGATTTTGACCGTCGGTCATCTTGTCACGAACCGTCTCTGCCCATGATCTCACACTTGTCGATCACATTGGCGGGAGTGTCTCATGGGTTATCATTATCAATCCACCTCCACTACTGATCCAACCTCCACCTTGTTCTGCCCCCTGCTGACTCTTCTGCGCGCGGTGAAATACTGACCCCGCACGATGAGCACCGCACGACAGCGTGTCAAGAGTATAAAACTCGACAAGGGGGTCAATTACGTTGAACACAATTGTAAAGTCGCATCAAACAGGAATAAGGACCTCATCGACATGCCTGCTGACCCCTCGATCGTCGTCATCACCGGCGCGAATGCTGGTGTAGGCTACCAAGCCGTCAAACACCTCTTGATCTCCGACAAGCCTTACAAGATCTACCTCGGTGCCCGATCTCCCGCCAAAGCGCAATCCGCTATCGAGGCTCTCAAAGCTGAGACTGGGTATAAGGGGCCTAACGAAGTTGTCCCGCTCATTGTTGACATTACCTCTGATGAGAGCATTGCCCAGGCCGCCAAGGTTTTGGAAGCGGAAGGAAGGGTCGATGTCCTCATCAACAATGCCGGTGAGTATCACGAAGACTACACGCATGCCTCTGGCGTGGCTTCGTTGTTTTACTATTCAGTGTCGAGTACGTAAAGCTGATACAAGGCATCAACCTTGACTCATGGAAAGAACGAACTGGATCTCAACGACAAATCTTCCTCGATACGATGAACACCAACCTCATCGGTCCTCACGAGCTCACCTTTGCTCTCGCTCCTCTACTCCTCAAATCTTCCGATCCGCGACTCATCTTTGTATCTTCAAACATCGGTTCGATCGCCATGGCGCATCTACCAGAATCAGAGTACGTCCCCAATGTGGATAAACCCGCCGGATGGGAGAACAAGAAATGGACCGGATCATGGGAAGCTCCAGCCTATCGTACCTCCAAAGCTGCCTTGAACATCTTGGTGGTGGAATGGAAGCGATGGTTAAAGGCGGATGGAGTCAAGATTTGGACGGTTCAACCTGGTTATGTCGCTACGAGCTTGATCGGACATACGGATGACATGAAGGTCAAGGGTGCAGGAGATCCAGCGACCAGTGGGGTATTCTTGAGAGACGTGGTGGAGGGCAAAAGGGACGCCGACGTGGGCAAGTTCATCGAGCCGGATGGAGTTCTCCCATACTAGGATTGCAGTGTGATAGGTCTGATTTGCAACGAGTTCACCAGCCATATTGTCATGCATGATACTGGTCGACTTTATTTTTCATCCGGTCCCTCTCAGTCCACCTTCCACCGCGAAGTGACGCTCTCTGCATCGTCGTCGGCATCCAGCAGTAATTCCAGACTCCACACTGCGAGAAACAATGCAATGTTGATCCACCTCCACCACGTTTGCGATCCTGCATCTAGCACTGGTCAATTAGCCATTGATTGCACTTGCCCCAAATGTACTGACGCAGAAGGTGGGTGTAGACTGCGATGAGGATTGCTCGTCTATATGACAAGACGATTGTCGTTATTCGTAGATTCTACCATTAGCCAGATCAATATGCCGCCTTACCGTCGGCTCTTCGCCTAGACTCCTTCCATCCCAGAATCCACTGGCTACCCCATTATCCATCCCATCATCCCATCCCATCGAGCTCTTCCGTAGTGCAGGCACGATCCTCGCTGCGAGGTGCAATACCGCCACGCGGTATATGAGCGAAAGCAGCAGATGAGGGGGTAACGTTCTGGCCACATCGATGACATTGTCTAGGACCCCATTGAGCGCTCGAGTCGCTAGTGCTTGAACGGTCGGGACGGCCGGAGTGATAGTTTTGGGTTTCCAGGTGGGTGATATGGATGTCCAGCCGGAACCGAACTGTCTTGGTCTGATGATGAGCTTTCCAATAGTGGTGTGAGCGTTTGAGCTCACTCCATGGCTGCTTCTACACCTGATAGCCAGGCAGAGTACTGGGATCAGCTCGAAGCATAAGGTACCAGGTAGACTGCTTACCACCACGTAGACAAACACCAAACTCGTCTCCAGCACGTTGGTCCGCTTCAAGCTGAATCCAATCATGCTGAGAAAGACAACCGCGGTGATAGAAGCACCCAGCAAGAACGCAGGTAACGGCGAGAAGGACGGGAAAGCCTTTATGTCAGTTACGCAAAGACCATGTCTCGTGTGATCACACCATGGTCACTCCTGCCAATCCTGCACAGTATACCAAAGCAGCAACGACCAACCCCGCCAAGCTTCTCCACTCGACTCCTTCTTCCCTCTCCTCTTCGTCTGCCCAGCCTTTTCCGACTCTACCGGCTACTTGAACCGCCAACAACGTACTGATCCCCTCCAACAAGGTGAAGAGAGGCGAGACCCAGCGTAAGATTGAGGCATACAAGAATGGCAAGACGTTGACGAGGAGATGTTTGAGCGGGAAAAACGATTCGGACGTTGAAGTGGGTGGGTTTAGGTAGAAGTATAAAGTTGATAGGATTAACGAGGAAGAGATGAATGGTGAGAGAAACGACAGGACGGATATGAGGGGAGCAAAGGGGGTATTTTTGAGGAGTAGACGAAGGGTGGAATAGGCGAAATGGTGCATGGTGAACAAGAGGGATAGGAGTAGGAAGGAGGGAGGTCCTATCGATTAGCAGGTGGTCATCATAACATCCACGACTGGGAGAACGCCAACATACCAAGCAGATCCAAGGTCATGGGCAAGGCAAAGAGGACTTGGGTAAACGTCCCAAAGCCTCCCGCATAGTTTAGGATAGCAGTGATACCCATAGTCCTGGGCATCAGCAAATTCCTGACCTGAACTCATGGCCTGCGCCTTACCTTGGAGGAGCTACTTCGGCTCTGCTCAGCGGTATACTAACCTCGGTCGAGGATGAAGTGACTGATGTTGATGACTTTGAAGTGGGTGTTGCGTCTTGTGTGGGGTCTCCGCATTCTCCCTTCTCGACCTTCTGTGGAAATTGACCTGACATTCATCGACAATACACACGATGATCCGGCAGAGAGTTCCCCTTGCAGCGCTCAAAGGTAACCTTGGCTCGAAAGTACCTCTGCGATTCGCAACTCGAAACTATGCGTCAAAGTCGGCCGGATCATCGGCTAGCACGACAGGTCTCATCTCGATCGGTTTCTTGCTCGCTGCAGCCGGGGCATACTACTATGAGAGCCGTTCGGCGACATTGTCCGGATACCCCAGTACATTCAACATTCGCATTAGAAACAAAGATTACAGCTACACCCGAAAAACCGACGCCGAGCTAGAGACAATCTTGACGGAACATGAAGATGGGCAAATTATCGGACGGAGGGGAAACCCAGTAGTCCGGTGGGATAGGAACTGGGTGGGGAGTAACGAACCATGTGAAGATCGGTCTGCTGTGGATATCGTCCCTCGATCTCAGGGAGTGACGGATCAGCATACGGCAAAAGGTCAAGTGGTCAAGCGGGTAGAGGGAGATAGGGATATCGCCTTGTTCTCAATAATGGACGGACATGCTGGAGATGCTACCAGTAGACTCCTCGCTAAAGCTTTGCATCCGACATTGACGCTCGCCTTGGCGGGATTGCAAGCTGGAAAGGAGGCGCCTAGCGGTTGGAAAGCGTTCAACCCGTTGAATTGGTTTGAATCGGTCAAACCTTGGTCTCCGGCCACGGTGACCCAGACGATACAGGAGGCGTAAGTCTCGTCCACTTAGATCGTTGAACGTGGAGCTCATCATTAGCTTTGTCAGCCTAGACAATAGTATTTGCCAAACTCCAATCAGGTTACTACCCACCGTGACGGGTCCTTCCCCACCTGACGCCACCTCCCCCACTCCAGCTCAAACCTTTGTCGCGCTCGCCGAGCCCGCTCAAGCTGGAGGTTGCGCTATCAGCGCAGTGGTAGACGCAGAGAATGACGATTTATATGTCGCTCTAACAGGAGATTGTAGAGCTGTTGCCGGATGGCAAGACCGGGAAGGCAAATGGAGGTGCGACGTGTTGAGCGAGGATCAGATGGGAGAGAACCCTCGTGAGGTTGCTAGGTGAGTCAACGAGATCACTCGATCGATCGTGGAACCTTCACTCATTGACAGGATGCAATCGGAGCACCCATACTCGGAGAGGGATACGGTCATCATGCGTGGACGTGTTCAGGGAGGGCTTCAGCCGACTCGAGCTTTCGGTGATGCAGTGTACAAGTGGACCTCGGATCAGGCAGCAAAGTGAGCTTCTTTTTACTGCACTAGTGAGACTTAGCTCATGCGCAGGATAAATCAAGTCTTTCACTGGGAGAACAAAGAGTCTCGTCAACAACGGCCGACACATTATACCCCGCCATATGTCACTGCCGAACCGGTTGTCACCCATAGAAAGCTCACTCCCGAGAATGGGGAACAGCTTAAATTTGTAGTCATGGCCACTGATGGGTGTAGGCCATGCTGTCCATCACCTTGCTGAGCGCTGACGATTAGTATGGGACCGGATAACATCGGAAGAGGCCACATTGCTGGTCGCTTCGTATCTCAAACACCCAAAACACGAAGATGTCCCCAAATCACTTTTGCCGCAACAGGTCCCTCTTCTCCCTCCATCCAGCGAGAGACCTTACCCAGCGGAAGATCTCCCCGGGACGAAAGATAGAGCCACAGGCAGCTGGTGTTTCGAAGGAGACAGAAATGCCGCGACTCACCTAATCAGAAACTGTTTGGAAGGTGGGGATAGGAAGACCAGAGGGGAGTTGCTTAGTATGACGGGTAAGATGACCCGGTGGCTGAGGGACGATATTACCGTAACGTGAGTGTGCACAGTTCAACTCAAGTCAGATACTGATTGCAGTGTGGTATTCTTTGATGATCCTTCCAAGGGATCTTTGGGCTCTCTATAGTCTCTCATGTAGCGCTTGACCACTCATTCCATGCATGGCATCTAGCACAGGGGTCTACTGGTGGGTGGGTAATTTCGGATCCGAAGGGGGTGGACTGTGACGCGAGGGTCTGGGCTCGTCCGACAACCGTTAAGCTAGCTACATAGCATTCATCTTGTCCCATCTCAGATACCCCTCTGAGAGCCAGCCGCCAACGAGTACAACGAAGCAGGATGGACGACCTGCTCGATCTCAATTGGTCCGACTCGTCCAAGCCATCGCAACCGACGCTGCGACCCACCTCATCCAGCTCGACTTCCCGCCAACCCACGCCGAACCCCACCTTTGACTTTCTGTCAAAGCAATCTTCAAACTCTTCCCAACCCTCCCCTCTGTATTCCTCTACGCCTCCCATCAGAGCTGCGACACCAAAGACTGCCCCGCTTCCTGCTCAGAGCCGATTCCCCACAGCTCCGGCAGTGCGCTCATCAACGCCCAACCCACAGACCAAAGCTGCCCCAGCGCCGCCCTCCGATGCATTCGCCTCGCTCTTCTCGCTCGACGCATCTTCCAAACCAAATGGTCAACCATTATCTTTGGCGGAGAAACAACAGCAGATCACTGAGGAGAAAAGGAGAAAGGAGGAACACGAACGACAACAATTCTCAGCGGATGGTGATTTTTGGGAGAATCTCGGCTCGAGTTCCACAAAGCCCAAGGTAGCATCCTCGTCCAACAATGGCATACTATCGAGCTATAATGGTCTGGGTGAACTGGACGACTTGCTCTCTCCTCAGCCTGTTCGACCTATACGACCTCCCTCGAGACTCAGCCAGAGTATAACGCCTACTCCGACCCCACCAGTGGTCAAAGAGACAGCATGGGACGATGATGATACTTTTCTCGCTGGATCCGGATCCAACGGTGTTGGGAACAGCGCAGTCCCGAAAAAGTCGACGACAGGCCGCGCGTTTGACTTCGACGCACTGAACCGTACCGTCAATGGGCTACAACCCCAGAAACGCAACGGAGCGAGCGGATCATCCGGGATGCGCACCCCAGTGTCCAACTTTGATTTTGGAGAGGGTAAAGGGGACAACGAGGATGATGACGATGATTTCCTGGGAGAACTCGGCAGACCTGCAAAGCCACTAGCGGCGCGGACCAGGGTGAGTCATTTTCCGAGCCTCAACTTTCGCTGATTCGAAGTCTCCTTCGCCAAAGAGACAGCCTAGAACAACAAAGAAACCTACTGCTCGCTCAAATTCCCCCCCTCCTCATGTAGTTGGCGCTCTGTTCGAAATGGGTTTCGACCCGACAGAGGCTCGTGCTGCTCTTGCTCAAACCTCCACAGGAATAGATGTCGAGGCAGCCGTAGAGATTCTGACCGCAAAGAAACAGCGTAATGGTCGTCAGACCTCTCGTTTCGACGATGAAGAGGAGGTAGATGAAGATAGAGTCATGAGAGAACGACAACGTCGTGAAGAGGAGGAAGCTGAGCGAAGGCGGAGGAGAAGAGCTGGACCTTCACGCGATTCGGTTAAAGCTCGCTCGAGGGATGAGATCGATCGTCAGAGTACCCCTAATGGCGAATATGGAGAACAAGCCGAGAAAATCCTGGCGCAGGCGAGTGAAATTGGACAATCATTCATGAAGTCAGCTACGACATTTTGGTCTTCCGGTAAAGAAAAAGCCATGAAGATGTTGGAAGAGCAAAGAAGGGCGATGGAGCTCGAGGGAGCGAGATCCAAGCGTCGAGACCCTGGAGACGGAAGACCTCGATGGATGACAGACGCAGAGGACCAGCAGAGAAATGACCCAAGGCGAGGGGACATTGGAGGCGGCTTCAAGGACAGCGATGATGAGGGATCCGAGGAGCCTGTGCGGCGTCGACCGAATGGCACTTCCAGAAGGCCTCCCGAGGATCGTCAACCTACACCCAAGGAAGCCGCGCGTATAGAGGCAGACTTGCTTGGTGGCGGAGATGCGCCTAGGTCTTATCAACCGCCTTCCCGTCATCCTACAAGGTCTCGAGCTCCCGGGCAAGCTTCGACACGTCCAGTCGCACGACCTAGGACGCCTCCTCCTCTCATACAACGATTCATCGTAGCCGCCTCCGCGTCACAGACCCAAAACTCATCCTCGTACAAAGCCAAAGGAAACGAGCACTTCAAATTGGGTCGATTCTCCGAAGCCGAATCTGCTTACTCTAGCGCAATCACCCAACTACCCGAAGGCAACCTGTTCTTGGTACCCATTTACAACAATCGAGCAGCGACCAGAATCAAGTTGGGAGAATCGGCGTCAGCTGCGGAAGACTGCTCTACTGTCATTGAGCTCATCGGACCTTCCTACCACCCATCGAAAGAGGCGCCATTACCGGTCGAGTACGCTGAAATGAAACTGGGCGATGCATTGGTCAAGGCGTACACGAAGCGAGCCCAGGCGTACGAAATGGGCGAAAAGTGGTCAAAAGCGGTCGAAGATTGGGAGCGTGTGCTGGGTTTCGACATCGCTCTCATGGGCCCCGCCGCTCAGTCTACCAAGACTCTCGCTTCAGAAGGCGCTCGTCGGGCTCGGAAGATGCTTGAACCCCCGAGTGAGCCAATTGCGGCCGCACCCAAGCCAAAATCCAAGGCCGCGCCCGTGGTCCGACCCAGCAAACCTCTTGACATGGCGAATTCCAAGGCCGTGGGTGAGATGCGAAAAGCCAGTCAAGCGGCAGAAGCCGAGGACGCCCAGAGAATCGCATGGAAAGATGTAGTCGATGCCAAAGTTATAGCCTGGAAAGGCGGCAAAGAGACCAATCTCCGAGCACTCATCGCCAGTCTAGATACGGTGCTCTGGGATGAGATCATGGCTGGTGGACTGAAAGTGGGAATGCACGAGTTGATCACGGAGAAACAAGTCAAGATCAAGTATATGAAGGTCATTGCGAGGTTGCATCCGGACAAGGTGAGTCATACGAACAAACCTCTTGATGTGTGCTCATGTATCTAGTTGGATGTCAAGAAGACCACCGTCGAACAGAGGATGTTGGCCAATGCCGCTTTCAGCACATTAAACGATGCGTGAGCTGCTGCTTTCGTGTAGTGTGGTGCCAGCTGACAAACAGATGGCAAGCCTTCAACAATGCATAAGATGTAACGAACGGTTGACGGGGCGCCTTCGACGAGACTACATGCATCGTGTCGATCGGCCAAACCATGGCTGCCGCCCTTCCTTTCTGCCGTCATCATCCTTTGACCCGGCGCTCGCGCTCACTCCAGCTGTCCATCTGACTCTTTACGCAAAGTTTTAATGAGTAGCGGCGCCGACAATGCAAGCACCACCTGGCGTTGTCCTCCCTGTCGCGCCAGCAGTTGCGACAAGCTCATGGCCAGATATTCTACCTGGACCATTCATCCTCTTACTGCTTCTACCGGCATTACCCCTGCTGCTCTTCTCCATTGGCGCTCGACCACCTGACACTCACTCTTTACCATTCTCGACGGATGATCTATGGCAGACTACAGCATTCATCACTGTTGCAGGGGTGGTTGTACTCTGTGTCGGCCTATATCCTAGTTTGCTGGGAGATGTGGGGACTTGGGTCAGGGGTGGAGGTGTAGATGGATGGAGCAATCCATTAAGATATTTTACGGGTGATTCACCTCCTACTCGCCTACAATCACCGGGACAATCGCCAGGAGGAGTGATGTATGGACAACATCAGTATCAACAGCAAGGTCATCAGCAGCAATATCAGCAATACCCTCAAGCTCAATACCATCCCAATAACGCAAGACATTACGTACAACAGCCCGAGATGCGGGTACGATATGAGACTGTCCCGAGAACCCCTGATAGAGTTGAGTACAAACATCGACAAGACCGAGAGGGCAACGTATTCCATCGGCCTGCTGCTCGGCGAGTGATACCGGGTCAAGGAGGAGGCAAGAGGATGATCATTGAAGCTGTGCAGTCTCAAGATCCGGCTCTGGGTGAGCTCACTCCTTACTTTGTGACGTGCACACGATACTGACGAGGCAGATCCGCTGAGTCACACTTCAATCGGAAGTAGACACCTTGCCGCACTCCGTTCAAGTCCTTTTGGACCTTGGTACTCGGCCCAAAAACCCTCTCTCGCCTTCGGCCTCTTCATCGGTATTCTCGTCGTATCCACACTGATCATCATCGTGGGCAAGATCCTGGGCTCGGCTTACGATACCGAGACGTCTCAACGCAAGACTTCATCTTCTAGCAAAGGCGAGAATGTGGAAGCATGGTATATCCGTGAATTGTCGAAACGTAAACAAGAAACGAAAGAAGAGACCATCAAGCGAAATAAAGCGCAAGAAGATGCATTTGTGGGGAAGTTGAGGAATATGGACGAGGAGTATAGGAAAAAAGAAGTGGAGAAGAGGAAGAAAGAGTTGGGTATGTTGAAGAAAGAGTTGGAGAAGAGGAAATTGCCGCTTGTGGGACTCGATTGGGACTTCGACAAAGGTAAAAGTAGAGGAGCGAGTAAGAAGGGTGAGAAGGATAAAAAGAGTAGAGGGCATAAGAAGGAGAACAAAGAGGTGGAAGGCAGGGGGTCTGGAGGAAAAGAGCCGGGGAGGTTGAAGAAAATGTTGTTGGGGCCGTTGGCGAGTGGACCACCGAAAGATACCTCACTAGCCAGTAAGAAGACCTCCAAGTCTGAGTCAAGTACTACCATGGCTGCTCTGCCGAAAGAGGGAGGACCGGGATGGAAACCTGCGGATGATGCTGTTGCTCATGCGGCCATCATGGGTGGAGCAGTGAGGGCGGAGAACCTGGCGAATGATCTAGTGCAGCAGAAGAGAGGCGGGTGATATGGCAGAAAACGAGGCACTAGATAGCCTCAACCCGCTCTTCATGTTCCGTCCTGCATGGGTATTAAAGTACAAAGGCGACATCATGGTGTTCATATCCGATCAATCTCACCCAGACCACCCAGATTCATATATCGGATTTTCTTCTAGCCCGGGATGGTCCAAGCAGGAATGGCACCACGTTGCGAAAGATCCCCGCATACAACATCCCAGTGGTCGTCCGGGGTTTGTCGGGTTACAGCCCTGCGTCAGCCCTTTTTGACGAGACCAAGGTAGTCATCGCGCGGTATTCCAGGTCATGCGGGCGAGCCAAAGCTCTACTAGCTGTATCTCCTCCTACAACAGAGTCCCGCGAAGATCGTAGCTACATGTACTGTATGTTTTCCAGAAGCTTCTGCTTTGGAATGTCTCATTCATGGCGATATATTGACGTTTCATGATCCCTTCAGTGAGAGTGCCAAACAACTGTAAAACATCTCTTTACCTTTGATCTGGTGATCCTCAACTCGTTGGTGCTGCTTCTCACCCTACCAAGTGCACATACAAAAGGGACTGAGACAAATGCACCTCCCATATCCTGAATTACTGGCTTGGATTGTCGCCGACCGCGCTCGTTCACAGTAACCTCTGTCGCAATGACTGACATTTCCATCGATATCGAGGAATCAGGAGATCGAACTTGGGTCCAGGACAATGCGTCATCCGGGACGGTCACCATTGGGTTTCACACAGCTCCTTATCTCGCGCTGAGTAGCGGGAATGCACAGCGATTGAAACTCGACGATGAGGCTGCTGCGGATCTCGGAAGGTCACTCCTCTATGCTTATCTGGACCTCTTACAGAGCAAAGAATCACCGAGACTTCAAAGCGCTTTCGCCGACTGGTGGCGATCTCGAGCAGACTGCGACGTGGCGACTGGAACGGTCCAGTTACGGCCTGAATACAAGTCGGCAGATGGTATAACGAGATTTTCCATGTCTGGGCGAGGCTTAACAGAGAATCGCAGGATAAAGTTCGATACCGGGGACGGAGGTCATTCTTTCGTTGCTGTTCAATCGACATCAAAATCGCTGAAACTGAGGCGAAAAGATTACCGATCTGGTTGCAAACTCTCGACCTTTTTTAATCCCTCTGAAGATCGGTACCAGTGCGTTGTTGAGCCATGTATATCACTGGGCACTGGCGATGGCTTCACGACAAGATATCCGAGGGGCGAGCTCCGGGAGGAGATCCTCAGAGTGTGCTCACAGACAATCGAGAGCGTCCTCAGCGACCTGGACGTATACCTCAGAACGGTAGGTGGGAGGTCTAGTCAAGTAAAGGACAGAGTGAACGAGGCCGTCAGGCAATACCTCGAGTGTAAACACTTTTTCGCGAGTCAACCTATCGGATTTACGGAGACCAGACAGGCCAAGAGGTCCACATTATAACCCCAAAAGCACACCAGATCGACTCATCCATGCACGAGGACACGGCACTTCGAGACGCACACGCATTCATCCACCATGTCTATGATGGTGATGATGATGATGAGGAGGAGGAGGAATCAAACACAAAGCTGATGTTGCTGAAGGCGATCGACCAAGCTCATACGCTTCGACCGATGATCACTGTTTCCCTGGCTGCTTGGTCTGCGACTCTGCTCGGAGTTGTTCAAGCTCTCAATGAAAAGTTGTTGAGCTCCGGTTTCCGATTCGACAAGGTGGATGATACCTCCACTGTCGATTTTCATACCAGTAGTCGCGTCAAGCCTGTTGCTACAAGCAATGCGTTGAAAAGCGGTGCAGATGGAGAGGTTCACAGAGGCTCATTGTCAGTAGACGAGGCGCACAGCGGCGGCAGCGAGATTGAGGTGACAGTCACTGGCACGCATCATTTCTCTGGTCAAACAGCTAACCAAGAAGTGCAAGTGACGGTACCCGTCGTGGTCTCACAGGTGGAGTCGGCCAATCGGGCCAGGTCCGCTACGCGAGAGGATCCAACGGTCATTACCATGAACTTGCGTGACCGAAATTAGGGAGTTGATGTTTATACGATTTTGAGTCGGATACGTACTTCCATTTGAGCGTGATGAAGAGCACTTTAGTATGACAGTTCACTGCTATTCCACCCGTACAATAGCAGTACATTTAACGCGAGAGTGTCCTCTATACAAAACCAGCAACACGCTTGACTCGGCCTAAAAAGCACTTTAACCTCTCAACGCCCTGTGCAGCCCACATCTGTTGCGAAGCTAAGCGTTGAACATCGCCTCTTCATCATTCTCTGGAGTCCCATCATCCTTCTCGTCTCCCGCCATTCTATCCGTTCTACTGGCTTTATTATGCTCCGCCATTTTCGCATCGGCCTTCCTCTGCTTCTTGGCCTTTCTCCCTTGTTCCCTCGCCTTTCTCTTCATTTCTATCTGTTTCAACTTGGCCAACACTTTTGCCTCGTGCGCTTCACATCCCTTGCCGACTAGATTACCCTTGTTCGACTCTTGCGCTGCGACATGCGGGTCCATACCGCCTGCGATGGCGTGTAGCTGTCGGCAATGGACCAAACACGCTCGTTCGGGACACCGCGTCGCCGCCATGGACCCGCAAGGTTCGGATCCGATCGAGATGCAAGGCGAAGTCGTATTTGTCTTCTCCACGGTAGTATCGTCCGCTTGTAGTTGTGCGTCGGCGGAAATTGTCTCAGTAGTCGCAGGAGGAGGAGGAGGAGGCCGAATGTATGGTTGGACCACATAACTTGGCAATTTCCTGTATCCCGTACTGGGATCGATAGGGGGCGCACGCCATGATGGTCCCGCTTCATCTATCTCGGGCTATAATATGAGCTTTTTGACAGCGATGAATCTCGACGGCTCACCTGCGCTCGCTCATCAATCTCCTTGAGGACCTCCCTATACTCGTCGACACTACCGCCGGGCCCGACCATACATGAAGCGATCTTCTGCCGTAACGAGTCATTCCTATCCAGCTCGGGCTTCAGGATTCTGAACAAGTGTGATCGGACTGCCGATTTGCTCGTGGGAGTTTTGAGCGATGCAACAATGTCTAGGTAACGGTTTGCCATGACTGTTAATCGTGGGTAGGCGTGAGGATGATCTGGGGGGACGAATAGTGCTGGGTTTGACAGATTGCCCTGGGATGTCAGCTCTCAAAGTGACAACACTGGCCGAGAGACTCACCTCGGATGTCATGACGCCATCACAACCTGTGAACTCCAGACAACGATCTACATCCTCTCTATACAGGATGTTCCCATTGGCGAAGACCGGAATCTTGACAGCCTCCTTGACTGCTTTGATCTGTGCCCAATCTGCCAGTCCAGTCAACTGCCCTTTCTGTTCTCGCGTCCGTCCATGACATGTGATGATTTGCGCTCCGGCAGCTTCCATCATTCGCGCATAGGCGACTGTCCTTGTGACATCTGGGAAGATTCGGAATTTGGCAGTGACGGGTATTGACAGGTTCTCGTGTAATGTGCCGACTTTCGATAAGCTTGTGCAACGGAGGAGAAGCAGAGTCTACTCACTGAGGGATTTTATGAGTTCCCAATCGTCTTGTAGGAATGAGCCATAGTGACCTTTCCTCGCGATACCCTGCGGGCAGCCACTGTTCGTCAGCTCAATTCCAGTCAGTTGAAATTTCCAGCAAGCTCAAGAAATCACGACGCACAAGTTGATGTCCACCGCATCACACCGATGCTCCACTTTCCTAGCCGCCGCCAACAAAGTCTGCGGATCATTCGCGCAAAACTGCACAAACAAAGGCCGATCACCCCCCTCTATCCCCGCCACAGGATCTTTCGAGCCTTCTTCATCAAAAGTCAGGTTGAAATGTCCATCTCCGCCTCTATGTTCGTTTTTAGCTTCCGAAAAGACTTTGGCGTGAATCATAGGTGTATAACAGAGATGTGCGCCTCCCACGTGTCGGACATACGGCGTTTCAGGCGTAGGAGAGGTGGAAGGTCCAGCAAGAGGCGAAGGGAGAGGTGAGCGCGAAAGCATCCGCCATGCCTGAGATCAGCATATCGTTACAGTGAAGGAAAGCGCGTACAAGCTCGGATTGGTCTACCATAGGTGCAATGACCCATTTTGGGCTACCTATACTCTTGTAGAAATCATATCCTCCCAATTTCGTCTGCTTGGGAGCAGGAGGGGCAGGCATAGAAGTCGAAGCCATGGTGATGTTCCGGGATTTGAGGATTACGCTTCTGAGCGATCGAGTGGTCGAGATACGCCGCCTGAAATATGGTAAGAATGGCGACACGGTTGAAGGTGATGAGGAACGAGCGACGTTCTTGGAGCTCGTTCAGATCCTTGACGAGTTTTGGCTGCTTGTGCTTCGATCTAATCGAGAACGTTGTCGTTGTGCTTGCATATATCAAAAGTCTCGAGATTGAGAAATGTTGAACTTTGGTCACGTGACTATGTTTCAGGTTGGCTTTCGAGTTCGCTGCCTGGGGAGGGATAAGTTGACCCATCTCTGAGGCAAGCCGACACGATATCCACGGAGACGCATAGCTTCAGGAGCTCTACAATCCGTCTGGTAGATATCAGAGCAGGCTTACGCTTTCTATCGGGAAGACAGCGTCACAGCCGCGAGCACCTCGACCCCATGATTCCATATATCTAGTACCTCTACCTACCCTACACCATGTCGTCCAATTTTTGGGCGTCTTCTCACTGCCGATACTGGCTCGTAACCCGCTCTCACCTCATTTCCGCCCGTTCAATCGATCTACAGTACGCTACCCCTCGTCAATTGTACTGTCTCGGAATATGGTTCTCCAACCTGATTCAGAAACTCGGTAAACGGCTTCTCCTACGTCAAGTACCCATAGCGACAGCTACGATATTTTTCCGCCGCTTTTACTTGAAGAACAGCTATTGCGAGACGAATCCGTATTTGGTGCTGGCGGCTTGTTGTTTTGTCGCGGCCAAAGTGGAAGAGACGCCCGTACATATCAAGAGTGTAGTCCAAGAAGCCAAGGTTGTGTTTTCCGGTCAGTCTGGCCCTATACGATTTGGGGCTTGTTCATGCTGATGAGCAGAATTTGGAGGTAAAATGTTCCCCAGTGAAACGAGCAAACTGGGTGAAATGGAATTCTACCTCATGGAAGACTTGGATTTCCACCTCACAGTGTTTCACCCTTATCGTTCCCTCTTACACATTACAGGTCGGGAACCTGCCGATCCTGGTAAATTCCCCATGAGCAGGGTAGACGAAGATGCAGAGATCAAGAAGAAGGAGGCGGAGATACGGCGGAAGAAAGAGGAAGAAGCGAGGAAATCAGGTCCGACGGGAAGTACAAAGGTTGCTATTGCTCTCGACGAGATTGCCCAAGGAGGTAAATGGGAGGAGAGTGAGGAAGCTAGGATAAAACGATTGATGAGTCGAGGCTCGGGAGAAGGGTTGAGGGAGATTGACGAGGGAATACTGCAGATCTGTCTGTAAGTCAATCTCTACACAGACATCCTGCACGTTCAAATGCTGAGCGTATGGCAGGTTCTTGATCAACGATACATACCGTACCGAGGTGCACCTACTCTACCCGCCCTACGTCATCTCTCTCGCTGTATTATATATCGGCTTCTGCCTGACAGCGATGAACAACCCGACAGGAGCACGAACACGATCCTCGAGCAGCCAAGTGAACACACTAGCCAACTCTATCGAGACAAACGAACAACTCGGCCTAGGCGCCCCACCTGTAGGCGCAGCGGAATTCATCGCGTCTTTCGAAGTATCTCTACCGGTATTGTTAGCCTGCGTGCAGGACATTATCGTCTTGTATCCAATCTGGGAGGCATTTGATCCGAGTACAAGACCCAACGCCAACAACACCAATGCACCGGCAAATGCATCCCTAGCGGCTGCCGCGGCGGCTCTGGGGAAGATGGCCAATGCTAAAGACCCCAAAGACAAATTTGGACCGGAAGAGGCGGAAGCGTTGGTCAGGAGAATGATAGAGGAACGAGCGGTGGATCTGAATCATCCGGAAAATGCGGGACAGAGCGATGATGGCAAGAAGAGTGTCTCTGGCAGCTCGCTCGCCGGGAGGAAGAGAGCAAGGGCATAAAGGAGATGAGTTTGGTTCGTTGTATCATATCCGTAAAGTGTACTCTGGTTATTGTGTAAACCTTATCATGACATTAAAAATTGCATTCGAACAATGCCGCCGGGGTAAATGTGAAAGGCACCAAGATATGCCAAAGCTACAATACGACTCCTCCACCTCTTTGAGCTATATCGCTCTCATCTTCTCTCTCTATTTCCCAAAATGGTCAGGCTGGTCGACCCAGAAGGTATCAACACGCCTGAAGTCTCCAGCCAAAGATGCACGACTCTGTCCTTAAGCGAAGAGACGCTTGGTGTAGCTGTTCAAGCCGTGCACACCACCCTCGAGTTGGGCGGAAGCAGTTCGCAATTCGAATCGAACGGTACCTGCTCGAGATTCGTTTTGCAGGTCGGTCACACTGAAAAGTCAGCTCTTACCATATACACGCGGACACTGGGACTGACCTCTTGACACCTGAATCCTGGAGAGAGTGTTGGAGACCAGTGTACAAGTAGGGAACGAATTTGGTGATTGATCCCTTGTCGGCAACATCACCCGATACACCTTGGGCGACCTTGACCGAGTCGGTCTCTGAGAAGTATCGAGCCGTGGCAGCATTGTCGATACCGACATTGGCCCCTTTACCCTTTGCCGTGTGTTCCATAGCCTCGATGGAACCCATTCCTCGGTAAACCTTGACTCGTTTACCTTCATGGTAAAAGTATTCTCCAGGAGATTCAGTCGTACCGGCCAAAAGCCCTCCCATCATGACTGCACTAGCACCGAGGGCGAGGGCTTTGGCAATGTGACCAATGTTTCCAATACCACCGTCGGCAATGGTGGGGACACCGAATCGGCTCGCGAATTCTGAAACGGCATAGACGGCTGTACCCTGTGGTCGACCGACAGCCATGACTTCTTGGGTGATACAGATGGATCCGGATCCCATACCGATTCGGAGGGCGTCAGCACCGACAGAGATAAGTTGAGCGGCTTGTTCTCGAGTGACGACATTTCCAGCGATGACTTCCAATTTAGGGAAAGTCTTCTTGATCCATTGGATAAACTCGATTTGGAAGACCGAGTTTCCTTGAGAAGAGTCGAGAACGACAACATCCAATCCGGCCTCTACCAGCAACTTCAATCGGTCCTTGTCTGAAGGTCGGGTACCGATAGCTGCACCACAGTAGAGCTGTTTCGACGATGGAACCTTGGAAGCCAAGGGGTAGTTTTGGTTTTTCAGCAAGTCGGATCGAGCGACAAGAGAGACGAGGTGACCTTCTTTGTCGACAATGGGCAATTTACCCTTTTTCGAATCCCGAATAATCTTGTTGGCCTCTTCGAGGGTGACTCCGGAAGAGGCAGTGACAAGGTCGGTCGTCATGATGTCCCGAACGGGCTCGTTGGGTTCTCGGAATTGAACATCTCGACCAGTGACGATACCGAGAAGTTTACCGCCAATCTTGCCAGTCTCAGTGATGGGCACACCGCAGAAGCCAAACTTGGCTTTGATGTCCATCACACTGACCGTCAGCTCAACTCATCCGAATCGTCCAGAAGTTCGACTCACTCGGAGACTGTTCCATTGGGGCCGAGACAGAGAGGGTCGGTGATGAATCCATTCTCGTACTTTTTGACCTTTCGAACCATGGCGGCCTGTTCCTCCGGGGAACAGTTGTGGTGGATGATACCGAGACCACCGTGCAGTGCGAGGGAGATGGCCATGCGGTCCTCGGTGACAGTGTCCATGGGCGAAGAGAGGAAAGGGGTGTTGAGGGTGATGTTTCGAGTGACCCTATGATAAGCCCTCCAAGTTTACGTGTCAATGTGGCCAACTCACTTGGTCTGGAGGGATACAATGCTAGCGGGGAAAGAAATGTGTCCCGGGAGCATCAAAAAGTCGTTGTAGGTCAAACCACCATTGCGCCTCGAATCCATCAACTCGTGGAGAGCCAATCCATCCCCTCGAGAGTACTCTTTCAAGAGGTCCATCGCGTTTGCTGCCGAAGCGAGCTCTGCGGATCGAGCCGGGGGAGCAGAGGTAGAAGAAGAATCACCGTTGACAATGGGGCCTGGCATTGTGGGTGGGGTGGATGGGTGATTGTGGTATAGGATACAAGGAGTGTGAGGGGGATGGATGATATGACCAAGCCAACCGAAAAGTTGCAAAAATCCTCTCTCTTCATACACACGCGACCCCCGCGGAGGAGATAGCCCACGAGGCTTATCAGTGCACACCGTCGCCACCCATTGGCGAGTGGCAAATGGATGACGTGGGACAGGATGAGAAATAAATGCATGACTGCTCTTTATACTCCTCTACATGCCCTCTCGTCGTCTCGGTGTACTCCTCAGGATATTGTCCACACTACATGTCAGATCGGCCATAACAGATGTACATGTCGACTCACCGAAGAATCATCTCGGCAGCTTCACTTGCACTGGTGACCACTTGCTTTTTCAACTTGAAAGACTCGGTGATACCAAGTTCCCTCATCGAGCCGACCTCCCCAAGCTCCATGTCTAGAATGTCAGACCTTTCGAGCTTGGGCCGTGTTGAGACTCACCCAGACCAGCATCAGTCCTTCCCTCGTAGTGAGCGGCTCGCAGTTTTGTGACCAAATCCGACGAGTCGTAACCTCCGTTGTCGGCGAGGATGGTTGGGATCTACACGTCAGACTCGTCATTCTCCCCGACTCACCTGTCTCAGAGCTCGAGCGAAACCCTCCACAGCCAAAGCCTTCTTTCCCTTGACTGTTCGGGCAGCCTCGTCCACTGCACAGCTCATGAGCATCTCGGCACAACCACCTCCGAGTGTGACGCGAGTCTCTTTGACCGTTTGCGACAGAACGGACAAGGCGTCATGTAATGATCGATCGGCCTCGTCGACCATTTGAGTGGTAGCTCCTCGCAAGACGACAGTGCAAGCCTCTCCAGCAGCGACTCCCGAGAATTTGATGAGCTGCGAAATCAGTGCCTCATTTGCGTATCCGCGTTTGGTCTACTCACCTTGTCCTCCCCAATCATAATCTCCTCAATCACATCACATCGACCGATCCTGACCTTGTCTGGTGCATCGAAAGTACTGGCAATCTCACCACCCGTAACCAAAGCCAATCGCTCGACACCCTCGAAATCGGCATGCTCGATAGCCATGATGCCCTGCTCAGCCAACAATGACTCGGGGTAGTTGTAAATCAGCTGTCGGTTGACGAAACAAGTGATGCCGTGCGATGCGATGGCGTTGACTTTTGCCTTCATCTTTTCCTGCAATGATCAGCGCGGGACCGAGCCTGATTTCAAGACTCACCTTTTCAGCTCGTTCGAGCTCGGCAAGCTTTCCCGTTCCATCCACTCGAACTCGAGCGCCAAAGATCTTTATCTTATCCGTGTCCATGGCTGGGTATGAGTATCCCTGAGGCCATGATAGGTGAAACTCACAAGTGTTGGCGATCAAAATCTTGGCGTTTTCTATCCGTTTGGGCGAGTTGGTCGCGATAGTCTTGTCCAAGATGAACCCTTCATCCAAATACGAATCTGTCAATTTCCCTCCGACCTTTTTGATAATTTGAATATGCTCCAGATCCGTCGATCCCTTCAACCTCAACACGGCATCGACGGCCAAATTCGCAAAGTAATCCTTGTCCTGGGACAAGACTTTACTCGACAGTGTCGTCCTTGCGATATTGAACAGATCCTCCCTGAACGCCTTGAGATCTTTGGCGTGATCCAATGCGGAACCCTCCAGGGCAGTGAGCGCGGCTTTGCTGGCGATTCGATATCCTTCGACGACTGTTTGAGGGTGGATTTTCTGGATAGTCACGAGTTTCTCGGCTTCTCGAAGAAGCTCTGATGCAAGGACACAGACGGAAGTCGTACCGTCTCCAACTTCGTCATCTTGGACTTTGGAGATGTTGACTAGGATTTTGGCGGCGGGGTTGTCTAGGGAGATGGATTTGAGAATGGTCGCTCCGTCGTTGGTCACTGTGATGCTTTGGTTGGTAGCGGATTCTAAGCATGAGCGGGTTCATCGTGTTGTTTCCAAGTCGTTAACGTACGCAAAATCTTGTTCATCCCCTGGACGGATGAGCTGCTGCAGAATGTTGGGTGCTCGGGTCAACTCACCTTGGGTCCAAGCGTGGATTTCACCAAATCACCCAGAGCCATGGCCCCAACGAACGACGACAGTCGGGCATTCTCACCTCGCTCTTCAGTGGCCTAGAATGATCAGTCACATTTACTTGAGCCAACTGTGAGACCTGTGCGGCTCACCTCGTCTGCCCAGATGTTCATGTTGACGGATGGAAGGTGGAAGAAATGTAAAGTGGAGGTTTAGCAGGTAAGTTGTCCGCTATTGTGTGGTCCTGCGTTGCGAAGCGTCGGCCTGTAGATACGTCCCACTCAGATGATAGAACAGAGCTGTTTCGTCCTGATGATCCGCCGAGGGGTGGTTTGTACCGGTGATCAAGGGTTGATGAGGATGAGTTTTGGATGAATCTTACTGAACATTCCACCCCCGAAACACGCTCGACGACGCGAACTTCTTCTCCCACCTATACCTTGAATTTGCCACCCATTTAAGGGGATTCAACCCATCTCTCGGAGACCCCACATGAACAATTCACCATTGAGCACCTCTATGAGCTATACTTTCTAACCGGCTCAACATCTCAATGGGCCCAACGATGCAAGTGGTCCTAGTGCAATGGTGGATGATGCTTCGGCTGATGCTCTAGACTCCTGCAATGGTCCATCAACCAGCCTCCAGCGAATTTGACCGACATCATCATATCTCGGCTTCTCGAGCATTATTCTGTCTGTCCATCTTGGTTTGAGCGGTCGTATTCCAGGTTGACAAATAGCTCACTCAACCACAACGGTCTGCAATCTATTTCAGAACTTATAGATCCAACAAAGAACCCACGGGTGCATCTTCCGGCGGGTCCAGTAAACTCCTCACCACTATCCACTATTCCACCCCGTCGCCTATTTTGAGGGAAACGGCAGTGACGGCCCCGAGGGACGATACGACTTATCTCTTCTTGGAGGATCGTACCTCTTCTATCTCTTCAGATGACCCCACGTCTGCGTCAAAGGGGAACGTAAATGGGACCACAAATACAGGGGCAACAGTAGACGACGAAGCGATAGAAACAGATGGTTTCGAGATACTCAATCTACCGCCCACTCCTGCGCCTGAGGGCTCGGCAACTACGACTAGCTCAGAAGTCAAACATGCCCTTCCACCTTCAGCCTTGACACCCATGGCGAGAGGAAAGAGGGGGACATATAGGATGTTGGCTGTCAAACCGAGTGGAAATGTCTTGCCATTGTTGCAGAATCTCTTATCGCCCTTCGTCATGGGTCTCACCAAATCTGCCCGGGCCGTGAGTTACCTACTCCTTCAGCCACTCTTATCCATGCCAGAGTGCCTCTCTTGAGTTCACTTTTCAAGCTCTATCACCGGAGAGAGGTAGTGGACTAGCTCACACTCAGGCGGCATCGACCACTGCTCAGACTTCAACCCCGACCCCACTGCCCGGTACACCCTACATCATCACCTCTCTCTCGTTCCCGGCTCTCGCACCTCCTCATCCGGGTATCACCATCACAGTGCATACCCTTCCCTCCACTCCATCCTCTATGATCTTTATCGAGGCGGAATATCCAGGACAAGAGGACTCTTCCCTCACGAGGAATGTCTTGCACGAGGTATTGGAAGATTGTGTGCCGGGGAATATAGGCGGTGAAAGGACTTATCATTCTTGGCCCCTGGCCGCGGGCGAAGAGGCGGAAGAAGGAGCTTGGGAAGGTGTGGAAAGGACCAGGAGGGTGACTATGGCTCTGGCTAGGTGTCTCCGTGAGACGGGGTATATATAGCGTCTGTCCGTGAGCAGATCAAAGTAGATCGCCGGGAGGTCTCCGTAACTCCACGTATCACGACTTATAATGCAATACATGATGACATGACATGACACGTCGTCTACTCTACTCTGTGTATCGTTATCCTCCTTAAAATCGCCTTTCTACGACGATGCCGCTGTCACCTTGCTCCCACTGCTCAACCGCCCTTGTCCATAGCCGTAGCATTACCGTAGACTGTGTTGTCCAGACCTCTACTGACTAGTGCGAATTCGTGCAATGCCTCTCTCATCTTCTTTGCCGTCCGAGATCTGCCATCAGCACGAAGACTCCCTTACAGTCGTCACTGTCTTTCGCCGTCCACCCGGCAGTGAAGGTCTATCAGTAGAAGAGGGACTCACTTGATAACCACCTCTTTCAGCCTCGCTTTCGCAGCAGGAGTAGCCCGCCTGTCCGGGAATCCCTCTTCTGCCAGAATCACATCCATCCATTGTCCCATCTCTAGCCCCGGGACACGGCTTACAAACCCAGCGAGAAGTTCCGCCAAATTAGGAATAACACTTCTGGGTCCTTCACTTCCCGCAGACAAGATGATGGCTCGGAGCAACTGCGGTCCAAAGTGCTTGAGCAGTGTATCTGCAAGCGGTTCAAGCGGAGATGGGAACTTCGTACCGGCAAGCAGAGACACCTGGACGCTTAGCGTGCTCCGCGTCAAGCGAGGGATGGACTTGCAAAGAAATCGCACGTCGACTTTAAGGAGAATCTTTCGCTGGCACCTAGACCCAGAATACCCAGCGTGATGTACCCCTCTACCAGTTGAGTGGGCAGCCGAAGCAGAACACCCGGAAACCTCGTCGACATCTGCCATCAGGTCTACGTTCAGTTGATAGGTCTATGACTTACTGCCGAACAAAACTTGAACCACCCTTCGACGACATCTGGGTGCTACCATAAGCATGAGTCACCGCGCACGTTGCGCCAAACCCACATTGCGCATAGATTCGAAATTCGAGACGGAATTACCAGCCACGACGACCAATCTCCCCGCTGCGTCTCCTACAATGTTCCACCTCTCCACTTCCTCAGCCCGATGTGTCACTTCCTCCTCTTCTGTCTTTTCCTTCTTCATGGTCAAGAACGACGGAGGGGAATTTATCCTCAGAACGAGGGTAGCAGCGAGAGACAGCCATAGTGCCGAAGATGATCGCTCTGCCGCTGTCGTGACCAGTGATAAGAGGGGTAGAGGGGAAATGGAAATGAGTGTCTCGGACGAAGACAGTGTCGAGTTTCGCACCAACGAAGAGATGGCCTGAAGTCAGAACAGGATTGACAAAGACGACACAACTTACATCGGCGACCTCGCCATCACCGTTCCAAGCTTCGACGACTTGCTTGACGCTCTCCTCTATGCGTGACCTGAGACTGATCAAGCGTGGATCTTGCCTCGCCGCAGCCACCGCTGCTGCCTTTTCATCCATGCTTGGTTCGTCGTCTGACGCATCGAAAATCTCGTCATCAGATGGGGAGAGACCTTTGAACGAGGCAGTCAAGGCTGATATCGCTTGGACGAGCAGAGGTTGCGCCGTTGGATCCGACAAGACGGCAATGACAGCTTGTGATATCCTTTCGACAATCGGGTTGAGGATGCCCTATGAATTAGCTCATTCCGGGATTAGTCTCACAATCAGCTCACCTCTACAGGACCGATGGCTTCAGATGGGGATAAAGCTTGGATTACACTGGTTATCGCCTCGATGACCTTGGTCTGTTCTTCCGCCTGGGAAAATTAGCCTAGCCTCTCGATAATGCGCCGACACCTACGCCGAGATCGCCAATCTTGTCATGTAGTTGGGCGAATGCGCCGATATGCTGAACCAGCTTCTTTCTGCAGATATCACACAAGGCCTTGAGAGAATCTGCCGCTGATCGCGATATTGTCGGCGTCGAGGTGAGAGACGGAACGAGGTACGACAAGACTGGTGGGAGATGTTCCGGGTGGTATTTGAACCATTCCTGGTACGCCTCTTCTCCGTCAGCTCATTCACATGCGGTCGCCGTACCGATCAAACAGACGACAGTTAAGCGTAGCCTGTTTTCGCCTTTGCCCTGTTGTTGTCGATTCGCCAGTACGCCCAGTACCGGCTCCCCGAAGAGGATAGGGAGAGATTTCTCCTCGCCTAATGGGACTCCCTCCGAGGCGTATCGTACGCAGTGCAAGACGGCTTCAATGTCCTGATATTCAGCGTGAAGAGAGATACAGGCTCAAAATCGACACACCTGCCATTGTCCACTTTGCACAAGCCGCGCAGCGTCATTCGTCAACATCTGCAGCATATCATCTCGGCAGATGTAGTATCTGCATATCAGCTCAACTCCCCTCGTCACACTCGTAACTCACGCGCCCACAATGACCTCTCCCGCGTCTCTCCTATACGTGTCAAAGGCCTCTCTATCCTCCTTGTCTAGACCGCCGAGACCTTCGGAGCTCTCTTCAAATCCAGCCCATCGGACCTTTCTCGTGGCGACTTGGACCACTTGCGTGAAGAATGCTTTGGCGATGGTCCATTCTTCCGAGGTTTGAGGGGACGAGAATATAGGCGAGTCCATGATGGCTTCCTGTAGTAGTATGTATATAGGGAAGACCAACTTTCCATCAGCCCCATTCGGCCATTCCAAATTGCCTGTCATTGAACATACCTCTGAGACATTCTCATCTACACCACCAGAACCTGCCCAGCCTGTTATACGCAGGCAAAGATTCAAGAACGTCTGAACGTCTTGTTCTTTCAGTCTAGCGACGATCCACTCTGAAGAATGCTCCACTAGCGCAGCGACGACTTTGGCGAATCCAATAACCTCATCTGACGGTTCTGCTCATAAGTCGTTTCCCAACACTCCTAGCTCACCTCCTTCTGCGTTGCCAATGAGACCTTGTCCAGCAGGCGAAACGGACCAAGCGATCAGAGGTTCCGTCAAGACTTTTGTGCCTTTGCCGTATTTGAATATACTCTCCGACAAGGCTTCTTCGATGGCTGAGCTAGCTGCGGGGAGGGGTAATAGGGCATATAGACTAGGCAGTAGCGCCGTCAGTTCGCTTTAAACTCGTCAGTGTCCACAATCAAGATGAGTATGGCGGAATTCTACCCACTCGGCACCTAGACCATACCCTATCCAACTCTCTGCGCACCTACAAGCCGCCTCTGCCTCTTTGACCACCTCCTCCCCTACCCCGACCGGCATGCCGACCGAACGATAAACCTCCAAAGACCGTTTAATGTAACCCATCACTTGTCCAAGATCCATCTCCAAATGGACTCTCAACGCATTCCTCTTTTGGGTGGATATTCCCGCTCGACCAATTTCCTCCACTACGATGGATAACCATTCCAATCCCCATAGACGCATTTTCCAGCCTATCCTCACTCCATCTTGCAAATGTGCAGAGAGCGTCGGTGTCGAGAACCCAGAGGCAGGGGCGGAAGGTGGGAGAGGGGAAGATTGCGCCGAGGTAGAGAGTGTATTGAGGACAGTGAGGAGAGGAGATGGGAAGAGGTGGAACGGGAGACGTAGGAGTAGACTCGCAAGCTATCATGAGCCATGTGATATCTCGCCATTGGGATGAGGGGTCTCACACTTCCAAAGAGTTTACGGATGACTAGACTGTTCGCAGGTTGGTAAGAGTGAGGGTTGACCGGGGAGACCGCATGACCCAGGTTATCCAACAACAACCTCAGTAGTGCAGAATGGAGTTCTTGGGGTAATGAATCCCTAGGATCTCGTCAGATGCATCTCAGACCTTTGACGTACCAATCGCGACTGATCTTGACTTGAGCAGTGTGAGCGCCAAAGAACCGGACATTTGGATCCTACGGGTCAGTCAATGACGCCGTGGTATCGACGCCCACCTCATGAGTCGCTAAACCAGCAATCAGACCCCATGCTTCCGTTGTCGCTTGGATATTCTGTAATTGATGTTGTAGATCTTTTGCTAAACCGGGATTAGACGAAGTCGCAGGGTCGAACAGCTGCAAAATGGTCTAAATGTGTGAGCTCGAAATGCCTTTGGTATAGTTAACCGGGCGTACTTGGGCGACCCGAGCCAAGTCTTGTCCCTGCAGAACGGGGAACGACAAGCTCGTAGATGAGGACGGATAGTCCGACTCATCCATGACGCAGACGTTGGATGGACAGTCTTGTGCGATGATGAGAGAGACTGCACGAGTCGAGGTCAAAAGTCGATAAATCTGAAACGAGGCAACTTTGGCGTCATTCACTTGACGGGTGCATGCTTCTTCTTTCTTCTGTATATCTTTCTACGGGTCACTAACACCTCGCCTGATATGCTCGGTATCCGCCACTAGCCCGAATATTATAACCAAAATCGAAAGGAAAAAACAAGAGTTACCGAAGAAAGGGGAAGGTCTGTATCCTTCCCTTGATTCGTCTCGATCAAAGAACAGCCCCCATGCGTCGATTATCATACACGCCTAATGGTAGTCATACAGTCAACCGAGGATGCCCAAGAAGCCCAAAAGTTCGCTGCTCACACCCCGTCGGCAGCCGGAACATCGGATTCGGCGCTGCTGGTACCACTCGTAGCCTCCTCAGACGCAGCCGTTGCAGGCTCTGCGGTAGCGTCCTCTGGAACATCTGAAATCGGAGCCACTTCGACTTGCTGGACAGGAGTGTCAGAGGAAGCTTCCGGAACCGCATTGTCTACTACCGAGCTGAATTGAACCGATTCGTCGGCTACCTGTGGGGATACGTCGAGCTTGTCGATGGGTTCTGACTGGGGCTCAACAAGCGTGGACTCGGAAGGCGGGTGCTCGGAGGGAACAGCGGGTTGAACGTTGACTTCGTCCCCAGCGCTAGCAGCGATTTCACGGACCGCTTCCTCGCTCTTCGGCAAACCTTGATCCAGCTGCGTATCGGCTTGAGTCTGATCCGCGGCTTGGGCCAGAGACGGTGCAGCGTCGGTCTCACCGCCGACCAAATTTTGTATTTGACCCCAATCGCCCGACTCGCCGTTGGTTCGACCGACACTTGTGAATCCTCCGAGGTCCATGCCGCCTAATGGAAATGGCTGGTACTCGCCCATGAGTTCGGGCTGAGGCGGGTCGCTGACGAAAGAGTCGAACCCAATTTCGGTACTTGTGAGCAAGGGCGCAGCCGCCTCTTCCTTGATGACGGGTTTGGGGACCTCTGCAACGGGTTCCGGGTAAGTTCTAGTTGGCACATCCTCGCCTCGAGCTCGAGCAGCAGCATCCTCCTCGTAAGTCTTGCGGGCGGCTTCGTAGTCTTGTTTGTCCTTTTCGGCTTGAGATAAAAAGGGCTACAGTCAGTCCAATTCCAAGATGCGACTTGAAGATGTGACTCGCTCTCTTCTCCTCATCAGACAGACTCCTCCAGCGTTCTGCGGCAAGCACAGACTGCTTGGTCGTCTCACTCTCATCTCCCCATACTCTTGCTCGAAGTGCATCGTCTTCCCGAATACCTTTTAGGAATAAAAAGTATGCCGAGAGCGGTTTCTTCGGCGCATTCGGATCCTTGAGATTACCCTTGCGCGATTTACCCTCTTTCCTCTGTTGCGCGCGGAAAGCATTTTCCACACGAATATCCTCGGGCGTGAGGGTCGCTTGCCACGCGGCGAGCTCTTTGGCATATTGATCTTTGCTCTCTTGGACCTTGCCGACATAGTATGCTTTCTGCTCGGCCGTCAAGTTGGCGTAGGCTATACCAGCATCTTTTGCAATCTGCGCAACATTGAGCTTGGCATGATGAGGTGTACCACCTGGCGAGTTGCCCGAAGAAGCGGCAGCTTTCGCCTTGTTGAGCTCGTCGGTGAAGAAGAGCTGCCACATGGACTGAGCTTGGCGCGGAGGATGAAGGTGAGACTTGGCTGGCGGCTTGGGTACAGGTTTCTCGACCGGTTCCTCTTTTTTGCCCTTTTTCTTCTTGCCATCTTTGCTTTCGTCGTCTGACTGGTCGGCCGGGCGTTTGCCTAAACCATCGTAGTCTTTCGAGTCCTTTTTGGCGATCGGTGGAGCCGCGTGTGCCGGATTGGCAATCGGACCCGGGTGCGTGGCAGTGTGAGGGGTTGCCGGAGGGTAATATTGAGGGTTCCAGGGTTGTTGCCAAGATGCGTACTGATTCGGCATCGTATTGTTGTAGCCCTGCCATTGCTGAGCTGGGTATCGACCAGTTTGAGATTGCCACGGTTGTGACTGTGACTGCTGCGGCTGTTGGTGCATAGGCGGAAGGTGTGACTGCGCTGATCCAGCGGGTTGAGCAGGTTGAGCAGGTTGAGCTGGCTGGGCAGACTGTTGAGTTTGTTGGGGCTGTGGAGCCGAGATGCTCCTATCGTGGTTGTAGTTCTGGTAATAATCGTACGACGGTCGACCGGCATCAGGAACTGCAGTCTGTGGGGTGTTTGCTGACCGAGGATAGGTGGCCGGAGGATAATGCGACGACCATTGACCTTGTCCTTGGCCCTGCTGTTGGTAGTCGTAGTAATTGTGGTAGCCGCCGCCGTACGGGTGGGCGGTTTGAGGTTGAGCGGGTGGTTGAGCTGATGTGGGCTGATAGGGGGTGTTTGGGTCAGGGGTGCCTTGCGCCTGGTAGAATCTCGAAGCGGGAGATGAAGTAGCCGCAGCCGATGCAGGCGGAGTCGAGGCAGGTTTGTTACCGCTAGCTCGACGATTGGTAGCGGTGGTAGAGTAACCTTGCAGGCTGGGAGTGAGCGAGTGTTCAGTGATCAATCTCACCTCATGGGTTGTGCGCCATAGTTGTAATTGGTGTTGTTGTTGTAGTATGGGTAGGCATCGTTGGGATACTCTTCGCGCCGTTCCACATCCCCAGCAGTGTAAGCTCGTGGATTGGAAGCACTTCGCTGATGATTATACACGTTGGCAGGCTGTACACCGAGGAGATCGGCGAGGACAATAGCAAACGCATCGGGTGAGAGGTCAAATAGCGAGGGCATAGATGAACAGGGTAAGTGGGAGGAGCACGGGAGAAGAGAAGCCATGGTCAGCTAGACGATCTCTGGGGAGCGGAGAAAAGGTAAAGGTCTATCGGCCGACTGGTGAAAGGATGGAAGTGAAAGACTTACCGCTTGCCAGTTGTGGTTTGAGCCTCCAGCTTGCTGAGATGGAGCAGGGTTCTGCATACTGGAGGTGAGACTGTGGGATCATAAGATTTGCGGGACGCAGGAGGGTGAATGGATGACAAACGCAATGGTCAGCTCGACCGTTTGTATATTGGGATGATCGAGACACACCTTGTTTACACCTCGGAGATTGGCTTATCGATAAGGATCTGGGACGCAGATTGAGTTGCAATCTGGCCCGTGATTAGACCTCCACGCGTTGGGCAAGGGCGAAGGGGTGAGGATGACGATCCTTGGGTCTGGGCTGATCTGAGGTGGCAAGGGTTGAAGGGCCAGGAGAGAACGGACCGGGTGTGGAGAAAGAGGGTGGGTGTCGAAGGTTATGTCTCCGGGGGGGGGGGGGAGGTGAGGGCGAAGGCGAAGAGATCGAACCCAAACAAGGGAAAACCGATCGAGTCGAGGAGAAACAAGCAGCGAAAGGAAGCCTAAAACCGGGATGATGCGCGTTCCCGGCTCAAAGGCAGGCAAAGGGGGAGGACGCGCGTCGTGGATGATACTCGGAGAGTGACGACGTGGTGCAGCAAGGGGATGGGGGAGGTTTGGGGGATTGAAGGGAGTATGGACAAGGTGGGAAGCGAAAGGGCAAGGAGAGAAGGCAAGAGATCGGGAGGCGGTGACCGGATCGTGTGCCTTTGGAGGGGGAATTACCTTTAGACGGATCGAACCACGTTGCGATCTTGTTTTAGTCTCTGGGACTTGTCTCGCAGTCGTTCGGTGGGGGAGGGGGCCACCAAGGGAGGTCGAGAGGGAGGGGGCGATGATCAAAGCGACAACAGGTGGGATGGGGGAGTGATGTGCTAATACTTTATTTTATTTGAGGCCAGGGAGGCCGAGAGCGAAGCGGATTACGGGAGTACAAGGATGATTCCGCCTTTGGGAGGGTCTACGTAGCAATAATGAGAGGGCGAGGGATTTCAATGGGGGGCGAGTGAGAACAAGGATAGTAGCTAAACAAACAACCCCCACCACCCCACCCCCCATCTCCCCCTTTCGCATGGCAAAAAAACGCCCTGCGAGTCACAGCGAGGGAGGGGGGCCAGAGAGCCGTCGCATCGGCCCCCCTCCTGTACCATACCCTTCGGTGATTGGCTTATTGACCGACCCATCCAGGGAATTACCCCATCCGGCCGTGTCATCGGCAAAAGGATGAAATACATGACGTGGGATATCACCGACACGTGATCTCGCGTCCCCTTGCGGATTATCACTCGGATGATCCGGTGTCTCCATCAGCCGACCTGTTCTACTGACACGACCACTCGACCTCAAATGCCATATCCAGAGGCGACCCCCTACGACGAGGGGTACCTCAAGGTATCAGACTTGCACACCTTGCAGTGAGGGCATATGCATCTCGTTACGCTCATTTCATATAACTCATATGCAGCTACATGCAATGTGGGAATCCGTCGGGCAAACCAGGTTAGGCGTGTTGACGCATTCGAGCTCATGGCAGTCGTCTTCTTGTCAGTCTTTGAACGCTATCGTTCCTTATCCTAGGCACGGCGGTCCAGGTGGCTATGCTGGACCAGGAGATACCGTATACTTTGACCCAAAGGTATTTCGCGTCGTTCTCTTCTCGCAAAGAGGATGTGGAAAGAGCACTCCGTGAGGGTTTTCACGTGCTACATCAGTATTGGCTCATACAATAGTCCCGGAGAGACGAGAGAGAATACCACTTGGGATCTTGGTGAGTTTGTTCACCCCACGTTCAGCTCACACCAGTCGCCGATATCGAATCACTGCGTGGACATGTAGGAATCAATAAATGGATGGTCTTTGGCGGTTCTTGGTGAGTCGTCTATCATATAGAGCTCATCCCAGGGGCTCAACCCTCGCCCTTGCATACTCTCAGACCCACCCTGATCGAGTTCAAGCGTTGATCCTTCGAGGCATTTTTCTCTTTCGCAAGGCGGAAATCGACTTTTTCTGGAGGAGCGGAACTAGATGTGAGTTTGACCACACCCAGCAGATGCTGATCGTAGGGTTCTGGCCTGCTGAATGGTGAGCGTAGATTTAGGCGAGAGCTAAGTCCCAGGGAAGATTTTGTGCAGCCTATCAAAGAGTCTGACCGAGGGGACTTTGACTCGTTCAACAAGGCATACCATGCCCTTCTCACCGATCCCGATGATGAAGTCAGTCTAGATGCGGCTAAACGATGGAGTCGATGGGAAAGTCAAGTGGGCAGGCTGTTTCCTGATCAAGAAGCGATCGCAAGGAGCGATACAGATCTTCGCTGGGCGAGGTGAGTGTCATCGCAATATTACACATTGACAGCAGAACGTTTGCCTTGATGGAGTGCCACTATTCGCTCAACGGAGTAGGCCGCATACAGCAACGTGTACTGACGCGAGGCATTCATGCCTGATGGCCATTTGATCGAGGAGGCCCAAATGGCCAAGATGTATGTCACGTCGCAATCACCAGCTCACCCGTCAGTCGGCATATCCCTTGTGTGGTTGTCCAAGGCCGGTATGACCTCGTCTGTCCGGTAAGTCTGCTGAATAGCTCCGGTTTACGATAGCCTCAATCGGCGTATGATCTCGCCAAAGCGTGGAGCAAGGGACTGCAGTTGCACATGATTGCCGATGCTGGTCATACTGCCAAGGAACCTGGAACGCTGCAAAAGCTGACCGAGGTGCGTCTCAGCCTCTTGGTAGATGACTGTGCTACGCCGTGCTGACTGGTGAGACCATGGATGAATTTGGGCGTGGGTGACAGATCTTCATCCCGCATTATCCGGGCCGTGAATATGGGGGGTGGTGGCCAGGGTCGAGTGGCAAAATGACGTTTTCCGAGATGCATGACGATTCCAGTAAACCGATCGCGGGGGGGGACTAAGCTAGTCCAAATGTGTGTTTCCTCGGCCGGCAGGTTCATGTCGGTTCATGTCAGCCCAATGGCACTCTATGTCTCCCCCTCCACACTCACTAGCCAGCAATAGACTACCAGAGCGGATTTGCTGACTGCAGCGGCAGACCGGGATGAATCACCCACCCCCTGGTCCCCTGGTCCCTCAAATCCGTGGTTTGACATCATCGTGCAAATATTACAGCTGATTCATTTCTTCGATGGTCATATTTTCATGAGATCGAACGTATAAGCCATGGTGACCTCAGCTATCCCTTTCGGCTGGTATATATAAGACCAAGGTGACTTTCTCATCCCCCTCTATACTCACCCTTTCAAAATGTTCGCATTCAAGACGCTCGCTGCTGTGTTGCCATTCCTCGCTAGCGTTATCGCTGCACCTGCTCCTATTCCCAATGGAGGTGTAGGAGTTCGAACGAACGACACTCCCCCAGCATATGCCGTCTACTCTGACTGTGTGTTATCCCTAGATATCTCAAGTGGTGGCTGACGAAATAGTCGATTTCCAGTCTTTCAACCTGGGTCTGTACCAAGAGTGGATCGAGTTGTACGTCCGCCGCAAGGTCTCTCGATCTCATTGAATCTGACATCCAGGGACTTGTTCAACTACGGTGTCGCCCGATTCAGTGCCGAGGAATTCGCCGAGGCTGGATTGAACGCCGATGATGTCTCACTTATCCAATTCATGGCTAACCAGGTGAGCTCAAACGTTCTGTGGTCAGATGGACAGTGCTGACATTTTTTAGGAAGTTGGTCACGCTACCCTTCTTTCCAACATCATTGCTCGAGGTGGTCGAGAACCTGCTCAGCAATGCGAGTACAAGTACGATTTTGACAATGTCCGAGACTTTGTCAACTTCTGTCAACGACTCACTCGGTGGGGAGAATCTGGCGTCTACGGATTCTTGTCTCATCTCGATGCCCGAGATGCTGCGACTTTACTCACTCAATCCATCACCACCGAGGCTCGACAACAAATGGTATTCCGACAATTCTCTGGAGCTCACCCCATGCCCGTCTACTTTGAGACTGGTATCTCCCAAGCCATGGCATGGTCTTTGCTCAACCGATACATTGTAGGATGCCCCGCCAACAACTCAAGGATCGAATGGCCAGCATTCCCTTGGTTGTCCGTCACCAACGAGCCCAACCTGTTGCAAGATGGTTACAACGCCGCCATCACCCACAACCGAACTTCTCTCACCGAGCCCGGAAGACGAGTCGAGTTCCAATGGGAGTCGGCTGGAAAGAGCGTCGGACCCAACAACAGTTACAACACTTCGATCGGTGGATTGATCAATGCTACTCAACCCGCCTTTGCCGCGTTTATCAACCAACTCAACGTCACCTACGCCCCATTGAACGTTACCGGTTCCAACACTGGATTTGCCTTCCAGCCCAACGGTACCGTCTTCGAGGAGACTCCCAATGACAACATCATCGTGAGTTAATCTTACACATTGCCCGTCCACTGCTGATCGTATCAGAACGGCACTTCGTTTGTCGCTTTGACCGATGTCGATCTCTACGTCACCCCTTACAACTTGTCCCTCTTGAACGACCACATCTTCGCTTGGGGTCTCTACCAGGCCAACTAAGCGGAGAAGCGGAGAAGCGTCAGGCGTGAAAAGTGAAAAGTGAAGAGAGAAAAGGAGCTGACCTCGTATCGAGAGGCCATCATATAATATAGCACTATGCTCATCGATGTATCGATCACTCTTGCCTTTTGAGACCCTTCTGGGCGATGATCTTGGTCGTGATTGTGCTGAATTTCATTGATGCCTCGCCACTATCATGAATCTCGGTTTAGCCGGGTTGATTAGCCGATCTCTCACTTTCCAGACCATAAATCGCTATATGGTCAGAATCACCATTATGAACAGGTGACCCCGTCTGTGAGCAACGCTGACTGAATAGGATACCCGTTGTACTGGTAAGTAGACTTTAGAGTGGCTACGTGAAAGCTGAGCCGTGAGACAATCGACGAAATCGAGTGAGCAACATACACCTGTCGTCGGGAATCAGCGCTGACAAGAAGGTATCTTCTTGACCAATTGGCATGTCCACCATCGACGACATGCATCTACAGCTTACACATAGCCGCCACCTGATAAAGATGAGGAAGCCAAAGTGACCAAACTTCGTCAAACGCTCAAACTCGCTCTGGAACAAGTCCGTAAAAACGCCGAATGAGCCTATCGCTGTTCAACCCACTTCCGACATGCATGAGCTCTCCACCTCTGTCGGCTTCGTTGCGCCTCTCCTGCATTTGAACCGGGCCATGCGCTACCAGCACGAGCTACGCAACGACAGTCGCAGTCTCACTGACTGCTGCCAGCGTACTCATACCCTCCCATCTATCCCGCTTATATCCCGACGTCAAATCTCTGCGCTTCCGAATGCAATCACGCTTGAGGCTGTGTGAGCTGTGTGAGCTGTGTGAGCTAGGGTAGAATCGATCGTCGTATCGCACAGCGATAATCTTTCGGATGTGGGCTTGTTCCACCACCTTTAAGATTGACAGTCCTAATTGACGATATTGTCTCACCTCCTCTTTGGTGAGCTTTCGGGGAGTGTTGCCGGATGGTTGGGACGAGCTGGGTGATGGAGGGTCGCACGGGTAGAGGATGGAGGAGGAGGGCGAGGGCGTGATGCAGAGCTCGGCGGTGCTGTTCACAAGAGAGGCCGACATCTTTCTTGTTATCTGGACTTGACCAAATACTTGGATCCTGGACGTCTTGGGGTCAGAGTAATCCAGTGTAGGTTGCCTATATACCTTGACTACTGTACAAAGGATACCCAATGCGCGGCGGGGCAACATCCGCGAGATAGCCTGAAGCTGTACACATACAAAGGGTGGAAAGTGCTCGAAGGTGGATATCCAGCTCATGGTCACATTTTACATTTTCTACACACCAGGCCCCTCTACTCCTTCTACTTTCTGATCATTATACCTGACACCACCCCCAGGGCAGCTATCAGACCCATGACGACCCAAATGAGGTTCCCGCCTAAGATATGTTTCGAGATGGATACTGCGTAGAGGGTCGAGGCGCCTCCTGGACCGATGATACGGACGGCAGACGACATGACTTGCGAGTAACCTGTGCATCAGTTTGGCACTGACATCTGTGATAGATGCACTCACCATTGATAGCCCCCAGCATCTGACGGGAAGGAGCCGCGGCGTTGGTCATGAGCAAGTTGCACACTGTCATCAGTACCCGACTCGAGAGGTAAGAGGTGCTCACCGAAAGCCATATTGGCTATTGCGCTGAAAAGCAATGTCGCTGACAATCCCGTCCAAACACCCACAGACCATCCTCTTCTTGCTAGGACATTCACCAGCGGTAGACCCAGATACGTCGGTAGCCAGAGGATCATCAACCATTTGTACAATCTCCTCGTCCCGACTTTGCGTTGTAAAGAAGGGAAAGCCGCGACTTGAATCACGATGGTCATGACTGATCTGATCGAAATGGAAATACCAATCTCTTTCTCGGAGAACCCCAATCCTCCGTCTCTGACAGGGGTAAAGGTGAACAAGGGTTGAAGAGCTGTGTGCGCGCTGCCGAGAAGAGACAAGATCGCAAAGGAGATCATGAGTATGTTGATCTTCGGCGTCAAAAGGTCTTTGTATGATACATCCTTGCTCGTGTCGTTTTCGGTAGTCGGGTCGGAAGGTGGCGGTAATGTCTCCTTAAGCCAAATGGCAGCGATGATGGCGACGACCAAGGGGAACATGGCGGCGAGGAGATTGGGCAGGAGGTAAGGGTAAGTCTGGAAGATGGGGAAGGTCTTGCCGAGGTTTGGGAGAGATCTCGTGGATCCAAATGTACCCCCGATAAATGACGCGATGAGGATCCCAATGTTGAGGCATAGAGGGAAGAAGGAGAATGCTCTGGATTCGTTGGTCTCGTCTGAAATCTCCCCTCTATACGTCAACGATGGTACACGCGTGTAGACCTACACTATACACTTGAGGACGGCAACGTTGCCATTCATCATTCCGTTAAGACTCCTAGTAATGGCCAGCATCCAAAAGCTGTTGCTGAACCCAAACGCAATGGCCGAGACGGACGACCCGAGACATCCCTTCCATCAGCACCACCTTCACATCCATGACTCGCAATGACCGGTCACTCACAAAGATCAAGACGGGTTTTCGTCCTATTCTATCTGATAGTGTACCCCAGTGGAACACCGTCATGAGTTGAGTGATCGAAAAGAGACTCTCCACGATCCCCGCCGCGTACCCAACTTCTTCCTCTGTCTCTGCTGCACCGACCTCCAACAACATTTGGTTGATAAACGGGAAAATGACATAGAAACATATAGGCTCGACGATCCGGATCAGGCAGATGATGAATAGTTGGACTTTTGGGAGCGGGGTGATGGGATTGGACTGAGGGTTTTGGGTGGTCTTGATCAGTGGAGTGCGTTCGGTAGCTTCGACCATGGCTTCCTCGACGGTTTCAATGGGTAGTTGATGCTCCAGCGGTCGATTGTGGGTGTATTTCGCCGACATCTTGACGAGATCGAGCACGAGATCTAGCGTAGACACTTGAGTTGGGTCGGCCAAAAGGTGAATGAGACGTCGGCCCGGAGCAGATCTGCGTCGATACTGACAAAGGGGAGTTCAGAGTCAGTGTTCGTAGTCGATGTGTCGATGATTATCGGCCACCTAATTGTCTTTCTGAGTCGTTCGTCTTCCTCTCAAGCCCTCCACAAGGATCGGGAGGTATGCTTCGGGGCAACGATGGTCCCCATTATCATCCTTCGTTGTTTCTTTACAGCGATCCAGGTGAAAAACACCGGAGACGGCGTCGAATCCGGTGTAATCCGGGCCGGGGCATCCCTGGGCCCCGTTACCCTTCTGTTCCCTCCGATCCCATCGCTAATGTCTCTGCAGCTCATCATGGCTCTATTGTGGTCGGGAGATTGAGAAATGATCGGCGGGTTTCGAATTTGTCATAGGTGTGCATTGCGAACAAGGAATGGATATATGTTGATACGATTTATAATGACTCCAAAGTATATATGAGGATAGAGAGACGGTGACAGAATGATATATGTGACTAATAAGTGTATCAACAAGTTGAAGCTACATGATGATGCTACCGCTACCAAGGCCCAGCCCCGTGCGAATGCCAAAACCTCCTATTGCAATAGCCCGACGCACACCACCTCAAGCCGCAACGGCTTTTCGAACACTCCTGAGCGAAGTCGAATTCCTCACCACGAGCTTTTTCAAAAAGCTGCTCGGGGAAGTGATGGATGATCCGAGAGAAGGAACCTCGTTGTGGTCCACGATGAGAATACTGTCTGTACCCGGTTTAGCAGTGTATGACGCTTTGCGCGGTAGCCCCGGGACGGAGACTCGGAGTTGGCCCGAAGAGTGAGAGACGAGTAGGCCAGAGTACGTGCCGTCGGGTGCGGAATCGACTGATGATTGTGAATCGCAAGAATCCCTTCGTGCCAATCCTGGAGTAGGCGCTTCGAGATGCAGAGATGCCATGCTGAAAGAGGTACCGCTGCGGAAGGGCGAGGCGGATTGGGGTGTGTCGAAGAGTGTTGATCGTCGACTGGACCAGGCAGCAGGGGTGGAACTCTGTTGAGATCGCATGGTCGACTCGTCTGCTGGGGTGGGGAGTCCAGTCTCTGGAGGGACATAGGTCGACTTGGAAGAGCTGGGAATGCTGACTTGCAATCGGACAGGAGTGAGGGGTGGTGACTCGAGAGGAGCAGAAACTTGTCGAGGGACAGCGAGGGCAGTAGGGGTGACTCGGCTTCGTCGGTCGGCAATGGTCGGCTCCCAGAAGGGTCGGAGGTGAGAGATCAATTCACGTTCGTCTACTCGAAGGTTGTAGTCGAGCAAGTACAGCAGTTGCTTCTCCATCAAATTGACCTCGGCCAAAGAGAAGAATCGACCGTACTTTTGCCAGTGCATGTTCTTGGGCGAAGAGTCGTTGAGATACTTGGCGGCGCAGATGAGGACAGCCAAGAAGACTCGATGCCTTGTGCACTTCATACCTGTATATAAGCGTCGATCTTAAGATTATTCAATAGAGGACTCACCCGTTGCCACGGCAGGCAGTTTCTCCTTCAGCCTCTCGAGGTAGAGCAGGGTGACAGAGAGGGTGGGCATTTGGACATTGCTTTGGACCACTAGGCCCCTGATAAACTCGTGCAGCTCTGGCAGATCCTCCTCCTCCGGGTTGGCAGTCTTGGGTGCCTCCCACCAGTTGACAGAGTGACCTGTGGAGTCGACCCATTTGGGTGTGGAAGGTGGAGAGGGGATGGCATCGGCGATTCGGATCACAGAGGTGGCCTTGTCGGCAATGTGGTCTGTAACGGGTTAGCGCCTTCTCATACCGATAAACAGGAGGCGACTTACGGAAAAACTCTGGCCTGACCTTGTTCTTGAGCGAGTGGACGAGTGTGGGGGAGTGGGTGGACAGTTTGCAAAGGGAGGCAGGGTGGGTGGGGTCTCGGAGTCGTTGAGAAGACATGGCGATGGGAGATGAGATGGTGGTGTGAGATGACTGGATCGACGGGAAATGTGGTTGGAATGAATGTGGGGGTCTCTACTTGAGAGGGTCGGTATGTGTCGACAGTAGGATCAAAGGTAGGTGTAGAATGGGTCGAAGGTGGAGTGAGATATTATAACTGATGGTACTGGTATTATAGAGTCAGATATTATATGGAGTGCTCTATCGATGGGAGTGCAAGAAGGGGGGAATGGTGGAAGAGAACCGGTTGCGGACAAACCTCCTTTTTGCGTTGGGATGCTATATGGTGTTAGTAGGGTTAAGCCTTGGTCGAGATGGCGATCTTTTCATTAGATTTGCTTTGCTTTGACAGAGGGGGCGGGGGGTCACGATCCGGGAGGTAAAATCGATCCGTGGTTGGGCTGCCTGGACGAGCCCCGTCCCCATTCTGCGTATCATCGTAACGAGCGCAGAACGATGCAACCTCTTTACCGCTTGTGGATCATGGCTACATTCAAAGTTGCTTCATGCAGCCAAGAAGGATATGATGGAGAAGAAGCCTAGAGCCAGAGTGTAAAAAAGAAACAATGACCATTATGCTGCAGAGAAGGTGAAACTGGCGCATGAGAGTTTGGACGCGATAGCAAGTCGACTCCCCGGAACGGGTAACATCATCAGTGTCGCCTCTGGGAAAATGGCGCGACTCGATGGGGTGGTAGCAGCGGCACGCTTTTCTCAGGGAGTGGGGGAGAGGGGGAGGCTGGACAGCTGGAATAGACGAGGTTTAAACTTTGCGCATTTTGCGTCACTGGAATATGACTTGTTTTTACAGTTGGGACTTTTACCGGCTTTTGTTCCCTGTCGACTCGGTTCTTTTACCTCTTTGGGTGCAAGAGGCGTTTTAGCATCCCACCCATTGGGGCTAGTCTTCCGGAGCAGGTGAACCTTGACGGGCGGCTTCGGTTTCTTCGATTGCTTTTCAGCGGCTCAAACACGGGAACCTGCTCGATTATTGTGTGGCGTTGACTCAGGACCCACACAGGTACTGATCAGATAAACCGATGCGCTCGTGCTCACTGAATCGACGGAGACGAGTAGCATCCGGCCAGCGCCTCACCTTGTGCCTATGTCTCGAGCCGGTATGCCCAGAATTCCCATCAAACGCCTTGAGTGGCCATGGCATTGCTTATCTCGATTCGTCGCAAAACAACAATAGAGGGACGTGACAGGTACGGAACATCTCATACACACATTTGTTGTGACTCGGACAGACCGGATGATCTACGTTTGTGTCGGAATACTTAACGTTCGGCTCTTCCCGCCTGGCGAAAACAAATTACACGCCATTGATTCGCAGCCTCGGTTGAGCCAAGGCATTCCTATGCTCTGTGTTCGCCGCAAATCCTGCTGTCTGGTCGCTCGTGATCACTTGTGAGCTCCACAGACGCCCCGAGGAGCTCGCTCCATCGCGTGACAACGCCGCCGGCTACCCGTCCCGACTCAGCGAGATGGACAAAAGAAATCATTGGAGCAGCGTCCCGCGTGAAACGCCAAGCCATATACTCGTCACCGACGAGATGGCAATACCAGCCCGGCGTTAGATGACCCCTACCAGATTCCCAACAGACGTTGGGCAAGTCACGAGGTCAGCTTTGCCACTGACGGAATGACATGACGTCCGTGTGATCTGGGAAACAGGGCTTTGTCACGGTGGTAGTAGGTACAATCGTACCCGACACATCACTAGCGAGATTATGATGTGAGTGGAGCTCCTCGAAATGGCGAGCGCAGCAAAAGTGGGTTAGTAGCTTCTACAAGCCATCTTCCCGCAAAACGCCACCCGCCACCGGCAACCGGATTTGCCACCGGATTTGCCACCGGAAGGTGACGTTTTCGGCAGTCGCCGCAGTCTCTCTAGGAAGAGTGAAAGTGGCATGCGATGCATGTCCAGCGGTGCGCTGTTGGCGTTAGGAATGTGAGGAGTATGGGCTCGATCCAAGTGCTCCTCCAGCTTGTGACTATGCCGTCGGAACGGGGGGTCGGATCTGCCACTAGTCCACAAGATGGGTATTCGAAATGACCGCAGTCCCGCAGAGACGCTTCCAGACACCTCTGCACTTCCTGAACAAAATCTGCAAGATGCCCTCGCAGTGTCGGCTTACCTAGCGGGCCCTGGTTGGACTCTTACAGGTATGCAAGTGGTTCTTGAGATGGCGAAGCTGCGAGGCCACAACAAGTATACCGCCACTCGATGCCACGTGGCTCAAGAACGCGACTGTTTTCTGAACATCATCCAACCCTCTGAATGGGCTTGTTGTTGCCTTCCAGATATATTCAGTCTTGTCGGCTGCTCTTGACGACCTCATACGATCATCATGAGTGCGAGCTATATCTCTGAGCATATGCAGTGAGGACTGCGACTTCATCCATGCGTTGAAGCTTACAAGATAGCCCATCGTTCGAGGGTTCCAAACAATCCCTCATACCCAACGATCAGCTCTCTCTCCTTCCTCCCCTGCCCGATACACCATGGCACGAACGGCAACGACGGAGTGATCACCATTCATCTGCCTCTACGTCTCCTCAAAAACAACCGTACACACTGCAAGCCGTCAATTTCAACGATGATGCTCCCAACAGACAGTCAAAATCTGGAGAATCTATCAGGCGATCCGCTTCAACAAGGACGACGTCTGAGGGTTACCCTGTGCTCTCCACGCGGCAAGGCGGCATGAACACCCCTAGGGGTCTATCACCTGTCAAAAGGGCCGCAGTTGGACCACGATCAGAGGATCTGTTCGAGAAAGACAAGCCCACATCATTCAACCCTGCTAACATCCCTTTACCGGACACTCCTTCTATCGCCTCCCGTCTTCTGTCACCTGACAATTCAAGAGTCGGCTCTACTTCATTCAACATGCTCGCGGCGGGTGATGCATCTCTCATTGGCGATTGTCGACCACCGACATCTTTAGGGCATCTCGAGGATAGCTTTGATCTCCAGATCGAACAAATCCGACCGCTAACGGGGAGAAAAGCGCGAATAAGTCTGGCCCCTCCTAGGGAGGAAGAAGAAAGGTTTGAAAGCCCGACTCGTCCCAATAGACACTGGCTCGCTGAGTCCACGCTTCTCCCAAACTCCCCTCGAGTAGACTTGATGGGCTCGACCAATGCCCTTTCGCGGGTCGATCCTCCATGGAAAATCGAGTCATCTCCGACGAAAGCTACCATCCCCCGCTCAGTCTCCAAGACTAAACGAACCTTTCCAGCTTCCTCGTCTGGTCAATCGCTCGCTTCAGTGGGAGAGGAGCGAGAGATTCCCTGCATTGGCGATGCAAGCACGTTGTTGCCTGTCTCTCCAGCGAAGATGCAGTATTTGCTTCAACCTCAGCATATGCTTCAAAATGAAGACCTTTCGTTACTTGGGTCTGATGGTCATTCGATATTCCTTCCTCGACCTATCAGTACCGTATTCGAGAGCGGTCGACACCGGGGACAAGCTGCCAGGACTTCTTCCCGCTCGCCAGTCAAGCAGGGGGATGTCACCCTTGATCTCAAGGATGTCATGGCTGGGATGAACAAGCCAAAACGACAGTCAGGTGGAGAGATGAGCTTCGTGGATCTCCTTCATGAGCAACACCAGCTTGATGCTGTGGAAGAGTAAGTTTTTCCCCTAACGCGATCTCGATACTGACAAGGCAGGCTCGAAGCCGATGAGACCTTTATCCCAGCAAACCTCCGACCCGCTCGACATCTGATTGGCAGAACTCATACCGCTCCTCGATCCAGACAGCAGACTGTCTCGGATGAAATGGGATCTCCAAGCACCGCGAGAAAGTCTCGACGTCGATCAAAAAGCCTGTCAGAGACGGTTCAGCAGCAGGTGCCTTTGACAATGCGACACACTCCCGCCAAGGCTCGCGTCGACAAGGTCTCTACGCCTAAACACCGTCTGGGCATGTTGCCCACTCCATCGAAGAGAGTCTCCCTATCGGCTGGAGCACTGCCCATGCCGACGAGTGCATCGCACAAGACGATGCTCTTACCGCGGAACGGGCTCGCCAGGCCTCACGCCGTTTCAGGCGCAATCACGAAGCTGCCCTCGATTCAGGCTAGTACAGCTCTTCCCAAACCTCGGTCTGGTTCCGCGGTCGCCCTATCTACGATGGCAAGTGCTCCACAGGTCACCCGACCAACCACGAGACCAACAGCGCTTTCATCTCGCTCCGGCGCTCCGGTCGCGAAATCAGGGCTGACTTCACGTCCGGCTGTCACCACTTCATCTCGAGCGTCTTTCAAGCCTGTCTCGGCTGCGGCTCCCCTCTCCACCCATTCGCAGCTGTCGCGACCGTCGGCACGACCAGCAGGTCTTCCTCGTCCCGGCCCGGACTCTACGGCTCGATCTGGTCCGGTGCCCAGTGGACAGGCAAGAGAGTTTGGCGGAGATGTTGCCTCTAGACTGAACGGGACATCAAGATTGGCTCCACCCTCTCGAATAGCAAACCCGAGCAAAATGTCTTCTTCGTCCGCCCTGCCTGGTCGGGGTCCTGCCGTATCAGCAGCCACGAGAGCCATGTCCACGCCGGCTGGTCGAGTCGTCGGGACCAAGGCGATGGATGCTAGGAAGACCTCGGTTCCCCCTACAAGAGTGCCAACCATCCCTCAACCCGTGAGTCGCGCTTCGACATCGACGACATCCACGGGGGCGGAGAGTAAAGGGGGGAAAGCTACAATGGAGGATATCAGGGCGAGATTGAGTCGTTTGCAGTCCCGACAGGCTGTCAAGCGGTAAAATCCTTATGTTTCACGGCGTTGTGGAACCAAGTTCCTGTGCATGAATAATGTTTTGACGATGTGCCCTTGCCTTATGTTCCCTAAGGGGCGTTGGACCTTGAGCAGCTCACCGCATTCCCAACAAGTCTGTTCCAACCCTCAATTCCGATGGACACGCACTTCAATCGGGATAAATCAGTCAAAGGAGTTCTAGTCCCATCGTTTTATCCCTAAGAATTTACTCAAGCTCACTTTCACCATTTATCCACGCGTCAGCATGTGCCCATTTCACTTGGGTGAAGTGGCATTGAAAACCGCTGTGACATGCCAATCGGACCAAATATTGAGGTTCGGTCTGTCTTTGTGCATTCATCTATCCGAGTCATAGTGTCATACATCCCTGAGTTCCCTATCTCCTATATGTATGAGACATGACGAGGCAACCTCCAAGGAGTTAGCTTCCCATAGGATGTCAGCTGAGTACGGCTGCGCGAGTGGCAACCCGCCTAGAATTTTCCCCGTCGAATAGGTGATTGTCAAGCCTACGCTAGAGCGATGCACCTTTCAGATAGTCCCTTCAGATACTTCATAGGACCCTGCACGCACGCCATGTCTACCTTGATGAAGACACCTTGCCCTGGGTGTGCTTTTCCTCGCTCTCGCCCTCGCCACTCGAGACTTTGTGTGAGTCCGGCCTTCGCCGCCGATCCAATGACACCCCTCCCGGTCTTGATCCCACCGTATCATCTTCTCCCGTGCTGCTTCCTTACTATCAGTTCGTGCGTCGCTCCCGGGGTCTCTATACGACGCAAACACCGTCCAAAACCTCTGCTGTACGTCCACCCTCAAGATCGAAAAGAGGCGCCCGATACAACCCTGGCCCGCGAATTCGCAAAGATTGATCCTCCCTTTGTGACCGGTACGTCTCCCTCCACGCATCGCATTTTCAGTCTTCTGCAATCGTATTCTTCTTCATATTCCATGTGGAATCACGCTCAATGAGGACCTTGCGCTGACCTCCAGCGCCAACTTAGTACCAAAATCCCGTCATCATGGAAGCGCTAGGCTTCAACGTGCGTTCATCCATCTCACACGGTGACTGATTATAGATGTCCAATGGTTTCTTGGAGGGTGTTGTCCGAGGTTACAAGAGTGGACTTTTGACTTCAAACAACTACCATAATCTGAGCCAATGCGAGAACCTGGAAGGTGAGTCATCAGCCTTGGCCCCTGCTCAAGATCAGATTTCAGGTTGCAACTCTCTTCCACCGACTATGGCAACTTTCTCGCCAATGAGCCCCTCCCTCTTTCCACCGCTACCATTGCCGACAAAGCTACAGAAAAGCTCGTGGCCGAGTTCAACTACATTCGAACCAACGCCGTTGAACCTTTGGCGACGTTTATGGACTATATCACATACGCGTACATGATTGACAATGTGATTCTCCTCACACTCGGGACTTTACACGAGCGAGACACGCATGAATTGCTGGAGCGTTGCCATCCGCTAGGTGTATTCGACACGATGCCCGCGTTGTGTGTGGCTACCAATGTGGAGGAGCTGTACCACAGTGTGCTGGTCGAGACACCGCTAGGTCAGCTTCGTACAAGAGTTGCTGTTCCGTGCTAACGATTCAGCGCCGTATTTCCGAGATTGCCTCTCGGCTCAGGATCTCGACGACCTCAACATTGAAATCATTCGGAATGCGCTATACAAGGCATATCTGGAGGATTTCCACCAATTCTGCCAAACATTGCCTGCACCCACCAACGAGATTATGACCCGGATTTTGGCATTCGAGGCCGATCGACGTACTCTGAATATCACCATCAACTCGTTTGGCACAGAGCTCTCAAAAGAGCAAAGGGCTCGATTATTCCCAACGATTGGTCGACTCTACCCAGAGGGAAACAACGCTCTCGCTCGGGCCGATGATATCGAATCGGTCGTTGCGGCGGTGGATCACATCCAAGTGTACCGAGCATTCTTTGACAAGGCTGGAACTAGCTCTGACGACGATTCGGGATCGAGTTTGGAGGATGAATTCTTCAAGCACGACGTCGAGCTCAACAAGCAGAGCTTCTTGCAGCAGTTCCAGTTTGGTGTTTTCTATAGCTTTATCAAGCTGAAGGAGCAAGAGGTCAGGAATCTGACTTGGATCGCAGAGTGCATTGCCCAGGACGCCAAGGACAGGGTGAATGATTATATTGCGGTCTTTTAGATTGAATTGTGTTAGGGTGATGGCCGAGGATACATGCATGATCCGATTCTGCTTTGCGGTGGCACAGCTGCGGGAGGACCATGACCGAGGTCAAAGGTTTAGAGAGGGGTCAGGAGAATGAGTGGAAGAGGAGCACGCAAGACGAGATCAGCAAGATCAGACCCGACGGTCATAGAGGGCAGCCCTCGTCTCTGTCGTCCGACCTGAATCACTGTATGCCCCGGTCATCAACGGACGAAGGAGGTGGAGTGGTCGAGGCATCGGTCAAGGACCTCGCCGAGATCCCGTTGCGTATTTCCCCCCTTGCTTCGGTGACTGTGTGGGATTCCCCATTCATCGATAAGAGCCTTGTACTCTGTTGTCACTTTCCTCCTTTCAATAGACGATCCCATCTGCTCTCCAGCACTCTGCTCATTTGATCATTCGCTTGATCAGGCAGGACACCCCGAATCTTGGTGGAGGGTGGCCATAGGTGCTCAGCTCCTGGGAGATTGATCAGTATCTGTCGTCACCGATAGTCTTAGCACCGAGGTCCACAACTCGACGTTCACAGGCCTTTTCTCATGCGCTATTCTTCGCTGTAGCCAGACATCAGTAAGTCGGAAGACGTTCTCCCATCCAGAACCATCCAGAACATCTTGTACATCATCCGCTGTTGACCAAGCGGCGGGATCGCCATGATATCTCCTCAAACTCCCTTTGTGTCATGTCACCACCATTACACCGCCACCTCCTTTGGGTATCCTTCACATCTGGCCAGCTGCTTCTCTCACCGCCGTATGCTCAGGATGACTCGCCGTTTTGACCGGCCCGCCTCGCAAGCGGATAGTGTAGACTATCAATCGGCCAAGCATCTCCCTCCACCTCCATCTAAGCTGATTGAGATAAAAAGCGCTAGACATTGGATGGGATTCTGACAACAGATCGATTCCCATTCAACCCATCAATCATTTACTCAACCAGCCTCTCCAATTTCCTTGCGCCTCTCGTCGTGGTGACAGGCATAATGTCAACACCTCCTCTGTATATCGATTCGACTTCGCCTGCGGCACTTGGTTACTATATCCCTCCTGACCTCCTAGATGAAGACTCTCCTCTAGCCACCGTCGGGCTGTCCCCGCATCTATACCAGTATCCTGGTCAATCTCCATTTGCATCCTCGTCTACTCTCCCCGCTCTAGGAAGCTCCATCGGCTCAGATGACATGTCGACTGTATACGATGGTATTCGGTTTCCACGCCCGACAGGACTCACCGTCCCCGGTGGACGTGTCAAGGCCGCGCCTCATGTGGGTGACCTTCTTGGAGCTCCCAGTGAGCTGTCCCGCCGGACCACGGACAACGGTGGAAATACAAGGCAGGAGACCGTCCGCGAGGCTCATGAAGATACTCCCTTCGCAACAACCCTACTATCCCCCTCTGTCCGCGCTCGCCTACCTACCGGACCGTCACTGCGTCGTTCATCAATGGGTCCAGCATACTATGAGATGTCAAGTCGTGCTACAGCCGACCAAATTACAGGATCTGCGCAATTTTCTCCCAGTAGTACCTCGGCCACTCGGCGCCAGCGACTGAGCGTACTTCCACCTCGTAACGGAAATTCACCTTCATTGCACCGCAATGATCCCCTCCACACCCATATGACTCAAGATGAACGGACACTGTTTGATGCTGCTGCAACCGGCTGGCAAGTTGAAGGTGGACAGGCATCCGGCCTAGATCAAGGACATCCATTATTTCGTGCGCCTTATCGACCTTCCCATCATGCCGTTCCAATCATACCTCCCGCGACGGCGCCACCCACGGATTCAATCGAACGTACGGGGGACACCCTACTAGCCAATGGCTTGACAGGATACCACTTGCGAGATCTACATCGCGGCGCAACCAGGAGGCTTATACCATTCCCTGCTCCAACTTCCGCATCCCCGGACACAGCCATCTCTCCTTCGCCCACTTCTTCCGCGCTCGTCGGCTCCCTACCGTCATCCTTCCCTCGACGAGCTAACTCACAACTTTTCAGCCTCACAAGCGAACCATCGGTGCCGCCTCCTCGTCCTTCGGCCCGCTCGTTGCAATCGCGAAGCGATCACGACAGACTCGATTTTTCGCCCTCGAGGAGGGATCTGCTTGAAGACGTGCATTCTTTCCTCGACCGGTACGAGAATTATCAACGAAATTCACTGATCGCGTCCCCTCCTCGCCCGTCACACATGGACAGGCTGCAGCGCCTGGACGCGTTGCGAACGGGCGGAGATCCTCATATGCTCATGGCCGAGGGGTGGTCGTGGAGATACGGAGGAACCGACGGCCAATCACAAACAATGTCCCGGTCATTGGATACCTCAAATCGATTTGACAGGTACGATTCTCACGAACAGCGAGACCTTCGGTCAAGGATTCGGCCTTCTTCACCTGAAGAGATCGATCAAACTAGTCTGAGCCGACTGCACCGATCTGTCCAGGACGCAATAGGGCGACGGGTGTCCGGCGATGCTCCACACTCGCCGACATCATCAGCGAGACGCCACAGGGAGATCACTGGCCCCTACCCTCGTCCTCCATCCACCTCCAGACGCGCTCAAGACGGTCGACAGGGTCTCTTTGGTGCACCGGGTGTTCACGAACGACCTCGACCTTATCAGCAACCTACACCACCGTCCCGCCTGGACAGCCATGTGGCTCGAGAAGGAGGAGAAGAGTTACAAGGCGGTCCGCTCCTGCCTCTCTCCTTTGGATGGCGAGAATTTGGCGCATTCACCGATCCCACGAGAGCTTCTTCTGGACATCAGCGGATCTCCTCGAGTGACGAGCCGTGGCTGACAGATCCTGGAACGACCGAAGGATGGAGCGACACTGCTTCTGACAGCAGTGCAGACCTTCGGCAAAACCCTCATCGATCATTATCTGCGCTATCGATGCGGTTACTGCACATTTGTCCCACGATGGACGAGGGCGAGCAGGTCAAGATTGCTCGAAATATCGCTAGGACTGCGAGACAGTTGCCAGAGAGCGTCAGGAAACAAGCAGTCAAATCGGCAGTCACCAGTGTACCCTGGATGGCGGTGACGATTCCAGGAACGGAGAAGGATGCCAGTTGCTCCATCTGTCACGATGATGTAGGTCATATTGAGTGGCCCACATTATGTGAGAAGGCTGACCACGTAGTACGAAGATCTCACGATGATCGGCGTCACACCTTGTAAACACATGTATCACAAGGATTGCTTGGATGTGAGTGATACACCTGGAGTCCAAGGCCTTGCTGACTGGTCACAGACGTGGCTGAACAATCGCGAGACCTACTCGTGTCCGATGTGTAGGAGAGATCTGGGCACGTACACTCTAATGACGCAACTCTGTCCGGCAATGGAAACAGAGAGTATCGTCAAAGTCTGGATGGCAATCTGATGGCCGCGCGTGGAGCTTGGCGATGGAATGTGTATTGTTATGATGATTCTGCTGTATAGCTTGATGACCTTTTCACGAGGCTTTAGACTCCGCTAAGTTTCTCTATCCATAATAGCTGTGAACGATCAACCAATAATATGTATTATTCCCCCGAGATTTCGAGCTTGTTCTTGGACATGAAGTGGTGCATGCGGTTGCGTAGTTCATTATGTGGATCGATGGTCTAATCGCCTCGTCGTGGCTGTGCCAGATGCTGGGCATCTTTCAGCTGACCCTCCCGTTGAGAGTCTGGGCTATCTTGCAACTGTTTTGCGTAACCTTCTTGTTCTGAGGTGTCAGTACACCACTGATGCTTTTTCGATGTGTAACAGACTGACCCAGAATCTCTCTCCAAGAATGGTCTCCTGGTCGCAGAGCGACGGTATCCGATTCTGCTACTCCTGTACCGGAAATGAAGGCGGCTACGAGCATGATACCGATTGTCCAAGCTGACATGATCAGCTCCAGAAATCGTCATCACTACCGCAACCACCACCACCACACCAACACGACCTGGACTCACCTTGAGCATAGACACGAGCCTGTACCAGTTTCTGCGTGAACGATTGATAATTGTTCCTGGAGACCACTGCGAAACTACCTCCCATAGCTGCCACCCAACTATAAGACCCATCAGCACCAAGCACCTTTCGTGAAGTCATTGGTCATCTCACGAAGCACCGATCAGAGCCCACTTCCTCCTCTTTGCCCAATCTGCAATTTGCCCAGAAGTGCCCAATCTCTCCCACCTCTCTCTCTCTCTCAACTCTATCGCCTCCAACTCCCTTGCTCCAACGCCTGTCCATTGAGTTCGGGAATACGCCTCTCCTCCCTTTTCCGCACCGATATACATCGAGGGGATAATGACACTGACTGCACCTAGTGCCTTGAGCTGTAATGGGAGGTTTCGGAAATATGGCGATCCACGTCGAAGTGCCATACCTGCCGGCAAGACGATGGCTGCTCCCACTGCCAGACCTTTGAGACCACCTTCAATGGTCGAATCAATGTAGCCTTGTTGCTGAGATTTGGAAGTGATCTAGCGCGCATGTCAGCATCACGGCCCCACTACAAGGTGGATAGATTCACCTTCATGTTGGATAGACGATATCAATGACAGTCTCAGGTAAGATGATACGATCGGTTGTGATCTTGGGTACTTGCAGTCGCTTCGTCGCCGCTTCTTTCAATGCGCTGATCCTTTTAAAAGTTCGATTCCGAATGAAATACCAAATGAATGACTGTTCAATACGTGCTTTGCATCTCAGACTGGACCTCGGCTTTTTTGGCCTTGCTGACCTAGGCAGCCCCGACGCTGCTACGGCCGCGTCATACGAGTCATCTTCACTTCCTCGGAGCCGATCGGATTCAACCCAGCAAAATACAAATCGATCCAGTCTGATTTGTATTCTCAGCGATTATTTCGTCCCTTGGAAACCGTGCTCTGATCCGTTCCGAAACACTGAAGCGAGGCGGGCGTCAAATGAGCCTCGTAGACGGATACGGACCCGTGGGCATAGCAATCATACATGACATTCGTTGCCGTCGCTGGTCGGCCTAGACCGCGGGTACGGCTTTTCTACGTCCACTCCTTTGGTCTAGAACGCACTGCTTGTTCGCATCTGCTCCAGCTTCTTCAGCACTTCTCCAACATTCTTGTCCAGATCTGCGGCGATAGATTGCTGTTTCGGGTATGGCAAAGTATTGAATGCCTCGCACAAGTCACCGTCGACTGTCGCCTTGATCGGCACATAGTAGCCTCGATAGGCCAGGTGGTCCCGACCGATCAACGAGATGTTTTGAGATCGCATGTGCTGAGATAGTCAGCAGAAAATTACGCAAATCATCTCACCATCTCCAACGTTTGCATAAACTCGACGTCGTCTGCCGAAATGAACGGAACAAGCGCACCAACAGCTCCCGAGATGGTGGTGTAGACCAAGACATCCCTTCCACCCTCGGCAAGCGGCACTTTGGTAATACTGCGTATCAGCGGTTTACCCGTACCATGGCGACGAACGATGTCACAATGCTGCCGACATTGTAATGTGCGATCAGATTCGTCTTGTTCGCAGCGCCCATCAAAAAGCCACGCTCGTGCAGGATCCCGGCACCAGTCGGGTCGTCGTCCACCTTTTCTGACACATGTTGATCCACACGGTTCAGGAAAATGTTGCCAAACTTGTCTCCGCAGGCGACGGTCTCATAATCAACGTTGGTCACACAAGTGAGCCATCTCGACTGCGAGTCATCCGCAAAGACGAGCAACTGTCGAGTCGGGATGGAACGATAGACACAGTAAAATGTCGATTCTTGCATGTCTCCCACAATTATCCGTGCTCCGACCACGTTGATTGTCATGACGGCCGTGGGGAAAGCCTTTCATTAGCGATGGGAACAAGAGACTAGCTCGACTCACATTGCTTTCACATTTACGTAACAAGGCTTTCTTACCTGCCTCGTACAATCGAAGTGATTTACCGACTCCGACGAGCAGGAATCCCTGGAAACCTGCGATCGCAAGAGGAATGTCGTCTGTTTTGGTCTGTTTTATAAGCTCAAATACATATTGACACCAACCTTATGCAAGAACTCGAGACCCCTCCCATGCTCTTTGAAAGTGTACACCCGTAACCAGCCCTCCTTCGCGCTTTTGGGGACGAGCTGAGCGCCGACAGCGGTACCTACCACCAAGAATGGCTCGCCATTGCCTTGGGGGAAATACGCAATCGTTAGGGAGAAGGCTGCCTCATCTTCGTCTAATTCGAGAGTCGATACCGTCTCGTTCTGGACGTCAACCATCAGGCTTAAAGGTACACCAGTGTGAGCGGTCAACACTCACGGTCAGAGGATCTAGTATGCGGATCAAAGAGGCCCATCGACCCGCGGGCGCTCGAATTCTCCCAAACTCGCTCGCGGGCAGTTTCAGCAATGACCGGTCCACTCGGTTGCCCGTCGCTTCCTGAATCGTCAGAGGACTCTGCTTGATTACACACCTTCTCCTTGACGATCCGTTCGACAGCCTTGCTACTGTATGTTCTGTGGTCGGTCTCGATGATGTAGAACAAGGGGGAATAAGGATGACTGATGAATTTTCGAGGAGTATACGTGAGCGCCGTAGAATCAGCCTTGAGTTTCTCCCCTAATTTCGGAATGGTGAAGATCCTGATGATCAGTGTTGCATTGCATCCGAGGAGCCTACCTGAGCGTGTTTCCAGAGATACCAATCAGACCGTCTGGGCACATACTAGCGGAGAAAGTCGAAGCGTATTCGAGTTGATCGTAAATCAGGGGCTGGGTCTGAAGCAGATCCTGGTAGGTGTACAACAGCCAGCTTCGGCTCGAGAATGCCATCACCGACGGAGATCCCTGCACATTCACTCGAGTTATCTTTGGCGCTTTTGCGCCCAGGAACCTTTGACGCGTGTCAGAAAGAGAGCCGTCGACTGGGTCCACCACTGTTCGCAGCAACACTCCGTTTGATAGACCGATGTTTAGGAACATGGTTAACCGATTCTTGTCGATAGATGTATCAAAGATCTCTGCAAGACAGATGGATGTGGGAGGCGCCGTCAATGCCTGGAGAGAGAGAGTTGCCAATGTGCTGTCAGGCTCGAGAGAGATAATGTGCACTGTTTGATTATCGCAACCAACGGACAGGTATGGCGTCCGCCTTCGGCCTTCTGGCACCTCTGCGATGCTGAGACATGTAGCCCGACCGGGAAGCGATTTCTTCTCCTGATACTCTGACAGCGAACCCTCCGGGTCGAGCTCGAAGTAGACGAGCTCATCCGTGCTCAAAGCGATGACGACCTGTCGTTTGTTGGTAGTCGCAGCCACAATCGAACAGCCTGGAGGTACTCCCCACTCGTCAACCCGATCGGAAGCACGAATGTGACGCAGACCGTAGGGGTGTACCTGCAAAAGTCCCGAGTTGCCCAGTTGCTGTACTGCAAGGGTAGGACTGGAAGAAAGGAAACCGGTATCGTTGACCTCCTCGATGGTCTGACCGATAGATAGTACCAGTGTTCCATTGGGGAAAGAAAGCACAATGTAAGAGTCGAACTCATCTGAGCTGTCAGCGATTTTAGAGATGGGTGCTCACCCTCGTCTGTTAGCTTCAACGTCCAAACGGCTGTAGGGACACCAGGCAACGGACTGGCGACCAGCTGCGCGATCTCCAGACCGTGTTTTAAGGTTCTGAACGTACTCCTCGGTCCGCGTCCACACGCCGCGTAGATTTGAGGAGTGTCTGAGCTGGACCCAAGCAGGTTGACGACTTTGGCATCGGTAACAGGATCCATCGACGGGAGGGTGTCTACGAGAAGCAGGTTTTGTAGAGGACGAGGGTTGAAAAAAGCGTATGGTAGGGGTCCTTCTGTGTCACCGTTCTGGTCGTAGTCGGAGGAAGTCCACTCTTGTTCATTATCGTCGTCGGCCAAACTCTGGAATTGATACAGGTTTCTGGAATCAGCAGGGGCGGCAGTCATCGGCTTACTGATCGCCAAATTCGCTCGCCACAAAGAGATACCCGCTCTTGAGCACACACAGGCTGGTCGCGACAGGGACGGTATCGAAGTACTTGATCCTTATGTTTCTCACGTCCTCACCGTCGTGATCAATGGTGACTTTGAAGAGGTCGCCATCTTCAGATTGCACCAAGAAGAAGAATGCGCCCTGAGATAAGCGACATCAGCAGAAGTTGCGCACCTTGATCTTGTGCATGACGGCAGCGACAATGATGTTTCCCCGACTGCTCTCCCCCCTCTGTACCAAGGGATTGCGTCGTCTAGGAATGGGAATTCGATGGGCATCTGCATCCATGTGCTTCCATATTACGTGGTCTTCGCAACAGACAAGCACTCCTGAAGGGCCCTCCCATCGATCTGATTGCGCGTTCTGACCTCCCGGAACTGTGTGTTAGCAAGACCATTGAGTTACTCACCTTGAACAAGCATATTCGCTCGACGGTCCGTAGGCTCGCTCCATTTCCTCACGACATGATTCAACCCCAAGTCGAGTTCGTAGAAAGTTAGATGCTAGATGGTCAGTGTGAGCCGCAATGTTTTAGCCCTACCTTTTTCGCGTTTGCGAAAGCCTCTCCCGTCGAGTCTTGATCCGATTCCTGATAATCTATCTCCAGAGCAGCATACATTGGGTTGTCGTAGCCTTGATCTACGGCCACGATGTGGGTCACCAACGTGTTGTTCTTGTGCGCTTCCAAGGGTGAAGAAGGGAAAAGCTTCCCTTCCGAGTTTCTGTTCAGCACGTAGACCAATTTTGCCCTGGATGGGTAAGTGTACATCCTGAAGCATGCGCTCACTTCTCCACACTGCACAGTCAGCTACAGTCTCTCTACATATACTCACGCTCCGACAAGACACGATCGCCCTTTCGGATCGACGGCAAGGAATTGACCTGGAACGACACGCCTAGGTCGTTAGCTTATAGACCTATCTACATTAGGTCCACTCACCGACTACCTGATTTTCCAAACACCTCCTGATACAGACTCTCGAAATGCGGTGTCGGAGAGACGACAAATTCTATAATAGAAAGTCGACCCGAATCAGATGACAGAAGAATATAGTCTGAAGGATCAATCGGGGTACGATCAGCCAGAAACTTACCCTTGGTCATTCCCGCCAAACGGAATGGTGCGATATTCCTGATGACACCGAAAACCTGTTGCAGTGAGCATGATGATCGCGTCCATGTAGAGCCTTACCTCTGTCGAGCATATCGTATCCACTACGAGATCAGCGATGGCTGACGATACAAGATGATCCAACTCACATTGACCGGTGGTCGAATTCAGTTTCAACAACTCCAGTTTTGTGCTGCCCCTCACCACCAGAATCTCTTGACCTTTTGTACCCGAGTACGACCCCACCGCAGCAGCAGTGATTGATGTCGGAGGGGAGAGGGTGAGGTTGAGGAGATGCATGGCGGTGTTTTAGGCGGTGTGGGTGGAAGACAGACAGACATTCCAAGATGGAAAGATGCGACAGTTGAAGCCAAGGGGCGGACATCGCCGACCACGATATGACAGCACATGTTGGCATACATATATAGTCGTCTACAAAGCTTGTTACATACGTCCTCGGCGACACCGTGACCCAAGCTATTCTGATGGTTGACTTGTACTGAGAGGCTGCTGAGGTATGCTCTGTACCTGCGCAGGCGCTGCATGAGCTGAACTGGCCAGGTTTGCCGATGGCGCATTGGCGGCAACGCCTATCATCTCCGGCTCGGGCGCCACGGGAAGTGTTGTGAAGGGTTGTTGGGTCCACTGCCTATACAGGTGTGACTCATCCCGATGCTTGAATTTGGCCAGCTCCTTTTTCAGTTCTTCATTTTCCCCCTTGATACGGGTCATGTGATCAATGGCTGACCGCATCAATCTCTGTGCCAAATATGCAGGAGCACCGACTCACCCTTGCTAAGAATCTCCCATTTGCTAGACTTGGTTCCTCTCTCTGCGGGCAACAACTCCCTCAACTCGTCGAAAAGGTCCTTCATTTCCTTGCGACGCTTTCGTTCCGCCAGCTTGTGGCTGATTCGCAATTCGGGTGATCGGGAAAAAGGTTGATCTCGCTTCGTGTTCTCACCCCCTTCGGGCAGCTGAAGGTGATCGGAGATGTCGGTGGCGTTTGCCTCGTTGGCATTCGCATGTTGGAGTGCGGCCTCCAAAACAGCCACCCCAGGAGACGAAGTGGCCGAAGCCAAGGTTTCATCGGTGAAGCGGATTTCGGGTGGTATGTGGGGCGTATTTGTTCCTGAAGTGCCAATTTGGTCTGCACTTGACCTTACGGAGGATAGCAGAGGGTCAATGTTGGGGTGTGATGGAGATGGATTGGGATTGGGAATGGACTGGGCATTGTCGGGAAAACCGAATTGGTAGGCGACGGACTGCATGTTATCCATCTTGGGCGGAGTCTTGGACAATAGAGACGAAATGGATGGACGTCGATGCCAATCAGACCAGGATTGTGAGAATGGCTTGACGTCAATGTCAAGAGAGAGAAGGCTATCGAGATTCGACGAGCGACGTTTCAGCGGGGGCTCCGCTACCTCAGCGCAAGGCGTGACGACCGTTTGAGAGGACGATGCAGAGGGTGAGTACGGGTAGGAAGAATCGTCTTCGTCCCGATGTCGTTTGAGACTGCTTGTTCGAAAAGGATTGTAGACGGACTGAAACGCGACGGGAGAAGTCGGCGACGGCAAACGCAGAGGCGGAAGGGCAAAGTCGTCTCTGGGCGAGCGTGCTGCTGAACGATGTGAAGGCGATTTGTCACCGCCAGTCGCCATAGAATACTTGGCTAGATCGAAAATAGGGGACAAGCTCCCGCTAGACTTGGTTGGGTTACGCAGACCACTGGAAATTGCCGGAGTGGAAGTCGAGGACGGTCTGCGAGGAGGCAATTGGTGAGAGATACTCGTTGTCTCGAGCGGTCTTCCCGGATGAATCTGCTCGATGGATGGCAGACTAGAGTGTGAGGGGTAAGATGGACGTTGTAGCGTAAGAGATGGTGGATAAAAGGGTCTGACACCTGTGTCAGCGATGTGCGCCAACGCCATGAGGAATGCCCTTACTGTGGGTGTCGTCTGTGATGATCAGACGGCCTGTATTGCGAGTCTCCGATTGGGCGATGATATTGAGTTGATGACATGTGGCTCCCCGTTGCTACGAGGGAGTCAGCATTGTGCTTGGCTTGACGAATGGACCATTGTGGACTGATAAAGAGGGAGAGAGCGAGTTGAAGGAAGGCAGGGGGCAAGAGATAAACACGTTTCGACCACGCGTACAAGGGAAAAAGTGCCACATTTGTTTATAACGCCGTCGGCGACTTACCTATAGATGATATTGTCAGAGGAGGAGTCTAGAGGGAGGGGAACCCGTTCTACAGGGCAGTGGATCTTGTCACTGAGAGGTACGGGATGGGAAGAGTACCGACGAATGTGGTGTAGAATGGTCACGGGGGGCGGGCGCTGAAAGGGTTGAAGTATCGATAAAGGCCTCTCGGTGCACGACTAGGAAGATAAAGAGAATGGCTATGTGCAGATTTCTACACTTGCTGTGTTAAAGGGGAAGATGATGGGAAGACGGGTTGGAACGACAACTCGAGAGACTGATGCCTTTTACTTCTACGCGCAGATGCATGGGCAGCGTTTCAAATCAATTTCATCTTGATGACTGGTTACTGTCGATCACTTGCGTAAACCAACATTCATACCACATTTCTGTGGCTGTTCTTTTTCTGCACATGGCGTTTCCCAATGCATTCGCCGGGTCTCTGGTAGAGATAGAGTCTCGGCGAAGGAGACAGGACGATCTCCTTCAGACCGCAACATATTCATATAGGTTATTAGGTTTTGCCAATACGCGTGGCGTCAATCAACCCATGTCTGTCACCTGAATAATGAAATTGGACCCCCGGTCCAGGCCCCCTTGCTTTCGCGCAAGATCTCGCCTCATGGGCTTGATCGACACGACCGACAGCCATCTGTCATGTATAGAACACCGACCCATCAACCGAGACATGTTATAGCCACTTGACAAAACACGGCTGCCGAAAGGAGGAAAAAAAAAAGAAGAGGAAAGACGCAACAGGATCGACGCTTTTCTCGAACCGTGTTCCTGTGCCGTGATTGTGCGTGACACATGGTCGAATCTCACCTCGCGCTCTACGGCCGCGTATCCATGGCAGATCAGACGATTTGCATACCCTCTCGGCCATGGCAGATCTCAATATTGAGCAACGTTTCCGGACGGATTAGGTGTTACGTGGGTGGTGCCACGTCATGGGTGATCGGCTCGATCGGCTTTTCGCGCGTAGGCCATCAACGATGGTCGGGCAACCAATAACATGAATATCATGGGCTGCTTGGCGTCAGCGCGACTGGGGTCGATTCATCATGACTGCGTCAAGTTTGACGTCTAGAGCTAGGGCGTCTTCGTGATCAAAATTCGAAGTATACATAACGGCGCACCGAAGGTTACGGAAGCCTTCACATGTCGCGATTAAGACAGACGTCTCTACGCAACCAATTCCTCTAGACCACGTTCCAGACACAATAGCCAGCTCTGCATATCCTCAACCGTCTTTTCGAGCTCTGCGAATACCTCGTGGCCGTCCAATTGACCGAGGTCGAGTGGTCTGAGCGGCGGGGGTTCCATGTGGTGTAGCTGTGGGATGGACGGTGTAGGAATCGTTGCATAGGTCGCTAGTGTAGAGGAATGCGAGAGGCTGGGTGCCATGGGCACAGCTTGAACCGATGGTGGTCCCAGTGGAGATGGGACGGGGAAGAACCGCTGCGGGGTAGTCGTAGCACTAGGCGAAGGGGGAAGCAAATCTGGCGTGTCGGGTATGGTGGAAGTGATCTGGAGTTCAGTGTGCTACGCGCCAAATCGACGAACCTTGAGCAGATCACGCAGACTCATTGCGGTACCAGCATCCGAATCAGCACGACTACCGCTTCTAGAACGAGCCATAGCGACCCCGGGCCCCTGCGCAAAGTTGGGTCGAGGTAGAGGCAACGCTCGCGTCGGGCTGAGGGGGTCTTCGTGCACCTGGGCCAGCGCCTGAGCTTGAGCCTGAGCTTGTGAACGGCCCTCCATGACAGCCACTGAAGCTTGACGCATCATTCCCGGACGCGGTGGCATAGTCCCGACGTCCCCACTCCGCTCTGGCGATTCGGTCGATTGGTTCAACGTAGGAGCAGCACTCTTATTTCTGTTGAGAAGTGGGGCTCGACTGTCACCGGAGCCCGATCCCAAGGCAATCGGCTTGCCGACCAAGGGAAACTGGAAACCTCGCAACCCCTCACCCACAGATCCTCCCGGTCGTCGATTGCCAGGCTGCTCCTTGCGCATCTGTTCGGGTTGCGATTTGCTGGTAGGTGCCGAGGCCAGAGAATCGAAACTCATCTTCGGTCGTATACCTCGGTCGACAGTGGGCGGAAGCGGCAAGCCAGCATCAAGGGCAATCTGCGCAATCGGTGTTGGCTGAGCGGAAATATCGGGTTGTACCGTGTTTTCGCTGCTCGCTGATGGGAGAGGCGGAGAGCGAATGAGGTTGGTCACGATGGCCAATGGTGTTGTGGATGATCCACCAGCTCGTCTTTGGCGGATTGTACTGGCGTCATAATTCTCGAAAGATTCTGCGTGCTCTTCAGGCGGAGTGTCGAATCGCCCGCGTTGCTCAACGGTCCCGCTTCCTTCTCCTGTCGACGGGGTGGCAGGCTGTTGATGTGCGAAAGACTGAAAGGGGTCAGGATCGTCCGATGACTCGTCGTGGAACAATCGCCTCAAGGATTGAGGTGCCGGCCGTGCCGTTGAAGGCGCCAGCTCTGTCATGCCTGCGATCAACGCCTTCCCAAAGTCTTTCTCTACCTTCTTGATCCACTAGCATACTCATTCTAGAACGGACAGTCTGCCGTGTCAGCACTTGTCCGAAGAGAACCCTTACATCGAACGCCCATCCAGCGGCGGCCACATCAGGATCCTCCATCTCATCCTCGATACTGGCGCCTACACCTGGAGCCAAACTCTGTCTTTGGCCTCCATTCTCTTTCCAGGCTTGAAATCGTGAGATGAGCTCGTTGAGTACAGTCAGTGGAGTCTTTGCTTGAGCCTTGACCCAGCGATGCTTGCTCAATTCTTCTGCAGGAAGTCGATCTCCTGGCTCCTCGTTGAGACATCCGACGACGAAGTCGCGCATCGGCTGACTCCACTCCTCACCCTCCAGCCTGGGTGCTCTCATTTTCTTGTCTCCAAGCAGCATGACTGCTCGTGCCGCAGGTTGTCCCGACATTGGTGGCTCCCCATAAGCCATCTCCAAGAGTGTGATTCCAAGAGACCAGATATCGGCCTTCGAGTCATACATCCTGCCCTCGGTCACGACCTCGGGTGCCATCCAGTAAGGGGTTCCGACAAACGTCGAGCGTTTTGAAGTAGACGAGTTGAGCAATGCGGCGACACCGAAATCGCAAAGGAGTACTCGTGGTGGAGCAGCTGTGAGTAGGATGTTGGCGGCTGATCATCAGCAGTGTCCAAGGGCGGGCCCACCTTTTATGTCCCGGTGAATCACACCGTTCTTATGCAGAAAAGCCAAAGCTACCAGCACTTCCCGGATGATCAGACAAATGTGCAGCTCTTTGAGGGGTTGAGCTCGAGACTGAGTTCAGCGTAGTCTTGGTCACCTCACTCACCAGCGTTCGAATGCTACCCCCCTCGGCACACTCCATGATGATCCAAACTCTCGGACCTTCCATCAAGCTGCCATAGTACTTGATGACATTAGGCATCGCACCCGAGCCACCCCCACTGGCGCCGAGCATGAGCTGCTGAAGAAGGGAGATTTCCTTTTGAATGTCGCCCACATCGTCATCTTCGGTATCAAGGTTGATGATCTTGAGCGCAACTATATGACCAGTGTTGATGTGACGCCCTCGGTAGACGGCTCCATATGCGCCTTTACCGAGTATCTCGAGCTTCTATTTCCGTTCAGCATCTGAACGTGAGGGACATGAGATGACCCACCTCGTAGACGCGCTCGGGCGCAATATCCTTTGGTTGATTGCCGAGCGACGCTAGGTAGGCCTGTTCTCGCGAGATGGCATTCGGAGGGGGCATGCTGACGATCCGATCATTCCCAGAGGCGATCAGAACCGCGGGCTGTGTCAAAAGCGTCGGATTGGCTAGGTAGTGTTGTCGAGAGAATCGTGACCAAAATGCAAGGTTGAGGAATTCCCGACCTGTAGATGATTACTGTTGACTTCTTGCCCTCACCGAGTCTACATCACCACTGTCGTCGCGCCTCGCACCGTCAGTCTCTGCATTCTATGAAGGTCACGATCAAAGCATATCATGCAGTCGCGGCCTGGAAATGGGACACTTCCACGGAGCCTCATAAATTGTTCAAATACGGTTCAACCAGCGGCACAGCGCAGGACGAACTCGACGTGGAAGACGACGAAGATGAAGAGGAAGACGATGTCTGCGGGATATGTAGGCAAGCTTTCGAGGGCTGCTGTCCCGATTGCAGAGTACCCGGAGACGACTGCCCTCTGAGTAAGCTGTTACTCATACAGAGATGATCACTGACAAGATAGTATGGGGTGAATGCTCGCATGTCTTCCACATGCACTGCCTTCTCAAATGGATCGACACAGAGTCTTCTAGACAACAATGTCCGCTTGATCGTAGACCATGGGGTAAGCACGAGTGGACAATGATCAACTAATCTGCAGCGACCGCCGATAGAAAGCCTGACAAGCTGCCGACAACGACGAATGGTGCACCAGTAGCAAGCGTCGCACCAGGTCCTATTGAGAGCTCCGAACAGGGAGCTGGATTATTTTCTCAAGGCTCAGTGCATACCGCAGTCTCCACTTCAGACGTGAACCTGGACGCGATGGAGGTGGATGTCCGAGCCTAGCGACTTTGAGTGGATTGTACCCTTTGTATCACTTTGGAACGACGTTGCATGATCTATACGACTGAATGATACGCATGAAACGATCTTTGAGGATGCGCCGTGATGCATGGCTGAGCTTCTATGGCCAACAGAAGAGTAAAGGATTGTTGACGTGTATTCTATCGCAGGCACCGCAGTCATTTCCGTGTTGGAACCCTTCTTGCTCGTTGTCCTTGTCAACATTCCTTTCCATCTCCCCTGATCGAAAGACCGGGTCACACCAGCTGACGGTGATGACAGATTCAGCATCAGTCTTACCTACCGTTCCTAATGGTCCATCAGATGGGATTCCAGATGACAGAGCAGATCCTCTGAGCGAGCTCGACAGATCTAGCGATGAGATTGGTGTCGAAACCATTCGCCCACCACCACCACCCCTCGACGAGGTAAGTCAGGTCGTGCGAACCAGCTGACAATGTCATAGTCGAGCATTCATGCTCTGGCTCAACGAGGGGATACAAGTGGGATTGTAAGGTTACTCGAGGATGATCCAACATTCGACCTTTCCAGTCGAGATTCGCAGAATGTCACTGCTCTACATTGGGCAGCCATCAATGCTCATATCGCTACTTGCCGATTCTTGCTCGACCACGATGCGGAGGTCGATGCTGTAGGAGGCGACCTGAAAGCGACCCCCCTGCAATGGGCTGCCAGGAATGGTCACCTATATGTCATATATCTGTTGCTATCTCGAGGCGCCGACCCGAATCTCCGCGACGCACAGGGTTTCAACACTTTACATCTAATCACCCACTCTAGTGCAGTGATGCCAGTGCTATATATGGTGAGCGGCAGTCAAAGTCCCGTACTGACGACAGTTGCATCAGCCGATTGCTATTGATGAAAAAGATACAGACGGTCACACAGCTCTTATGTGGGCAGCGTATCAAGGTAAGTGTATGCGGATCCCACTGCTCACGACAGGCGATGCTATATCCGTGGATCTACTGCTTCGTCATGGCGCCTCTGTGAGCACAACCGACAACGCCGGTATGACGCCGCTGCATTGGGCGGCCGTCAAGGGATCGGCGGCGTGTATCCGGCACTTGTTGGATCACGGCGCAGATCTGGAGATCAGGGAGAGTTCTGGCAAAACACCGAGAGATATGGCGGAAGAATTGAAGGGATCGGTCCCATTCAATAGGGGGTTGCAAGAAGCTGGATACACCTCCCTTGGCGTGAAGAAGCATGGCAGACTATCAGATGTAGGTTCAAGATCAGATTTCCACTTATGAACAGGCCAACACCGATCGTGTCATCTTTGTCCTGCCGACAGTCGTACTATTCATGATCTTTCAGACCTTTTCCATCTTTCCTTTCTACTCAGCTGTCTTCCTGGCGCTCGGGGAGTTCATGTTCCTCCAGCTCGTGAGTATGACTGGTCGGCCCGGAATGACACCAGTTTGTAATGAAGATCCTATTGATCCACCGGTCGGAAGAAACACCTTTGGCAAACTCGCCTCACTTTGTCTCCATCATCCTTGCATCCTTAATTTGGGTGTTCTATTCATGGGCGACTCGGCTAGTGACCGGTGGGTGTTTGGGTCAAACCTGACTCACCTCAGGCACACCCGGTCACGCTTTCGCCGATCTGATCTTCTTCGTCAGCTTTGGTATTTGCTCCTTGAGTCTTTACAAGGCAATTCGAACCGATCCTGGTTTTGTCGACAAACCGTCAAGCGACACCGAGGTGAAAATGGTGAGGGAGCGCAATGCGTTGTATTCTGACCACAGGCCTTGGAGGACCTAGTCGACGCCGGCAAACTCAACGGGACCAACTTCTGCATCATTTGCATGGTGTGTGTCAGCTCAATGCCAGACTTTGACGCCAGACCAAAAAGCCATTGCGATCGAAGCATTGTCGTCAATGCCGACGATGTGTGGCGAGATTCGATCAGTGAGTCAAGGGAAGTAGAGCGAGCTAAGAACAGCCACTGTCCCTGGATATGGAATTGTGGCAAGTAGATTAGACAGTCCGTTGAACACCTCTCTGACATATAGTCGGCTTTCGAAATCATCGATACTTTCTCTCATTCGTTCTCTCTCTAATATCCGGGATCGTCTCTTTCGATCACTTGACCATTGCCCGTACGTCCTCGTACAGTTGTGTGAGCTGATACGCAGATGTTCTCGAAAATGCACCCGAATATATCCCAACACCCTCGCCCGGCGTCTCGATCTGCGATGTCTCCTCACTCATTTGTCAGGCAGGTGCATTCGATCCGTTCCTGTTGGCGGTGGCTTTCTGGGCTACTCTTCAGCTCACGTGGACTTCCATTCTCGCCGTGTCTCACTTGTGGCAAGTCTCCCGGCAAATGACGACGTTCGAGGTATCGAATCTTGGAAGGTATGGCTACATGGGCGGTCGAGGAGGCTCGTCGCTGCGAGATCAGACTGGCGCGATGCGACAAGCTATGGCCGTGGGTGCTGGAGTGGGGCCCACTGGCGCTGGTGAAGAGGGAATGTCCGAGATTGGGGTCACAGGACCAGAGGGCAACTTGGTAAACTCTGCCCACGTTCACGGGCCCGAATGCGACCACAAGAGTCGAGTCGTCCCCGCAGGCAAGGCTCTGAGTACGATGCTGAAGAAAATTTCCGCGCCTTGCATGCAAGTGTTGGGATTGGACAGATTCACAAAGGGCAAGGCGCTTGGCGGAATGAAGAAGGCAGGCAGAGGGCAGAATCCGTTTGATCTCGGTGCAATACAGGTTTGTCTTATGCGGAAACGGGAAGCTAACTGTAGAACTGTCGAGATTTCTGGACGGGTGACGAAGGAATAGATTTCACGAAACTTTACGATGTGCCGCCGGAAGGTTGGGCCGCCTACAGACGAAAAGTGAAGATGACTGCTACGAGTGGGAAGGGCGGGTATCAGCCAGTGGACACTGTAGAGGAAGTATAGCTGGCATTTAATCTTCGGTCTCAAGTATCATATCGTCGTCAGTGGTCGTAATTATCTCGGCCGGTGGACCGTGTTACCGGTACCCTGCCCGTTTGAGTTCGCAAGCGATGTGTTCCTCTATCAGGACGCCTGGCATCAGCTTCCGCGCGACGGTGGCTCGCTCACTCAACGCCAGAAGGGCCGATCCGTCGAGAGCCCGATGCATGTCTCGACTTCTCCTTTTGCAACGATCTGAAGAGGCTAAAGCTGACTGCTCAATCGAAGCCCGCACAGTCTGCGCACCTTCGTTCGTGGTGTCTTCGAGCCCGATGCGTCCATTGAGGTCAGACGGCCTTTTCTCCTCCCCCCCTCTCAGCCTTTTCTTCTTGGAGTGTCTATGGCGTTGATCGAACGCGTTGAGCATCAAGTCGTGCTGGGCGTAGAAAGCAGCCGCGTGAGCGTGAAGCGACTTGATCAAGTTCTGATTGTGAGATGAACCCCATCCTCGAGACTTGCATCTGGGGGAAGTGTCATGGTCATAGGCGTCACACTCTGAAATCCATTGTCTGGAGAAACTGCTGCCGTGGGCGGCCGGTGTCGTGCACCGTGCCCACCTGCAGCATCTGGCTGAGAACGGCGGGCGGAAAGCGCCATGTGTGAAGTCTTGATCAGTCCGTTGTTCAACGGCTGATCGCGAACGGTGAAGATGCTTCTGATGTTTGATCGAGCACGCTTTCTCTTGAGACTCCGTGGTCTATCCTCTTCTTGCGACCCGGACATGACAGGCGAGAAGGGACCTGAGGATGAATATGAGGATGAGTAATGTTGATAGAGCAACCCATCATGAAAAGAGGTTTCCAACTTTTTTTTTTTGGATCTTCACGTTGCCATGTCCGAAGCACTCGATCACTTGCCCCAGGAACTACTTGTTCTCGCTCACAAGCTCTTGGCCGTGTCTCAGACTGGAACTGTTGACGCCATCAGGCATCTGCTCGATCAAGGCGCACCTGCCTGGTATCAGGATGAGGATCTAGGATGGTCATGTCTCCACTACGCCGCTGAACGCCGTCAACCTGAGGTACTAAAGGTGCTTTTGCGCGGAGGCGCGGTCTGGAATGCGGTCGACGAGTGGGGCAGAACGGCAGGAGAAATTTGTCTCAGTCTGGGAGATCAAGAGGGCTGGGAGGTCATTCGAAACGAGGGGATCCGTACAGGTGAGCATGGTGTGAGTTGCTTGCTGAGCCTTCAGAGATGCTGCATCACGCCCTGGCTGGCCCTTCTTCTCCCGCTTCCAACTCCTCAACCAATATTCGTCTCCGAGCAGAAGACAACACCTCGGCTGGGGACAATTTGACATTTCTACAGAGCAAGTTGACTTGGGACCAAGGGTCAGACGGGCGCGAGAGAGTGCTGGATGCAGATGGAAATGGCGTGATGATGGGCTGGGAGGAACCACTTAGTAATTTATACCACTTGACACCACTGATGGTAGTGATTGAGCATCTGAGGCTCCTGACACAGGGCCGAGACGAAAATTTATCGGTGTTGAACGTCGGTTATGGGCTAGGCATCGTGAGTTACAACGGTGCTTGCAGCTTACTTGAACAGATTGATCGCTTGCTACAAGCAACAAAGCCTCGAAGGCATATCATCATGGAAGCACACCCGGATGTCTTGCAACATATGCGAAAGCAAGGTGTTTATGATTGGCCGAATGTGCATATCCTCGAGGGAAGGTGGCAGGACTGGTTGCAAGGGGAAAAGATCTCCGAGGTGATCGAACTTTCGGATGGCGGATTCGATTCCATCTTTGTCGATACTTTCGCCGAGGGCTACGAAGGTGAGGGAGGTGCGCTGTTCTCAATGCTCATTGCAGACCTCAAGGCATTCTTCGAAGTGCTGCCGGATATCCTCGAAGCCGAGAATGGTCGATTCTCCTTTTGGAATGGTCTCGGGGCGACCAGTGAGTATTCCCTCCATATCATCGAGAATCTGCTGAGTCGAGATGCAACTATCTACGCAGTGTCATGTGGGCTCGCCGAGCTGCACCTGGAGGACGTCGGGTTAAGCGTCGAGTGGACGGATGTGCCGATCCCGGAATCGCAACGCTCAGAAGTCTGGAAGGGCGTGAAGCGAAGATACTGGGACCTTCCAGGATATAGACTGCCAGTGGGGAAGATGCAATTGATTTAGTGAAGCATGCATGTTTGGCCTGTAGACGTGGTGTCAGCTCTCGCGCGACTGCAAGGGCATGTGCAATACTCGAGTACTGTATCCCAGCCTGTCCGATGAAATCAATCTGGTTCGGTCCGGTGCCTCCGCCGGGTGTCGCCTATGTCCGTCTCAAAAGATTTCTTCGACTCGGTTACCCACGGCTCTGATGCCTCAAGTCGAGCTGCTAGTTGCGTGAGGGAGCAGCTAAATAGGCTCCGTCCGCTCGTCGATGACCACTTCTGCGCTTCGGGGCTTCCGGCTGATCCATAAGGGATCTCGTTCAAGCGGAGAGACTTGCTCTTTCTCCATACCTCTCCACATCGATTTGCATTGGGGTCGATCTCGTTCGATTTCGCGACAGTCTAGCTTTCAGTCATCTTCGCATACCGTTGCTCATTTCTGAACACCCCTGTCAGATTACCTAGGAACGACATCGAACAGCTGCCTCAGCTCATCTTTACTGCGCTGTTTCACGACCAGATACCGAAACGTCACTCGATGTCGCCCACACCCCCGAAGTCCGACTTGGAGGCTCCAAATCATCGGTCAAAGGCTGCTCATGATACTACTCCTTCGCCTGCAAGCACGAGTCGCTTTCCGCAGCTCGACCGCACAAGTCACGTCGAAGAAAACTCTTCATACGCATTGTCGGATTTGCCCGAAGCTCGTTCCGAAAACCCGACCGTGTCGAGGCCATTAACCCACGTTTCGTCCACAACTACCTTATGTCATCTATCAGATGATGAAGATGAGATCCATACCGGAAGACGGAAGACGGAGGATCCGATAGATCTCCCACCGACGATACATGAGACCCCATCTGCCGCGATGGCAGCGATCACACCAAAACATGTGCGAGACGACCCGCCGCCACCAATCCCGGCACCTGATCTGGTTGCTTATCTCGATCCAGCCAGTGCAGGCGGCGGGGGACCGTTGAAGAGGATTTCAACCCTGCAAAGGGAAAGAGCAGAGGCCGAAGCTAGGGAGAGAGCGGAAAGAGCGCATCGTGAAGCTCTAGGGTTGCCAATCGTCCCTGTCTCTGAGGGGTACTCATCTGGAGGGATTCTCAACCGCTTTCGGTCAGGGTCGACTGCCTCCAAGAAGAAGCCACGATTCGTGACACCTTTGGTTCACCATGAGGAGGAGACGACTTCTCGATCCTCCATTGGATTCCGACCTACTTTAACGCCAACTTGGAGCTCAAACACCCTAGCTGATGCGGAATCGGTCAAAGGGGACAGAGATTTGTCTCGGGCCCCTGAGTCAGGTCCGCCGTCCGAACAGTACGTGTATCCGGACGGCGGCTATGGATGGATCGTAGTCATCTGCTGCATGGTGTTGGCGGGAGCAACCATGGGACAGGGTATGAATTACGGCGCATATCAGTCGTATTACACAAAAGTCGCCTTCCCTCACGCCAGCTCGGCATACATCGGTGTGGTCGGTACGATGAATGCATTCGTGAGTGATTGTATAAAGTTCCAAGCTGACGATCTAGTTTATGAACTTTGCTGCATTTTTTTTCGGTCGGCTCGGTGATCGGTATGGCTACAAGGTGAGCGAGATGCAGAATCAAGCTCATTTCCCAGCGAATCTTGTACATCTCGGTATTCGTTGCATGGCTCGGCATGTTTATCGCCAGTTGGTGCTCCGAGTTATGGTTATTGTTGCTCTTTCAAGGTATCATGAACGGCTTGGGCTGTGGGATGGCAATGCCGCTGTTCATGTCACTGCCGAGTCAGTGGTTTTACCGTCGCCGAGGGCTTGCAAGCGGTCTCGCATTGTCTGGTGCAGGCTTGGGCGGTGGAACTTCCATCCTGATAGTGCGCGAGCTATTGCAAGTTGTTGGCTACAAGAGGACTCTTCTGTAGGTACTCACCGTCTGCAAGGCTGAGGTCAGGATCATTTCATTTGTGAATGCAATCGCTTGCTTGACTGCTGTTTTCTTCATTAGAACGAGACCAGCATCGCCCGAGGCTTCGGGTGGCGGCAGGGGACCGTGGATGGACACTTCGGTTGTCAAGAGCTCTGGCTTTTGGAGCATATCGATCAGCTTGGTAGTTTCTACCATAGGCTATGGGCAAGTCGCCAAGCTGGACCATCCCAGACAAGCTGATGAACAGAGCACCATGGGTATACTTGCAACAATGGGTCGCCCTTGAACTGCCTTCAGTGGATCCGACACTCGCTGCTTTGTGAGTGACCCGTTACGTTGTGTGCTGAATTGAGACCGGCGGTGTTGATAAGCTTCTGTTTGGCCTTCGGTCGAGCTATGATAGGAGCAGTGGCGGACGTGATAGGCCCTCTCAACACCTACGCCCTCGTATTCGCTCTGTCGGGAGTCATTCAGCTGAGTTTGTGGCTGACGGCGAAATCTTTCGCCCACGTGTGCATTTTTGCGGTGGTCTACGGACTTATCGCGACAGGCTTTTTGGGCCTCATTCCTCAGATCGTGGTGCAACTCTTCGGTGCCTCGAACTTGGCTTCCAATGTTGGGTTACTTATCCTCTTCAACGGCCCAGGCAATCTTGCTGGATCTCCAATCTCAGGCGCTGTATACGATGCGAGTGGCCGAAGCACTTTCAAGTGGGTGATCATCATCAATGGGTCTCTCCAATTGTGTGGCGGGTTAATAGCGTTTTGGGGTGAGTCTTCCCCTGTCCTCCTTTGCTCAGGCTCACCCTAATCAGCCAGATTCAAGGCAAGTCGCAACCTCCTTGCCCGAGTTTAGTCCTTTGACGGGGATTGGACAATAGTACAAAGGATGCATATCATTATAGTGTCGCGGCCTCGTACAAGCAAATCCTACTGCAACGCAAGGGACAGGCAAGTCTGAGATTTCCGCTTATCGCTCCTGCAACCGGGAGGATCACATTTGTGCTTGTACGACACGCAGAAATCACACAGCATGTCCGATCAGGCATCATCTGATCCCACAGCCTCGGCTGAAGGTGAAACAGACAGTGAGCGATCGAGCTTCAATGTGTACGGGTCTGACTGATAGTTGGCGTATACGTGGTATACGGTGTTGCCGGTCTGGCGCTCGCCTACGTGTTCTTCTTCTTGTGTCTCAGAGGTAGATTTGGATTCGCCTTTCGGTCGTCCTGGATAGGTCAGAAAAGGTGCATCATTTGTGGCAGGGGTATCTTCGGTCGAGATCCTTCAATTGCCGAGTCGATTCCGGCAAGTAAAGAGACCAACGGGAAGGTACGCTGGCATCATAGCGACGAGAACGCATTTTGTGAGCCCTCACGAGGCTGGAGAGGCTGGCAGGATAGACTTTTCCTACTTCCCGGGGGTCTTAAAAGAGAGCGCTTCGCATCTCGTGTACGTCAAGATTGCTGTGGTTGTTTTGGCTGTGGAGGAGAGGAGAGGGCAGTCGGAAAGTGATCAGTGTAGCCGATCAAGTGTTCTATAGAAACAGACATAGATCACTACCCGTCTGCGCCCCTGTACACTACTCGTACGATGTGTAGTGATGACTCTTATACGGGCAAGCCAGCAGTCAAACACCCCCCCATTTCGCCACTCGGCCGGTCGAGTGACGCGTTGATTTTTTTCTGATTTTTTGCATGTTCGTCTGTAGAGTCAATTCGACCAATCATCCTATCCCTGCGCCATCCGTCATGTCGACTGTCCTGCTGCCATTGCAGGCAGCAGCTCCAAATTCTTTGCTCGCCAATCTCACCTTTGAGCCGCTGAAATTTGGTCCCCCAACCACTAGGTCGAACGCCATTGTTGCAAAGGGCACGCGTGAGGTCAAGCTACAACCCAGGGCCCCTTCCAAGGCGGTGACCTCCTCTCCGGCACAACATTCGATACGAGAGGAGACTTCAATCAGCTCATCTTCGACTGTCGAGCAGGAGCATCACAGAGACAAATTCGCAAGCCACATCTCGCTTGCATGGCCAGATTCCGTCTCGTCCTATAATCGGCCGGCGGCTGGACTTCAAAACCCCTCCATGGCATGCTATGCCAATGCGACGCTGCAGATACTACTACATACCCCACCTGTCCTCATGGCAGCCTTGGAGCACGAAATCAATGCTTGTAAGCCGCCTATAACAGTACACGACTTACGGAAGGTCCGCAACGAACAGAAAAAGGATTCTGCATGCTTTGCGCTCTCCGAGTCATCGCCAACAAGCATTGGGCACAGAGGCATCAAAATCCAGTCATCGTGCATGGGAATCTCAGTCGTTAGTCTCTCGGCCACGATAAGGCTCACACTCAAGGCATACGGAAGGGATTCAGTAAGAACCGCCAGGAAGATACACACGAATTCTTTCGATTTGTTACGGATGGTCTGCAAGCGACGGAAATGTTCGGCCAACCCAAGTGAGCAGAGTTTCGCGTGACAGTGCTCACGTAAGAAACACGCCCGAAAAGGTGAAGCAATCTACTTGGGTCTACCGTACTTGGGGAGGGCAGGTGCGATCACGAGTCGTCTGTTCCAAATGTCAAAAGCCCTCGGACACTTTTGATTCGTTCTTAGACATCAGTCTTGACGTGACCCGTGGAGGTCGACCGAGACTCGTGGAGATGTTGCAAGGTTTCGTAAAGGAAGATCGCCTTGAGGGGGACAATAAATACAATTGCGAAAAGTGAGCTCTTTTAACACTTTGTCTGACATTCAGCTGCAAAGCAAAAGCCAATGCGACCAAATCTTTTCGAATTGCCAAAGCGCCACCTGTCCTGACCCTGCACTTGAAGCGATTCAGTGTCAACTACAACTCGTACAGTGGACGGGCCCGGGCGGACAAGAACAATCAGTTTATCGAATATCCCGAATTGATCGACATTGCACCGTACATGGTCGACACGACCTCTTCGGGGACCAAATATCGCTTGTTTGGAGTAACTTGTCATCGTGGAGTGGAATTGCGCTTTGGACATTACACGTCTTATGTGAGGAGTATGGACGACCGATGGTACCATGCCGATGACGATGACGTCTCGCCCGTCTCTTCCCAAGAAGCTCTATCGGATAAGACGGCTTACCTCCTGAGCTACATCAGAGTCGGCGACGAGACCAGCATCAAGGCTCCCATATCCACAGCCGTAAAACGCAAATCTGAGGACGTGCCACCGCACGCCGACAAACCCTTCAAACGAGCTGCGCCGTCCTCAAACACGAGTTTCTCATCACCTCCAGGATTCCCTACGATCGGTCTCACCGGGAGTCCTCAAAGAACAGAGTTCACCTATCGACCCAAGAAACAGGAACCTGCAGCATTTTATGCAGACAACTCGAAGAGAACGGGGGCAAAATCGCGACGTGATCGTTTGGGACCTCCGATGCCATTCAAACACGGCCATAGTAGGAAACCTGGAATGATTGGGAAGATGAAACGGAGATTTTGACACACGAAGGGCCGGGTTCGCTAGTGCATGAAGTTTATCAGATGCCCAGTGTCCAGCTATGGTTTGACTCGTTTAACACGGTTGATCTGGAAAAACCAGCCAGCGTTTCTCAACGAGTCCTGTACATATTCTGCAAAGATTCCCGCCGTTTGCTTCAAATCCAAGGTGGTCGTGTCGATCTCGTACTCTCCAGCCAGACCGTTGACAGTGTCCAATCCTGTCGCATCGCCCTTGCCAATTCTACCAGGTTTGACAAAATGGGCTATTTCGTACGTCATTCGATTTTCGAGGACATGCGATTCGTCGTGATCCTTGAGAGCGTGTCGCTTGTGATCAGTGAGACGAGCAATGTTGGCTTCGGTCGAGCATGTGAGCACGAGGTGCAGAAGAGGAAGGTGGTGATCGCTGGCCTGGGCAAGGTATAGATCCTGGTATTTTCGAGTAGGCAGGGAGGAATACAATGTGTCGGTCAGGATGTAGACGGGTGGCTGTGCGATAGTAGGGCAATCACTGGACGCAGGAGTGCTGAAGAGAGACTCGAGTACGGTCTCTCGCTGCGTGCATAAGTCTTCAGTAAATCAGATTGAGAGCAACTTGCCAGCTTGTAACGAAGCTCATCAGCCTGGGCGGATGATTGGAATAAGTTGCTCGCCGCGAGATCGAGCTGGTGCGTGTCGAGCACACGCGCGTTGGGCAACAGCTTGCTTTGTCGTCAGCGCAGGGAGCATACCGTCGACTCACGCAAGCTCCTGAGCGCAAGCGTGCTTGCCTACCCCAGGGAACCCATTGATGAGGATGATAGCTGCGTCAGGCATGTCAGAAGAGACAGGACGTAGCAGTCCCCGATGGAGCGTCAGGATCAAAAGGAATGATCTTTATACCTCTTGAACAAGGGCGAGAGGGCTGGCCATAGCGGTCAGGATTGTCTACCGGTTGCCCGAGTTGCTCCCGACTAGGGGCTCGCCCCTCGAGCTATGACATCTTGGCTGTACGACTCGAGCGGTGCCTTCTATCGCTCTGGACCTGACCATTTGCATGTACAAACCTTGGTCAGTGGAGGCTTGGGGTTTGATAGGATGGGGCGTGGATCACAGACATCCCTTTGGGTCAAGGGATGAGCGTCTCCTCGTTTTCATTACAAATATGTTTGTAATCCCCTTCGGCCTGTGATTACAAAAACACCCATGCCCCTTCGGATCCGAGAGAGTGGCCAATACCTCCATGACCGATTTTTCCTCTCCGAGTTTTGAACATCGATCATCACACTCTGAGTCACCAACTCTGACCCTCATGCAATCGCCAAGCTTGCGCGCTATACTTCGTCAAGGCGCGCCGAGGCCTCTTTGCAAGGCGTGTATACGTCGCCAATTCTCATCATCCCCCTCCGTTCTTGTCCATCGGCCTCAAGTGCCGTACGACCTGCCCAAACCTCAAGTCGATCCTTATGGGTTTCCAATTCGGGAAGGGCCAGACGCCGTCGACGAGGACAGTGAGGACGATCCAGCATGGAGAAGACGTGTCGCCGATTCGGAGAAGGAGGAAACGATAGAGAGTCAATTGCGCAAGTTGGCCGAGCCGACACGATTAGGGTTTTACGAACGCTACGGATCGCACGATGGGTACGGACTGAAGAACAAGGATCGTTGGCGCGTCAACGAGGAAGGCAAGCTGGAAAAATGGGAGGCTGCAGGAGCAGACTGGAAGGCACGGTTGGGATTCAGGTCACACGCGTTTCGTCCTGGTGGTAGAGTCGAGGTGATCGGCTTTCAGCATCGCAAGTCACCCAAACTGCCCGTCAACTATTCTTATCAGCCTCAACTTGACACGCCATGGGGCAAAAAGATAGAATCCGTCGAGGCAATTCATGACCCATTCCTTCAGCTCGCCGAGGATCACGTTGCACCACGTCGGATCGATCGAGCCTCTCCACCTCATTTAGAGGCATCAACGCATTATGCGAAGGAGGCGATCAATGAGAAGGGGAGGCAGGCACGGAGAATGAATTGGGAGGTCAATCCTGATACCACGCATAGAGCGGACAATGTGCACGTGCACACCGGTGATTGTAAAGACAATACGAAGAGGGAAGAATTTCGGCTGGACAATCGACGACGGCCCGCAGCGGACAGACTTAGCAGTGAGACGACTGCGCCTCGCCTCAAAGAGGGCTCGCCTTGGCATTTGACAATGAGACGATCCTACAGCACCCATCAGCACCGTGAATCTTCTCGAGGGCCTGAGAACGCTAGAAATGGTCATATTGTCAAAACATCAGCCGTCGTATTGGAGGACAAAAGATCCTGGCGACCCAATAAGAAACTCACATATTCCGCCATGGCGGGTGTCAGGGCTTTGCACGATTCGGATCCAGTAAAGTACGATCGGAAGTACTTGGCCAAGCATTTCGGCATTTCATATGAAGGTGTGACGCGAATCCTCAAGAGCAGATGGAGAGACAAGGCTGGCACCGCTCCGTCAGAGCCAGTGCCTGCGGGGATAAAGGCGATCGAGGAGAAGAGCATCAGCGGAACCAAGTGGGACAGGCGGCCCGAGACTTCGCCTAAACTTAGTGTTTTACATGCGTTGCGCCAGTCGTAATTACAGATGTACGTGTACAACATCTACATTGAAGGCGTCAAACGATCATACTGTTGATCAGCGGCGTTGTTGTCTAAAAAGACCTACTCTAATCCAGTCGTCTATAGCGGAAGCTTCACCTGCCACTTCTCTAGCTTCCATCCATACCCACAACTATCGTGAGCGAGACCCCAGTAAGACACTCACCTTCGCCATCGCCCAGATATTCCCCGAGGGTACGGCCGAGATGGCTTCCCGAGTGCCCATTTGACGACCCAATTTGCGCAAGATGGGCAAGGCACTCTTGAACAGGTCCATATTTGGATCGAGTTGACGACCGATCCCCTCCAGAAGCAAGATTGAGATTACAGTGTTCACAAAATCTCCCTCAAGTTTGACGTGGTGTTGGCGCACGGCGGTGAGAACATCGGTCAGAATGTCGGAGATTTTGATCTTTGCCAGCGAAAAGGTCTTGGACTTCACGGATAGTACCAGATGCTGCACCTTTAGTGCAAAGGTCTCCTCGTCGATGACATGTTCAGGCGTGCGACATCGCTCTACCATGAGTTTACCTGCCCTGTAGCCATCAAATTCAGCCACTGCCTGGAAAAGGTCGAGAAAGTCTCGTCGATTTTTATTGTCGAGCGTAGTGACCAATCCAGCATCGATGAACACCAATTGAGGAACAAAGCCCTCCAAATCCAGTTGTTCCAGGCGCTCCAACCATTGAGCAGGATCGTGGGCTAAAGCAGCGAGCTCATGTACCAGCTTGTTTGCGGAAGGGGATTGATTGGGAATGATCTCGTCTCTTGGCTTCTGAAATCGAGCGAGCAGGGGAGCAAAGAAGTCTGAGCTGGACGGCTTGTAGAATCGGACCATTATGTTGCCGCTACTCGTCAATGCTGTTTAGGAAGCGCTAAGGAAGCGTACGGATGTAAATCTCCATGCGTCCAATTGTCGAGCAAGAGCATCTCCTGCTATCAGCTTTGTAAAAGTCATGGACATGCCAGGAAAGCATCCAGCCCAATGTTCGCGATCTTGTCGTCGTATGGCCCCCCACCGTTGCGCAGAAAATGTTTGAGGGGAAGCGCGTCTTCGAATTCCTCCATCAAGACCTGTTTGCTCTCGTCACGTTCTTGGCCGTTCGACGCCAGACCGAGTTTGATTGGGCGCGGAAACGTCACACTGCGGCCCCGAGCTTCAAAATTCGTTTCGAATCGTTCCAAATTGTCCGCCTCAACTCGCAAATCGAGTTGAGAGTTCATCATGTCACCAAACACCGAAACTTCCTCGGGGAGAGACAGCCATTCCATACCAGGCAAAGCATTGAGTGCATTTGCGAAGACTGACATTATGACGATGTCACGGCGGATAGTTTTGCTGGCTCGCGGGTGGAGTACCTTGATCGCCACGGCGGTAGACGATCCTGGATCCAATGCAGCGCCCAGAACATCGCGCTTAAGCTCCGCCTTATACACTTGGGCAATTGCGCCGCACCCGATAGGTGTTTGATCGAATACCTCGAAAATATCCTCGAATTGCATGCCAAATGCTTCGGTGACCGCCCTTTTCGTGTGACGGAAGGAGTGAGGCTGCCCGTTCGAATGAAGTTTGGACATTCGATCACAGAGAGCAGCGGGGAAAAGATCCGCCCGTGATGCTGCCCACTGACCGAGCTTGATGAAGGATGGGCCAGCCCGCTCCATCTGTTTGACGAGGAAAGCATACCACCAGATGGCGCCCCAGGAGTCCTCCTCCTGAGCGACCGGCTTGCCTAGACGTCGGCGAGGAGGTTTGCCCACCAGCAGCATTGGGCTTGTTGCAATGACAGGAGCGAAGAGAATGAAGAGGTGGAGAAAGCGAAAGAAGGTTAAAACTGGTTCCACAAAATACTCGCGAAACCATTCCAAGACGCCCTGAGGCTGCGTGACTTTATGCTCGGGTTCAAGCGGGGGCACTTCGAGGTACGAGGCTCGTGAACTGCTGTCGTTGAGCACAGGACGACGAAAATAGACGAAGGATCCGATCCCAATACCTGCAATGACGAGGAGCGCAATGCCCGAAGAACCATCGTTGTCATGATGATTCACCTCCGGTTCGAGTGCAGTGGACGTGTCAGAGCGACCAGTGCGCTTGAATCGTCCTGACACTATGGATCGTAGCGGATTCGTCAATGTCGACAGCGAGCGACTTGCCATGGAAAGTCCAGTCGGCGAAGTAGAAGAGAAAGAGCTCCGCGTTGAGGACGCGGGACGGAATTGACCCTCTTCGGCTCGCCGGCGAATATCCGACCATACGGAGTTCTGCAACACCGGTCCTCGGACTTTGTCCAGCTCGGCTTCTAAGGTGACCAATGATCGCCTGACCACGGAGGGAGCGACCGCATTCATCCGACGGACTGCGTCATTGATTTGTCGTACGTTCTCCTCGTGAAATCTTCGTTCTCTACTTTCCCATGCTTCATCGCGATCCGGAAGACTGTAACGTGGAGGCAGAGGAACGAGTGACGTGGTTGAAATGACGGAACGGACAAGATGAGTCGTGTATGTTGTGACAAGGGTGGACCTAAACGCGGTCAAGGAGGAATCAAGGTTGTTTTGCAGTTCAATCCACGGTGGAAGGGCACCTTGCCGTTTGATGATGCGGTTCCTGTCATTACTCAAAAGTCCTGCTAAGGCACATACTCACATTAACAATTCTCCGTTTTCTAATTTCGTCAGCGGAGTTGAGCGACCCTGGGCGGACAGCTTACCTATGTGCGGGTTACCGGCCTCTGGATCGCGTGCGATAGGTTGACCCTTTCCCTTCATGACGTTGAAGAGTCCAGCATCTATCATGAGGAACGCCGTTCAATGAGAGACTCACCCTTGGCGCGTTGTATACGGTCTTCGACCAGTCCAGCCCATGCTCGCACGCCGCTGGCAGCACCCTTCTGTGCGCCAAGAACACTTGACCCCCGGATCTGCCTGTTCGCCATGAAGGTGTCATCTCCTCCGTCGACGAGCTGTGTTCCCAATGACCCCAATCCCAACTTGTAATCGAGTGCGCCCTCACGAGCATGCTCCACTCGCTTTATCAGTCGGCCCGCCTTGCGCAACTCTCTCACTCGAGCTTTCGTTTTCGGGTCGTGGAGCTCGAGGATATTCTCCAGTGCATTTGCATCGGCCTTTTTCTGCATGAACATGCCGTGACGGATTTTGGGTGCTTCTTCTTGTTGGTTATCGCCAGTATAGGTAGAATGCCACGGTCGATGCAAATGAGGGGGTATAGTTGTACGGTGAACGCTAGCTGGGGTATCCTCGTCTCGAGTAGCTCCTCCTACCTTGGGCTGCATCTTGATACCCTTCATCCAGCCTTTGATCTTGTCATCCGCTGAGGTATGCTTGACTCCTTCCCCGGATCGCAGCGGTTTGTAGGCATCGTTCAGCATGCGTAGAACCGCATCGGGCATGACCTCGTCTCCCATCCAAATGGGACCTTGGGTCAATCGAAGATGATCGCGGGTTGAGCGTTTCGATGTCTCGCGCTCCTCCTCCTCGACGGCATCCTGGAATAATCGAGCCGATCCGGTTGATTCGGAGGAGGTTGATGCCGATCGAATGACGGGTAAGATGACTCGAACAACCGAGGCTGTCATACCACCTCGTTGGACAAGCATGGCTGACCGGAAGACACAACGGCACTCCTCCGTCAGACGGTCGATTCGGACAATGTTGACAAGAGGGGGGGGGGGGGGGTAAAGGGTACGAGGTGACGATGCCACTCCAATAGGTTGGTCACGTGATAAACCCGGGTGGCGAGATCGACGCGTCGGAAATGTCCGCCTTCTCAGCGCGCTCTGAGCTATTTTCCTCCCAGTGAGGCTCACACTCTACCTGAACATCGTGTACTCTGTTCCCGATGTCCGTTCGACCCTTGCTGTCTAGACAGCAGGTAGCAGAGAAGATTTGCTCTGGCTCGCTCCTTATCATCTACAAGAACCAGGTCGTCAACGCCACCCCTTGGGCCAAGCACCATCCTGGGGGCCACCTCGCCTTGTTGCACTTTGTCGGTCGTGATGCTACAGACGAGTTTGAGGCATATCATTCCGACTCTGCTCGTGCGAGAATGCTTAGGATGGTCATAGGCAGGATAGAAGCCGACGAACTTGGCTGGCTGCCGCTCACACCTCCGATCGCCTTGGGTCTTGTACCCCATATCGACGGTCGGGCTGGTCATTGGATGAAGGAAGGTCAGGTCGCTCTCGGCAGCGACATCAAGTCGACCGATGACGCTCCGGTCGTCCTACATCCCTCGCACCTCGAACCGCCGCCGAGCAGTGTCGATAGACGGCAAGAAAAACTCCGGTCGGTCGCATATCAAGATTTGAAGTGTCGGGTGGAAGCCGCGGGATTATTCAAAAGGCCAGGACCTTTGGCTGGCTATGGCGGAGACCTGGTGAGATACATATTACTGGCGACTATTGCCTTCGGTCTGCACTTGAGGTGAGTCGACGGAAAACCCCGCTCGTCCTATGCTTGCACTCGATCGCTCAAAAACAGAACATCAGGATGGATGGGGCAAATGACTTCGGCGGTCTTCTTGGGGCTATTCTATCATCAACTGACATGTACGCAGACATTGTGATCCGTTCCAAGCTGAGAACAGTCTTGGCACATGACCTCGGTCATACAGGGGTCACTGGCGATTGGTGGTGGGACCGCGTGCTGGGGCGGGTTGTCGCAGGCTGGATAGGTGGACTGAGTTTGGGCTGGTGGTGCGACGTGAGTGAGACGGTTGATCGGACTGACAATTCAGAACCATAACATTCATCACTGTGAGCGCTTCGAAGAGTTTCGCTCACTCTAGTGGTCACAAACCATCCGGAACACGATCCCGATATCCAACACATCCCATTCTTCGCAATCACCAAGGAATTCTTCGGCAGCTTGTGGTCGACATATTACAAACGGGTCATGGCGCTCGATACTTTCGCAAAGATGATGATACCTCTGCAACACAAGATCTACTACGTCGTGTTGTCTCTCGCTCGGTTCAATTTGTACGCCAACTCCTACACGTATCTTTTCGGAAGCAAGCCAAAACGAGACGGCTTTTGGCGATTTGAATTGGCTGGTATAGCATTCTTTTGGCTGTACTTTGGCTCCATGCTCTACTCATTGCCAAGCCTATCCATGCGTGTGGGCTATCTCTTGGCCAGCCACATAGCATCAAGTCCGGTTCACGTGCAAGTAAGCCCAGAGGACGACCGACGCTCACGCAGATCGTACTCTCTCACTTTGCATGTCCCACCGACGACCTCGGTCCGGCCGAATCATTTGCCTCGAGACAGCTGCGGACGACAATGGATGTGGCTTGTTCACCCGAAGTGGAATTCATACACGGTGGTTTGCACCTGCAAGTCACACATCACTTGTTCCCCCGCATGCCTCGGCATCAATTGCGAAAAGCCAGTATGCTGGTCAAGCAATACTGTCAAGAACAAGATATCGTTTACCGGGAGCATGGTTTCATCGAGGGGTCAGAATTCAGATTCGCTGCTGTGCTCGATGGCTGACGGACAGTAATCGTCAAGTGTTGCGAGTCTTGGAGGATGTTGCGAATCAACTGAGCTTTATCAAGACAGTCGCTGACGCGGAGGTGAACAAGCTACACTAGAAGTATTGTTAGAGAACTAGAGGGGGATCCGTCTTCGTATCTGTCAAATGTGTATGATAGGGGATCGTCATGTGGAGACTCCGCGCCCTCGGCGTTATTCGCCACCCGTCATTGCTGTCCCATTTGTCCCCGCCGTCGTCACGACCCCCCCCCCCCCCCCCCCCCCGGTGCTAGATGAGTGGTCCCAGGCGATACAACCCATCCTGCCTGCCATGTCGTTCTTCAAACGAAACGATCCCAACGCACCTGCAGCTAGGAGAGCAGCTGCTGGGGGAGCTGGACCCACATATGAAAGGCTATCCGAATCGCCCCTGCCTCCACGTCGCTCCCCTGCCCCTCCAGCCACCGATTCGCAATTCTCCCAAAGGCTTCCTCAACCTGACTTTTCAAGGTCGGGAGGCTATGAAACACCCCGAGGTCATCATAACGAGAAGCATCAATACCAGCCCCAGCATGTGACATCTGGACGGGGATTGTGAGCATGTCCTGACTCTCGTTTGCTGATCCAGAGGTTCAATATTGCACCCTGTCCCTCGGATCCCCTCGCACTCACCAATCGGCTGGTCGTCAATCCCGGAGATTTCCCACCAGATGTGGAGTTTGTTATCTTGAGAGAAAAATTTGTGCTGTCTATCATGTAAGTATATTTTGCGCGACCGCTCAATAGCCAGTCGGGATCCCACGGGAACTCTTCCACCAAAGCACCTAGGTCCATCCAAAATTATCCGTCAATGGGTCGGTCTCTCTGCGGTCGGTGAAACGGTGGAGTGCGCGCCCTATCAAGCGAACAATGGGGATTGGGCGAGTACAGTAGAGCTTGAAGTCGCGTTCCGCCTCAAGCGGAAGGAGACATCGGACCTCTTCGATAGTGAGGACATGGCGGCTGCTTTTATTAGTGTAAGCCATTGTAATCGTGAATCTGACCCTAGGCTTTTCCATCCTTGCCCCTCGCTCCGCTTCAGCCTTTGGTTTTCGATTATCGAGGTCATGAACTCAAAGCGACAGTGCGAGCTGTTGCCACACTGGACGGAACCGATGGCCATGTGGGTATAATCATGGAAGGCACCGAAGTCATATGGATGAAAGACCCGACTAGCGGAATCAAGTTGAAGAACTCTTCCAAAAGGTCAGACCCGCTTGATGCCGATCGCTTACATTGTAGAGGTCCCACTAATGCTATTCTTGCCCCGAACTTCAAGTTCGAAGACATGGGCATCGGAGGTCTCGACACAGAATTTGCTGCCATCTTCCGACGAGCATTTGCGAGCCGAATCTTTCCGCCCGGATTGGTCGACAAGCTTGGCATTCAGCACGTGAAAGGTGAATTTTGATTGCTCATTCGAAAGCTGACGTCAGGAATACTCTTGTTCGGTCCGCCTGGAACCGGTAAAACGCTGATGGCACGACAAATTGGGACCATGCTCAACGCTCGAGAGCCCAAGGTTGTCAATGGGCCCGAGATTCTCAACAAGTTTGTCGGACAAAGTGAGGAGAACATCCGAAAGCTCTTTGCCGATGCAGAGAAAGAGGTAGGTGCGCTAGACGATGTCAGACTAACAGTCAGCAAAAGGAAAAAGGCGATGAATCGGGTCTTCACATCATCATATTTGACGAGCTTGATGCTATCTGTAAGCAACGAGGATCGACCAACAGCGGGACCGGCGTTGGCGACTCGATTGTCAATCAGCTCCTGTCCAAGGTGCGATTCATAGCGACAACGCTGACAGTAGATGGATGGTGTGGATCAGCTCAATAACGTACTTATTATCGGGATGACCAATCGTATGGACATGATCGACGAGGCATTATTGCGACCGGGTCGATTAGAAGTACATATCGAAATCTCCTTACCGGACGAGGCGGGACGGTTTCAGATCCTCACTATCCACACCAACAAAATGCGTTCTAACGGTGTCATGGCAGGCGATGTAGATCTCGCCGAGCTTGCAGCCTTGACCAAGAATTTTTCCGGTGCAGAGATCGGTGGTTTGGTAAAGAGCGCAACAAGTTTTGCCTTCAATCGACATGTCAAAGTAAGCTGCACAAGTTTCCAGCTGACCGAAGGTCGGCACGGTCGCAGCATTTGAGGATATCGAGCATATCAAAATCTCTCGTGCAGATTTCATGCACGCTTTGGATGAGGTGCAACCTGCTTTCGGTGTGTCCGAGGAGGAATTGCAGCAGGTCGTACAGAATGGTATCATTCATTACTCGCAGCGGGTCAACGTAAGTCTTCACGGTGTCCACTCTGATGCAACAGGATATCTTGAAAGATGGCAGTCTCTTGGTGGAGCAAGTTCGCAAGTCGGACCGTACCCCCTTGGTGTGCGCATTGTTACACGGTGAGTTCAAGCCATTGACCAGAGCTCATGAACTAGGTCTTTCAGGTTCCGGCAAAACCGCTTTGGCTGCCACGATTGCTATGGCTTCAGAGTTTCCCTTCATCAAGCTGATATCGCCGGAGACCATGGTCGGGTTCAGCGAAAGCCAAAAAATCGCGCAGCTGCACAAGATTTTCAGCGATAGTTACAAGAGTCCTTTAAGTGTGGTCGTTGTGGATTCGCTCGAAAGACTTCTAGGCGAGTAGCTAAGGAATTTATCAAAGGCGTAGCTCACGTCAGATTGGAACCCTATTGGACCCAGGTTCTCGAACGGCGTCCTGCAAGCTCTGGTCGTCTTATTTGGCAAGCGACCTCCGAAGGTATGTCTCATTGCGTCGAAACGCTGATTACCAGGGTCGTCGTCTGCTTATTTTGGCGACCACATCCAATCGAAATATCCTTCGAGATATGGACGTCGAGTCGGCGTTCGACACTGATATCCCTGTAGCACCAATCGATTCCCTGGATGGCGTCGAACGTTGTCTCCGGGAGGTGCAATTGTTCACAAATGGCGGTGATCATCAGAGAGCTATGCAGCTTTTGAAGGATGCGCAGTTCGGCGAGAATGGCCGACCGGAGCTGTTGGTGGGCGTGAAGAAGCTGTTGAGCATGGCGGAAATGGCCAGACAGGATCCTGACCCGGCGTATAAGTTGGTGTCAAGTTTGGCTCGTGAAGTGAATTGACGAGCGCGACGTGATCAGTTTCAGAAGTCTTTTCAGATGTATCATTCTCTTGTTACTTCATGACCGCGATCAGTCCAACAGACGAGGAGCTCGTGCCCATCGTTCGAGACATACGCACCTCGCATCCAGATTTAGGAGCAGTCAAACTATTGTCGCAACTCAGAGCGGTTCAACCAAGATGGACCATCTCCGAGAAACGACTACGCAAAATACTTCAATCCATCACTGTTTCGACCAGCGAACCGGGTCTCCTAGCTGAGACCCATCTCGACCCAACGCTCTCGGTGACCGAGACTGCGCCCAAAGTCAAAGCTCGCTTATTTGGAGGCGAGAAGGGAAAAGGGCTGGTTGCAAAGGAGAGGATCCATGAAGGCGAGGTGCTTTGGCAGGAAGAGCCTTGGATCGTAACCGCGGATAGGTGAATGTCCTGCGGTTGGCGTCAGCTCACCCTAGCTCATTATGGAACCTCCTGCTACAGCAAGAAATGTGCGCGCAATGCTTTACCCTCTTCAACCAGAGAAACCCGCCCCTGTCTGTTGGCTGCCCCAACTGCGACAGTGCGCATTTCTGCAATCGGTTGTGCCTTGCCAAAGCACAATCATCGGCGCATCACCCGTTACTCTGTCCCGGTCAGAATCCTGGAGCGCTGGAATTGCTTGTATACATACATAAGACCGGCAGTCGACATCTTGAAGCAGTGGCCAAGATGATAGCCAAATGGAGAGGAGAAAGGGAGTGGGGATCGGATGCAAGTCTTGTGGAGCAGCGGGTCTGGAGCTTCGCAAGGGTGAACGTTGAGCAAAAGCAAAAAGAAAGAAGGGAATGGTCAGTTGTTCGAAGGGGGTCCAGCTTATTGCTTAGGGAGATGACTGGCGAAATGCAGCAAAAGGAGTGGACAGAGTCCCATATGCTACTGCTCAATGCCCTCAACCCACCCAAGAGCTCGAAACACCACAGATCGTTTCAAAAGCTCCTCTCACGTCACAGCAGAAATCCGCTTCAACCTCTCACCTCTGAGGAGGAGGAGCGATGGTACTCGTCGTCCAGCTACCTCGAATTACTCGGTCTCGCGAGTCTAAATCAAGAAGATTCAGGGGGATTGTATGCCCTGCACGCCCACATAAATCATTCATGCGAACCAAACCTCATGGTAAGTACTTTGGAGCATCAACATCTGACAATAGGCGCGGAATTTGCCTAAGAGCTTCGTTCCACCCACTGATCTGCCCTGTTCTCCACCACCTCCCAACGGCTCGGGCGTCCGAGGCACCAACAAGTTGACCATAATGGCGCGTCGGAGAATCAATCCAGGCGAGGAGTTGACTTTACCATATGTCAATTTCCAGTTAGAACGGGATGATCGAAGACGGATGTTGCGCGAATTGTATGGTTTCTGGTGTTCGTGTCCCAGATGTTTGCGCGAGAAGTGATGTTATAATGATCGTACTCCCCTTGTGTCCGGCACTGGCTCGGCGGCAGACGTGCGTTCTAGACGTCGCAGGGTGCCCTGAAGGTCTGCGCGAAGGTCTTCCCTAAAGCAAAGCATTATGGAATCCGGGTACACGGCGGGGACGTGCTCGTACGCGTGCGGAAGTTCGACAGCTTCCCCGAAGAGTGGTTGCCCTATGTTGTACCGCCTGCGGTTTCTTACAGCTTCGACAAGTGAAATCAAGCGCTGTATATCCGTGCTCGGCACATTTTTCTCAATCCTCTCTAGGATAGTCACCAGTCTCGCAAGCACAGGCTCGTGCAGTCCAAAAGACGATGTGGTGACCAAAAGCGGCTTTAGGGCGTCTGCCTGATGAGTTTCAAGAAGATTCCGGGCTACTGACCTTCATCGTTACCAGCCAGGGAAAAAGCATCCGATGCAGCGACAGCTATGCCACAAGACTGTCCCTTCCACTGGCTAGATTAGTCCATAAACTTCGGTATGAGTACTGCTGAAAGACTAACAGCGCTTTCGCTGAATCGAGCCAGACGAACGGCATTCTCGACGTCTTGCACGTTCAATGCTGCACGTAAACCAGTATCCAACAGTTCCTTGTTGAGACCCGCATTCAATTTCACAAGTGGATCCAAGGAGCGCATCACGATTTTGAGTGCTTTGTCAAAATTCCCCTGGTGATAAAGTGAAGAGGCGAGATATTCTGGATGTGAGCATAATTGACCTAGAAGTGCTACTGCACGGCTGACCGAGCCTTTGCTTGTCTATCTTCGGCTTGTCTGCGACCTGCCTCGCGTCGTTCTCAAGACTACTCTGGAAAGAATCAGTGATATTTAGGTCCCCGACTTACCCCTCGCTCTGTATATGCGTGTTCTGGGTGATACTCAGTCTTTGACCGCTCGACTGCCGCTTGTATCCGTTGCTTGCGTATCGCACTCTTGTCAATCGTTTCCACTTCTGATGCCTCGGCCTCCTTGTCATCTGTGAGGGCGATAGACAGGTAATTGGAGGTGGTTGCTTCCATGACGAAAAAGCAAAAGAAGACAGCGAAATCAGCGAAAACTGTAATGATCCTTTAGATATCCATTGCCTCAAGGATCCCGTTACTCATGGACACAATTCCATCGACATCGTCCCAGCCGTCTGCTGATCCGGTTCGATGCCGACTTCTCGGACCAGTCGCGCTGGTGGTGCAAGCTATCAGTATGTACAGAGGGATTTTATCGTCGCATCTAGTCGTCGAAGCTGATACTGCCCAGTGGGTGTTATAGTTGTCGCCTCCCTTGTCATCAAGAGACACTATGAGAAGCGTAAACGGCCTTGGAGGATATGGATTTGGGACGTCAGCAAACAACTATTCGGTCAAGCGGTCCTGCACGGCCTCAACCTACTGGTCAGCCCAAAGTCGTGCTCAGAACACTTCATACTGAAAGCCATAGATTTCTGATCAAATCGCATTCGTAGCTGACAACAACCCATGCTTCCTATATTTCCTCAATGTTCTGATCGATACCACGCTTGGTGAGATGCTGATCGTCTTGAGCAAAGAAACAATCACGCTGATAGTCAAGGTGTCATCGTCCTTTACATTGCGCTTCGAGGTTTCACTTGGCTGTTCTCGGTCTACCTCGGTAAGGTAGGCTTCGAGAGTGGGGAGTACGGGATACCTCCAAATCCATATTTGTGAGAAAATGGGCGTCTATCAAGCTGATGCCAGCTGGTGGAAGCAGCTTCTACCATATACATTGGCAGTCATCTCACTCAAAGTCGTTGCCCTCCTCCCGCTTCTTCTTCCTGCGACCTCGACTGCTCTTCTCAGCTTTGCTCACCTCGCGCTCGATTATCTCCCGTCCGCATTACAGGTAGTGTTCGCCATGGCTCTATTTCCCATCATCATGAACGTGTTCCAATTCTGTGTGGTGGACCAGATCATCAAATCATCACAAGGTAGCGACAAGAATGACGCAGAGCGCTCAAACCTGGACTACTCCAGGATTCCCCTATGCGACGTGGAGACATCTGGGGCATCCACAGAGCTGGGAAGCACTGGTGTGCAAAGATATGCGTTCGCCGATTATGCGCCGGAACAGCAGCATGATAGACAGCAGTCCACGGTCATCTGGTTTCATGAACCTAGCCGAGATCGAAGATCCCGTTATGGTATTGTCCAAGTCGGCTAGTAGAAGAGAAAGCAGCGATACCGAGTGAGATATCCTGTGAGATATTCTGTCTGTCAATTGCAGACGATCGGGATGACGGTGCTTGTAATCTGGCAAGTTGTAGATAATGTACTCGAGTACTCTAGCGTATTCTTATGCAAATCGTCTGAAATCCCATCGACGCTGCATTCTGTCAACAATCACCAGAAAGCGACTTAGCGACATTTTATTCACAGGGCGTCTATCGCTGTCGATCGGGAGAGGTTTCCCGTTGCAGGCCTCTCTGGCCTATTCTCGATGGGGGGCAGCAGCATGGGAAGTCCCAGGACTTTGTCCTTCTTTGACACCTCTGCAACCTCTCCTGGGCCATCCCCCGCACCTCGTTGGACGCCCCCGAAACCTCCGGTCATCCCTTCGCCCCTATCGCTTTCCCGTGCATCCAGTAAAACGAGGCAAAGGTATCATACGCGGCAGCTACCTTCCCCCATCGCAACCACCTCCCACACTGCCGAGCTGCTGTCCCCTCTTCACCAATCCCCGTCCCATCCTGCCCCGGGCTGGCGGCCTCCCTCGCCATCGTCGTCCGAGAACATTCAACACCGCTTTTTTCCCACACCGACCTACCTTCTAGGCCAAGGTCGCTACGCAACTGTCTACCTGGCATCGTACAAAGGGAAAGAACGCGAAACACCCTGGAAATTATGCGCGGCGAAACAAATGACGGCTGATCGAGAATCGCAAACACTTGGACTGCGCGAAGCCTTCTTCCTCCAGCGATTGGCCGACCCCTCGGCTATAGGGAGCGTCTATGTGATCAAACTCATCGCTGTCAAGGAGGACGCACAGAGGCGCGCCCCTCAGCACTTTCGGACATCTTCTGATGCGCTGGACGAGAGTCCAAGATCTCGCGGACTGGTGCGCCAACGTAGCTCCACTCTAGCCACAGACGCATCTCTGTCTTCTTCGCCCTCTCTGCCTGCTTTAGCTCAAGCGGCTCGTGCGGCTGCGACTCCGTCCACATCTCGCCTTGTTCTACTTCTAGAGCATGCACCCTTGGGAACCATGGACCGCCTTCTAAGAACCAGCCCAGACCTCGTGGGCAAAGCTATATGGGAGCAGTGGGCAAGGCAAAGCGTGGAGGCCTTGGCATGGGTGCATTGTAGAGGCGTCATTCACGCCGACGTGAAGCCAGGCAATCTTCTGGTGTGTACGAAAAGGGGGAACGGGCTGACCGCAGGTCACAGATAAATTGAATCTTCGCCTTTCGGACTTCGGTAGCAGCCTTTTGGTTCACCCTTCGCACCCACCGACCGACGGAGTTGGACTAGGCACCTTGCCCTTTTCTCCTCCCGAGCTTGTCGCATCGTGCCACGCCTTCTCTTTCCCAATCGACATCTTCGCCTTGGGCGCAACTCTGTACCAGTGCATCACGGGAAGAGAGCCGTACCGGGGATGCCGATCGATTGAAATCATGCACCACGTTCGGAAAGGAGACCTGTGGGAGTGGGAAGAGAGGGTCAGGATTGGTCGAGTCGGATCGGAGTATCAGGAAGGAGAAAGTCCGTACCCCTCCGCTTCGCGAGAGGTCTCTACCGAAGGGGTAAAACGGGGTGGCTCGTTGCGTATCCCAGCACTCAGCGCTCCGCGGCCGAGTCTTGTTCGAATGTCGTCAGCCGAGTCGCTCAAAGCGTCGCACGACGCATCGCGTGGCATAGATTCTCCAGCTGGTATAAAGCTGTGGGCAGGCTGGGCGCGACAGACAGGAAGTCCCGGTCCACTAGCGGCGCTGCTGGGTGATGACTATTCTTCGGAAGACGATCGAGTGGATGAGTTGATGGATCTTGGGCAGCCGACATCAGACATCGATTTCAAGCCGAATAGTTGTGCCGCGAAAACGTATCTGGACGGGTCTCCAGTAATGTCATTCCTTCAAGGCGAAGAGACGGTAACGGAAGAGATTCGCGAGGTTTTGCGGGACATGGTGGATCGAGATCCACAGAACCGCCCTACGGCAGATGAGCTGCTGGAGTTGTGGGACCAATTAGGCGTCGGACGCCGCATCAAGCGCTGAGACTTGTAATCCTAGTTGACTATCAGTTGTGATTATTCATTTGTGTTGTTTTCGAGACTGTTGCGAAAAGATCGTCAATGGCATCTGCCTTGCGTCGCTTCTTCCGACTAGGTGCATCCGCTGTTGAGAGCTGCGACTGCAAGGTTTGAGGTTCCGCCGATCGTGCCGCCTCACTCTTTGCGAGATCTCCAATCCCACCCAGATTGACCTTCTGCCCAATCGCGGGATCGTCTGTCGACAAGGGATTCCGAAGCGCAAGCCCTGGAATATGTACTGCGCTTACGTCCATCTGGCATGGTGTGGAGTCCACAGTGTGTGACTGCGCGATGTGTCCTGCGAGCGTCGCCAGACGAGCATATATTCCCAATAAAACGGTGTGAAGCGGAAGAAAGTGTCGAAGCTGTACAATTTGATAAGACAGCAAGCTTGCAGATGTGACAGCTTTTTGTAGCTGGAAGATCAGCGATTCGAAGGGAGGAGGAGGGCCTACTTGAAAAACGATCCTCTGAATTTGCACAGACGGCACGGATTCGGGGTGACCTAAATCAGACGCAAGTCGCCAAACGAGCCGATGGACCTGTAGCATTTTCGCAAGGAAACCTTGAGCTCGATGCTGGTGCTTTGCACGCTGATGCAATGCTCGAAGTATCTGTGCCTCTGCTCGTAGATGAGAATCGAGTGTCGAGTGTGGCATGGCCTAGATCGTTGATGAGAAGATAGCAATTCCAAGAAAAAAAAAGAAAGAGAACAGAGGATCTGAAACGTGTACCTCACGACTTGCTTGCAACAACGGGAGAGCGCTTCAAACATCATCCTCCTTTCTATCCCTTCAACATCCACGCTCTACTCGAATCAGTGGACACATTCATCACAGAAATACTGGCGTAGCTCAAACCAATCTGACGAGGTCGCACAATAGACATGACCTGAGTATCTGGTTACCCCGTGATCGTCCTTCGTAACTCATCAAGCCATGGAGGTCGAACCTGTGCGGCATGGTACGTGCGTGGCCGGTGATGCGGCTGATTTTGGAAGTGACTCCCCCTCCATCTAACATCTCCACATCCTCCACCTTCCGAAAACTGCCAAGCGCAGTCCTAGGATCCTTTCGGCGTGAGAAGGCTACATCTCCCCATGATGACGGGCGAAATGTGCTCAGTGCTTCCAGAACCTCAAACACAGATCAGCTTTTACCGCCATCTCGCACCTCATCACTTCCCATGACGCCGGCAGATCCGGAGCCAATCATTGCTGGACCATTCCGAGCCGAACTCGAACCGGTCATGTACCCTCTACACCTCGCGCAAACACAAGCTCCAGACGGCACTCGGGTTCGTGAGACCACTCTGGGTCCGGTCATGGTCAGTTCTGTTGGGGTCAATCACATCGTGCCGACTTTGGCTCAGACATCCGCACGATCTGCCGACCTCAAATTGGAAGGCATAGAGGTTGCACGACGGCGACGTGCCACGACCATCGGGAAGTCCGCCTCGAACAGGCAAGACGAATTTAGGTCACGCAAAGCTAGTTCGAGAATTGCTACATCCACCAATCTCGAGCCCAGACTTCCCTGTGCAAAGTCCATCAGTACCAAAGTGCCTTCCTCTGCCATGTACTACTCGATGTTAGCATGCCACGGCAAGCCGCCATCACAGCCTCTACGAGCCCACACCGGGACTGTCGTAGGAGAACGTATATGGTTCATGGGCGGAATGGACAACAAGAATTGTTGGCGGCGTATGGCGTTCTTCGACACAGAGACCCTATCATGGAGCACGATTGAAACATTTGGCGACCAGCTACCTCCTTTGCGAGCTCACACTTGCGTTTTGGTTGGGCAATCTTTGGTCATCTTTGGGGGAGGAGACGGGCCGACGTATAGCAATGATGTATGGGTTTTCGACACCGGTACGTGTGGAATTGCATCCATCCTTATGGTCTAGTTTCGCATAGGTTTGATCGACCCATCATCACTAATTCTGCCTCGCAGCTCCCCCCGCCTCGTCGCGCCCATACAGCTGTGCTCTACAAGCAATTCATGGTAGTCTTCGGCGGCGGCAACGGACAGGCGGCTCTCAATGACGTTTGGGCGCTGGATGTTTCAGACATTCATCGTTTGACATGGCATGAATGGAAGACTACAGGAGACATACCTCACAAGAAGGGCTATCACACCGCAAATCTGGTCGGAAGTAAAATGATCGTATTCGGCGGTAGCGATGGACACGCTAGCTTTGCCGATGTTCACATCCTCGACCTCGGTGAGATGACGCCTCAGTACATGACAGAATTATATCGCTGACAGAAGAAACTCTTGTGTGGACGCTCGTTCACACTGAAGTCAGGCACAATCGTCTATCCCATACCACAACGCAGGTTGGGTCATATCTCTTTGTCGTTGGCGGTCATAATGGACAATCCTACGCACAAGATCTACTTTTATTCAATTTAGGTGCGTAACATCCCTCTTGTTCGGCTGATCAGTGCACAGTCGAGCTTCAGTGGGAGACCAAATATCCAAGAGGCTGCCAACCGCCTGGACGGGGCTACCACGTCGCCGTTCTACACGATTGTCGCATCTACGTGTTTGGTGGCTACAACGGCCTCAATGTTTTCGACGATCTATGGGCCTTGGACTTGAGCGCGGCAGCGTATCTACCTCAAGTTGTAAGTGACTGCACCGGGGACCATGTGGCTGACCTCTATAGACCAATTTTGCGGTCGACGAAATAGTCGCCAAGAGTCGAGTCTCGCCCGATTGACTCTGCGTTTTGTTAGTATAGCGCTAATAGGCAACGAACTCCCAGCTGGCGACGGGTCAAGATTGAGTCATCGTCGCCCCTCAGCTAATCGGTCAGTTGTAATTCATGCATGTATGTTATAAATCACCTCTGTGATTCCGCTTTTAGTGTGAATGTGAAATCGGTTCCGGCCGACATCAAGATCTGGTCGACAATCACATTCCACATATCTTTCATCTTGATGATCCATTCCTCAGTATGACGAGCTTGTCGTCCATGGCTCCGCTCGATGGCAATCATAGAGCACGAGAGTTGTCATTGGATGCTTCTGCGGTAGGTCGCACAATATTTCAGGTCAGTGTAACGAATTGATCGCTCAACAGTTATCGGATTCCGAATACGATGTCTACATGCGATGGTACTCGTCGCTAGAAGGCAAGGCGACCCGCCAGCATCACAAGGCACCTCAAGGCGCGCCAAGCGATAGATCCTCACCCAGCGTGACACTCGGCACGGTTCAGGATTTCGCCCTAAACACTCTTGAGGTCGACCTGCCTGGATTTACATCCGTGGGCTTTCCCATCCTTGCCCTTCTGTGCCAAAGCTGAAAGACAATGGCAGGTCTGTGAAGTTCTTCAGATCCCTTCGTCTTTGCGCACTGAGCTGCGTTTCGGTAAAGTGCTCGCGCTTTTCCGCATGCTCTCTCATAAGCAATGTCAGGCTCAACCCCTTAGCCGGTCGGCAGTGTTTGTGCCAGGTAAGTAACTTGCATCATGCCTTCTCGAGTATCAACTGAGACGATACAGCGAGTCCCCTTCAGGCTTTGGTATACAGCAGTCTGGGTGTACCGGTCTATCCCAAGCCACACCCTCGCACAGTCTCCGGACCGGCGAGTCTTTCGAACGGGATTTCAGACCTGTCAATCTCACCACATTCCGCAGAAGACCGTAATCCCTTCCGTCGAAAAGCTGTGATAGATCTACTGGTACCTCTGCCCCCTCCACTTCCCCCGCGCAGAGCGTCTCGGCCAAGTCAGACATCCAGAGCTCGTTCCACCAACAGCCAAGAATGGCTCCCTCCCACAAGCACGTCACGCCCATCAAGCATCATCCAACAGAGCTTGACGGCTGCGCAAGGGGCACAAAGCGTATCGTCGAGTCAGACGGTTTTCAAGGTCATCAAGCGCTCGAAGACGGGGTCATCTATCGCATCACAGAATCCGAGGTCGCAATACATTAGGGAACACATCAAGAGTGCCCTGTTCGAATCGGAAGCCGATCGTCAATCGGAGGATTTAATCAAATGCTGGGATTGTCGAGACATACTGGCTCCGCAGCTCAGCGTCAACCATCATCGGCAATATGCTATGATTATTGTAAATCAGACAATCAAAGACATCGACATCTTTACCAAAGCTTGGCGGTCTTGCAAGCCGAATTTCTCACAACGTCAGTTGAGGCTGACCTCTCAGCTGCACTTAGACTATGTGCCGATGGAGGAGCGAATCGACTTCATGATCTGTTCCCCGATGCTATGACTCGTTCCAAGTATGCTAAAGTCGATCGCTCTCACGCTGATGACAGATACCTGCCAGACATGATTAAAGGCGACTTGGACTCTCTGAGATCTGATGTACGCACTTTTTACGAAGAGCAGGTGCGGCATGTTGCATCAATTGAACTTCTTAGCACCGGCTGATCGCAGGGCGTGCTAGTGATGCAAGATCGGGATGAGTACTCGACCGATCTGCAGAAGTGTATCCAGGTGGTCAAAGAGAGAGAATCAAGGGAGGACAGAGAAGTGAGATTCGGGTTCGACACGGCTCATAACAGTACCGCTTGCTCTTGGTAGGGGGCCTTTCCGGACGTATCGACCAGACTGTTCACACGATGACTGTCCTGCATAAATTGCGCAAGATCCGTGCGCATGCTTATGTGCTCAGCGGTGAGAGCTTAGCCTGGGTTCTGGACGAGGGATCCCACCGGATCCATATCGACCACTCCACAATGGGACAAACCTGCGGTATCTTGCCAGTGGGAGTCAGTCGCGCTCATGTCCGCACGAACGGGCTTGAATGGAACTTGGGTGAGAGAATCGCTGCGGCATCACTGACTGGTGCAGATTGGTCTACGTCTTTCGATGGAGAAGTCTCCACCTCCAACCACTTGCTGCCGAGTCAGCCTGTGGTCTCCGTCGAAACTGATCGACCAATCCTGTGGTGTGTGGAAGTGCGCGATGCCAGCGTTTGAAGGCCTGATTCGACGAGGACAACATCATTGATCTTCCGTCGCTTGTGCCGAATGCGACAGGCCTGGATGGTCTTCCACAGCCAATTGGAGGTGAGTTATGCAAGCTCTGAGGGCTTCACAGCATCACCGTCGACATGCCAACCGCAACGTTAGTAGGTGTCATCGGCAAGAGTTATAAAGATGCAAAATACAACCTCAGAAACATATACACGCACTTCTAACAACACGGATGCATGTTGCTCTTGAAGACAGGAGGTACTTTGGCTTGTGTGTTGCAGTGAGTGGAACCAGACGTTTCCTAAGGTGATGCAAGCGTCACGATGCTCCACCAACTACCAGCCCAACGCGTGGCTAGCTAATCCGAGCTGAAATTGATGCGGTATGGAACAATAGCTAACACGCATTGTGACAGATTCATAGCAGGACCAGAGTGAGAGTAGTCAAAGGAAGAGTTGAGGTCTGACTTGGCCTGGTCAAGTGATGGGCAAGAAGTTGACGCAATGAGCTGGTTGCGTGAGATTTAGGGCCAAATGTGCATTGGCCCCTCATCAACCGATGACCGAGAGTACATGACCAAAGCCATAACGACTTCGCCTATTTTGTGTCCGATGCCTGGTGTTGGAGATACCTGACTGGCACGAAAGTTATTGGCGCATCTACTATATACTCAATTCTGTCCACCTGTCTTAGGGGAGGTGTGGTCAGATATAAGTGTGAGAGGTGTTGACGAAGGGATGTGGTGGTGTTGGCTGGAGGTCCAGTCTATGTGAGAAGTACCAATGTCGGAGGTATGTGAAGGTAGGTGATGATGACAAGGGAGGATATGGCAGTGTTGACAAAGAGTGGAGTGTTAATGAGGGTGATGTCATGAGGTCTATACATGCCGCTTGAATTCAACCTGGACAGTTGAATTCAAAGCCTCCTTTCAAAGGCGGTCTTGATCAATGGTCAAGTGGCATGCCATTGTGACAGGTGAGTGAAGAAGTTGTAGGAGTCAGGGAAGTGAATCTGTCAACATTGTCATGAAGGCTACCTCGATGCGACTTACTTTTGCCACCAACGACCAAGGATATATGACCAAGGCCTCGACAACTTTGCCTATTTTGCTGAAATTACCTACTTCAATGGCTACTTGACGATTCTCGCTGAGAAACCAATTATTGCCG